>JAYEVE010001735.1:0-15207 GCA_036346375.1 Guadua angustifolia
TTACTAAACATGTTATTAGATTTTACTATCGCACCTAATCGTTTCGCGTGATGGCCATAGGACTGCTGCAGAAGAAATGGATGCCAATTTATTGGACGTATTGTTAGATTTTACTACCACACTTAGGCATGGCGCATGATGGCTGTATGATAGCGGCAACACAAAATGGACCAAATTTGCTGCCAAATGCATTCTAATTTACTTGACATGTTATATTTTATTGCTTTACCTAGCCATGGCGTGTGATGGCCATGTGATAGCAGCAACACAAAATAGACCAAATTTATTGCCAAATGCTTTCCAATTTATTGGACGCATTGTTAGATTTTGATGTCATAACTCTTCGTGGCGTATGATGGCCGTGTGATAGCTACTGTCAAGGGTATAAGTATTGTCTTATATAGACACTCCATATATAGGTTTTTCCTTATATAAGTTTTCCTTGTATAGGTATTGCTTTATATAAGCTTTTATTTTGTTGTGCATCTATATATTTTGGCCTATTGGTCTCATATTGAATACAACAAGTGCTATTCATAACATAATATCAGAGCACTAGGTTTTGGGTTAGGGTTTACCAACGTTGCAACCCTAGCCTCGATCGTCTTTTGTCGCCGCCACTGCCCCCGTGAGGAGCAGCCTCCACTCTCGGGGGCGACCACCTCATCACAAGATCCGCGAGATCGGACCGATGACTCCTCTGTGGCCGCTGCTCCTCTCTTCGGTGGTCACACGGCCGACGTTTACCGATCTCCTTCGCTCCGTCTTCCACCCCCCGCGTTGCAGTCTTCGGCCTTCGCTCCACTGGCCTCTTCCGACTCCACTGCCGACGCCGCTATCCTACCGCTAGTTTCTCCTGGAAGGAGGAAGATGCCGTTGACACCCGCATTATCAAGCTCTCGCTCCTGAGCTTCGGCCGACGGGATCTAAGCTCTCGTTCGCAACACCACAGCTCCGACTTGAGCTGATTGCCCATCGGGAGTCCTCCGCACTTTGCCCGAGCTAGCTGCCATTGCCTCCGCCGGCCCGTCTTCCATCGGCACCGCCTCCTCTTGGACTACACCACCAATTGTACGCCTGGTCACCTGACTTCTGGACCGCCTATGATGCTAGCCACCGAGAGAAACTCTAGAGATTGAGTCATTGCTTGATCACGAACCCCGATCACGGACCCCAAATAGCTCTCGTAGCCGGATTTAACTCCGGTTCGGGTCCCATACTCCCATTGGCTTCGGCTCCAAAGCAGCTTCATCTCCCTGGCTTTTTCCTACTCTGGCTCTCTCTGGCTTCTAGCTCCAGCTCCGGCTCTCTCTGGCTTCCAGCGGCCTGGCTCCGACTTTTTAGTTTTTAGCATTAAGTCGGCTCTGGTACTTTGACTCATTCAGTCAGCTCGGCTCTTCGGCATCTTGGCTTGCTAGCTTATCATCTTGGCTCTCCTCGCTATTGCTGCTGCTAGTATCAACTGGTAGTGCTCTTAGTTATTTTTGAGTCTTTCTTGGCTGCTTTGCTTTTGTTACGTCCATCGAAATCCTTAGCATCTTGGCTCTTTCTGTCAACGACTCAGCTCTTTCATCGGCTCTTCTTCATCAACTCGGCTCTTTCGTTGGCTTGGTTTTTCAAGAGTTAGATGCTACGACAGTTACTTCAAGACCAGGACTTTGAATTTTTCCTATTTAGTGTCAACCATTCCAAATGCAATGCTATTGCATATGCCATGTATTTGTTTGGGGGTGGGGGTGGGTGTTAAGGGTATAGATATTGTCTTATGTAGACTTTTCATATATATGTTTTTTTGATATAAGTTTTCCTTGTATTGGTATTGCCTTATGTAAGCTTTCTTTTTGTACCCACTTGTACATCTTTATATTCTAGCCTATTGGTCTCATATTGAATACAACAAGTGCTATTCATAATAGCTACAACACTAAATGGATCAAATTTGCTGCCAAATGCATTCCAATTTACTAGGCGTGTTGTTAGATTTTATTGCCATACCTAGCCATGGCATATGATGTCTATGTGATAGTGGAATAAAAACATGGACCAAATTTATTGTCAAATGCATTCCAATTTACTGGACATGTTTTAGATTTTACTGCCGAATCTAGCCGTGGCGCATGATATCTGTGTGATAGTGGCAGTAAAAAATGGATACCACGTTTATGTAAAATGCATTCCAATTTAATGTCACGCTGAGCATAGAGGGGCATGTGGAGAGAGAAACGCGAGTAGATTGCAAACTTTGAACGATGATATCTCATAAATCATTTATCCTATTTACAATCCGCTTGAAGTGTTTTGCTGGAAAAAAATGTGCTTAACAAAAATGATACATGATGAATATATTTTAACGTTGTAAAAAATAATTATTGCACCGAAAGTTTGAATTTACTGTATCTAAGCCATAAAATTACCGCATCGTCTAAGCACAAAAATGGTTGGTGGTTGACAAAGGTAGGAGGTGGTGTGTTTTCTTTGACTAGTCTTTGACAAAGGTGGGATGCAGGTTTTGACCCACGGAAGGTGGTAGAGCGTAGAACACATGCAGAATAATAATTACCTAAGACACCATGATGTCAGGGCACTATGATCTAAAACAGGTATTCCCCCTATGTATCGCATGTGAAAATTTTTGAAATTTTTAGAATGTTGAGTTTAACTAGTTTACTAACTAGTTCAAACAAGTTTGAACTAAAATTCAAACTAGAGTTTCCTTTTTAATGATAGTTTCATTATAGATATATGCTGATTTATATAAATCAGCAAAGCATGTGATCTAAATTTTTTTCAAAGTTTTTATATTCGAGTATTTTTTTTCAAAGATATGTGATTTATTTGAATTGTTATAGATGAGTATATACCCTAAAACTAAAATTTTCAAAAAATATACCCAAATTTGGATTGAATTCACACATTTGAAATCATGGTGCCAAGGCACCACGGTGCCCCATTCCGGCGACATTTCCCTGTCTTGTGCTTGTTTTAAGCACTGGTGGCTTTGAATGGTATCGGTAATACAACTCTCAGGTTGAAGTCTGAAGTTATGCAGCGTTTCTTTGCCCAAGTATGGCACATTCTTTTATCTGATCTGGTTGAACTGAATAAATTTTTGCTACAGGTGGTGGAGGTTTCTACCTCGAAGACTGGTAAGCATGGTCATGCTAAGTGCCACTTTGTTGCCATAGATATATTCAATGGTAAAAAGCTTGAGGATATTGTTCCTTCATCCCATAACTGTGATGTAAGTCATGATTTCTAACTGTTTAGTTAAGACCTTTCATTGATTCAGTTCGTAATTAACTCACCATTCCTTGTTTTTTTTTCAGGTTCCACATGTGAATCGTACTGAGTACCAGCTGATTGACATATCAGAGGATGGATTTGTATGTTCCAGTAATCAGCGAAGTTATCTTATTTTGTGAGTAGATGTTAGATTCAATATTTATCATGTCATTTCTTTCAGGTGAGCCTTCTTACTGAGAATGGTAACACTAAGGATGATCTTAGACTCCCAACTGATGAGAACCTCCTGAGCCAGGTTTGTTTTGACAAACCTTTAAGCATCTTTGCTTATATTATACGTATGTATATGCATGACATGGCTGCATCCTTAATCATCTGTTTCGTTCTTTCTGTGATCTTCTTGGATCAATAGGAATTATTACATCCAATTTCTATTAGTTCTTTCTGTACCTTTAAGTATTGCAACTGCTGTTGATATTTCTGATCGTATTTATCTATTTTATGCAGACATTATTTTTCTGTACAATAATAAGCCATCTGTATGATTGCTGTCTTGTTTTCAGTCTTTCCGTGTTACCTTTTCCTCCAAATATCTTGATTTCTTGGTTTGATGTTCATATGGATAGTAGGAACTTGTGGTGCATTCTTCTGAAATAACTGGCGTAAAAATTAGAGGAAGGCTAGATATTTACTCTATGTACCCTTTTTTTATGTTCTGTAACCCTCCGTTGGTGTGCCTCTGTGTGTGTGTTTAGGAAGCATCAAATATGAAGTTCCTTTCTGTCATGTTCAAACATGTGTATACCAGGCGCCATAGGGCCCGTGACGTGCGCCGAGCCCAGGAACGCACTGCTGCATGCGCGGCAAGCACGTTAGGTCCGACCTCCAAAGCGATGGCTAGGAGGAAAGTAGGAGATCCTTTAGATATTTTGGTTAGTCCTTAATTAATGGAATTTGTTACTCCTTTTGGTTGGCCGGAGGCTATAGATATGTTTGTAATCAAACCTTGGCAAGCAAGAAAGATATTACCATCTAATCCTCTCTCTCTCTACCTAAAGCAGGGGAAATAACCCACCGCGAAGATCGGCGGCAAGGGTATAACCCTACGGCCATCACGACAGAGGCTACGATCTACGAGGCGAGGTCCTCCTACCCTGCTCACCGCCCTTGACAACTCGGTATCGCGTCTCGTCGATCCTCTCCCACTACCTCCATCCCATCTTCCGCCGCAGCCTCCTCGCGCGGCCTTACCGCTCCATCTCCTTCCTCTTCGTCCACGGCATCATCGCGATCGTTAACCATGGGCGATGGCGATCAACCCACCATGGCCGATGTGATGCAGATGCTCGATCCCGACCACCGCCATGTCAACAATGCGCATCGCGATGGCGAGCATGAAGGAGAAGGTCATTTCGTCGATCGACTCCAAGACTCCACCACGACGGCCAAGCCACCCACGGATCGCTTCGCGGTTCCAGAAGATGGATTTTCCGCGCTTCGACGGCAAGTCCGACCCACTGATTTTCATCAATCGGTGCGAGTCATATTTCCGCCAACAACGCACCATGCCGGAGGAGAAGGTGTGGATGGCGTCGTATAACCTGGAGGATGTGGCCCAACTGTGGTTCATCCAACTCCAGGAGGACGAGGGCACGCCGCCACGGGCGCTTCAAGAACTCTGAACTCGCGTTTGACCGGTCTTTGCGGTCCGCCCATCGCTCGAAGCTCACCGAAAGTGCCGCCGACGGGACGGCCGAGAGTATTCAACCGCCAGCGCTTCTCCTCATGTTGGCCGGCTCGGGGAAGGCTACGGTGGTCGGCTTACACCGTGACTTCTTGCCTCGCTTCACCACGGTGCGCCTCCACGCGCCGGAGACCCTCGCGGCGGCCATGAGTATAGCACGGGCGTTGGAATTGGTCGAGCTGGACCGTCTCAACTCCGCCCGCCAAGGCAAGCAGCGCCATGCAGCCAATAGCAGGGCAGCGCTCAGCGCTTGGCGGCCCTTCCGCGGTCATCGGTGGCGCATGCCAAGATGCAGTTAAAGGCACAAGACTTCAGCCCAGCCTCGGCACTACCGGCGCCACCACCACTACGAGGAGGGGGCAAGCGCCTCTCGACGGAGGAGCAGGCGGAACGGCGCCGCCTCGGCCTCTGCTATAACTGCAACGAGCCCTACTCCCGCGGCCACAACAGAGTCTGCCGCCGCATCTTCTACATCGAGGGCGTTGAGCTGGCTGAGGACGAGCCCACTGAGGAGGCACCCGTCTACTCCCTCCACGCCGTCGCCGTTTCGGTGTCTTGCACTATCCAACTCGAGGTGCAGTGGCGCGGCCACGCTGATCGCCCTCATCGACAGGCTCCACCCATTGTTTCATCGGCGGAGGCGGAAGAAGGCCGGCCGCCGTCGTTGCCTCGGCCTCGGTTGCTGATCGCGATCGTGGCTAACGGTGAACGGATCGCTGCCGGCGTTCTGGCCAGCGTCCATCGTCATCGGCAAATGGCGATTCATGGCCGACTTGTACATCATGCCCTCGCCGCTTATGACACAGTGCTAGGCACACAATGGTTGGCTACCTTGGGTGATATTGTGCGAATATGGCCGCGGGACCATGGAGTTCACGATGGCGGACAGCCAGTTCGCCGGCGCAAAGATCGCACCACCCACACCGCCACAAGATCCACTCTGCCGCGATGGCGAGCTCCCTCCTCGACGAGCTGCTTGCATCCTTCGTCGACGTGTTCGCCGAGCCGAAGGGTCTGCCTCCCGCGCGTGGCCGAGCGCACCGCATCATTCTCAAACCGGACATCCGCGGTGGTGGCATCGCGACCTCGAGATACCGGCCGCCCACAAGATCGAAGCCGAGAAGCGATGCGAGACCATGCTCGAGAATGGCATCGTCGGCCGCAGGCGACTCCGATTCTCCTCGCCGGTCCTTCTCGTCAAGAAGCCGGACGGCTCGTGGAGATTTCTGCGTCGACTCAAGCGCCCTCAACGCGGTGACGACGGTCAGAGGCGCGTTTCGATCCCGTCGTCGACGAGCTCTTGGATGAGCTCCATGGCGCAAAGTACTTCACCAAGCTCGACTTGCGCTCGGGGTACCACCAAGTGCGCATGAGGCCGGAGGATGTTCACAAGACGGCGTTCCGTACACACGACGGCCTCTATGAATTCCTGGTGATGCCGTTCGGACTCTGCAACGCCCCGGCCACATTTCAGGCGCTCATGAACGACGTCTTGCGCCCATTTCTTCGCCGGTTTGTACTTGTTTTCTTTGACGACATTTTGATCTACAGCAAGTCATGGGCCGACCACCTGCGTCACCTCCGCGCCGTCCTTAGCGAGCTTCGTCGGCACATCCTCTTCGTCAAGCGCTCCAAGTGTGCGTTCGGGGTCGCATCCGTCGCCTATCTCGGCCACACGATCTCGGAAGTAGGGGTGGCCATGGACTCCGCCAAGGTGCAGGCCATTCACGAATGGCGATACCTCGCTTCAGCCACAGGCGGTCTGCTGGTTTTTTGGGCTCGCGGGATACTACCGCAAGTTCATCCACAACTACGGCTCCATCGCCGCGCCGCTCACCGCGCTCCTCAAGAAGGAGGGCTTCGCGTGGGGTTCGGAGGCTGCCTCGGCCTTCCTCGCCCTCAAGGAGGCGGTCACATCGGCGCCGGTGCTCGCTATGCCGAACTTCGACAAGCCCTTTGTCGTCGAGTGCGACGCGTCGTCCCACGGATTTGGTGCTGTCCTCATCCAAGAGGGGCATCCGATCGCCTTCTTCAGCCGGCCGGTGGCACCTCGACATCGAGCCCTGGCAGCCTACGAGCGTGAGCTCATTGGCTTGGTCCAGGCGGTGCGCCACTGGCGGCCATACCTCTGGGGGCGCCGTTTCACCGTCAAGACGGATCACCGCGACTTGAAGTACTGCTTTGGACCGGTAACAGCTACCATTCCGCAAAGACCACCGGGTTGGCAAGCTGGCTTGAGCCGACTTCTCCGTCGAGTACAAACCGGCGCGACGAACGCCCGCCGCCGACGCTACATTTGTCCAGCGCGACACCGTGGAGGAGAACTCTTGCCCTCTCGCTCAAGGCTTCGACTTCTCGCTAAGCTCCGGCAGTCCAACCGACCACCCGCCTTATCGCGCCCGTGGCGAGATCACCGCGAGCACCGGACCGCTCCTCGGCGGTGGGGACATGGTGGATTTTCGGTAACAGACATTAAACCGACTTCATTGCCATAAGAGATCGCCATACATGAGGACGGACACGAAGGCGTCACAATGGACGCTCCACGGCAAGGCCGTGACTTCCATTTTCCTAACATGAAGCAAGTTGTGCGGGATCGGGTGCGTCGTGTGAAGTCTCGCTAACGCTACAAGTCCGAGCACCAAAGACCCCGTGGTCTCCTTCTTCCGCCGATTCCCAGGCGTGTGGGTGATGTCGCTAGACTTTGTGGAGGCGCCGCCACGGTCATGGCAAGTCGGTGATCCTCACCGTGGTGGATCGGTTCAGCAAGCACTTGCCATTTCATCCCATTCGCACACCGTACTCATTGAATCGGCCGCCTGAGCTTTCTTCAACGACATTGTCCGCTTCACGGTGTTCCATCCATGGTCTCCGGCATCGACACGTGTTCACGCCGTCGGCGTTGGCAGGAGTTGATGCGGTGATGGGGACCAAGCTGCAGATGACCACGGCGTTTCACCCCAAATCCGACGGCGGTCCGAGTCGGCCAACCGCGTCATTCTCATGTACGAGATGCTTGGCAGAGATAAAGCCTTGCGAGTGGCTCCGGTGGCTCCCATGGGCGGAGTTCCTCTTCAACACGGCGTACCAGACGCCCCTACGGACACCCCTTCGCGTGGTCTCACGGCGAGATCCTCCTCTATCCGGCCCTATGAACCCGGAAACCAGGGTGCCGGCCGTCGCCAAGAGCATGGAGGAGCGCGCGGAGTTCCTTGCGGACATCCGCTACCATTTGGGAGCGAGCAGCGCATGCAAGCGCCACTCACGACCGTGCGCGCACCGCGACGTCACCTATCGGTCGGTGATTGGTATTGCCGACTCGACCACGTACGCGTCGTCTCTTCCTCGGTGTGGGGCAACCGAAGCGCGCTTCTTGCCGTCTGCGTCGTCGAACTTATCAACGAGGTCGCCGTCCTACCGAGCTTCCTCGCGCCGCATCCACAATGTGTTCCATGTGGGGCTTAAGAAGTACCAGGGGCCGCCACCGACAGAGCCTCCACCATTGCCGCTCCTGCACTATGGCGCCATTAGCCCAGAACCAGAGCGCGCGGTGCGGTACCGCCTGGCTCGTGGCGTACATCAGGTGCTCATCCAGTGGAAGGGCACGTCGGCAAAGATCAAGAACTCGGGAAGGCGTCGCTGCGTTCGCACAAGTTCTCCAATTCCAGCTCGAGGACGAGTGGCTCTCGGCTGAGGAGGAGATGTCATGTTCAAACATGTGTATACCAGCGCCATAGGGCCCGTGACGTCGCCGAGCCCAGAACGATCTTGCTGCATGCGCTGCAAGCACGCGAGGTCCGACCTCCAAAGATGGCTAGGAGGAAAGTAGGAGATCCTTTAGATATTTTGGTTAGTCCTTAATTAATGGAATTTGTTACTCCTTTTGGTTGAGCCGGGAGGCTATAGATATGCTGTAATCAAACCTTGGCAAGCAAGAAAGATATTACCATCTAATCCTCTCTCTCTCTACCTAAGCCGGCGGCAGGGGGAAATAACCCACCGACGAAGATCGGCGGCAAGGGGGTATAACCCGGCCGGCCATCACGGACAGAGGCTACGATCTACGTAGCCGAGGTCCTCCTACCCTCGGGCTCACTGCCCTTGACACTTTCATTCTTTAAAGTGATCCTACATGGTTGCAATATATTGTATAAAGGTCCATAGTTTCCACACTAAAGTGTTACTTTTGCTTCATCATTTGTGCATTCTTGGTTTGTTTGACCAGTCATATCTGTCTGAAAGCAATGCTGTGGTTTTCTTTCCGGGAGAAAGTAGCGCTCGGACGTCCGATTACTTTTCATCCCATCGGATGCCTCTTGCAATATTTTTTTCCTACGCTTGCAATATTTTTTGACGACGCGTGCAACATTTTTTTGAACGCTTGTAACATCAGTTTACTGTAGCAAATTTCACTGTTTGTCGAAGGAAAATATTGCAGCGCGTTCGAAAATTTCGAACGTCCGGGCACAAGTCATTCCGTTTCTTTCCACCTCTATTGTACTGTCATGTTTACTTCTGCTTCATCAGTTGTGCATTCTTGATCCACTTAATGATATTTCTGCTTCCGGTGCTTTTTTTGTGATAAGATTGTCCAAAATGTCTAATCGATAAAATCTGCTTGGTAATTCAGATTCAGGCTGGATTTGGGGAAGGGAAGGACCTTGTGGTGACCGTCATGTCTGCCATGGGGGAGGAGCAGATCTGTGCACTGAAGGACATTGGCCCTAAGTAGCTTCCTCAAGTGAAGGCCACGAAATGGCCTATCCATTATATATCAAATTAAAACTAAAAAAGGCATGTATTGAGAAGGAATGCTACCGAGGCATTCACCTAGCTTGAGCTTGCTTCTGCCGAAGTGACACAAGTGCAGTGATTGCTGGGTGTAGCATATCTGACTACCACTACCTATCTTGACATTTGGGACCGTGTACTTTCTATGGTTTTAGGCCTCTGCCTGATATCATATCAATAATAATTGGTTTCGAACGGCGGAAACTATATACTGGAGTGCATGCCTGAGCAGTTACTGAAGACAGCCTACGCTCTATGGAAGTTTTCTTGTGTCACGGTGGAAACTATATACTTCCTCCAGTCCAATGGTTTAAATCACGACTTTTGCAGCTTTGCAATGAGGTCAAAAAAGCTACAGTAGCCATCGTAAAGCTATCTTTCGTCGTGTTTTTAGTTTTAAATTTTTTTAAAAATTAAATATGTATATATTATAAATCATTTTCGAGCAAATCATAAAACCATAGTACCTTAGACTGTGTTAATATTGTTATATTATGAATATGAGAAGTTTGGAATTAACATGTTAATGCATGTCAAACAAGTACTTATTCAATGAAACATATAAATGCTGGATTATTGATAAAGGACGATTGAGGCATTTTTATAGGTTTTCTCGTAGTCTAAGTTTATAAGAGATGTATTTGAGCCTTTAAGTAATGTTGGATTGCAAAATAGAACCAATGTTTTAGCCTGTTGGTATCTATGTAAGATAACGAAGCTATTGCTGGTTACAAGCTATGGAGTATAGCGGAGCTATTCCTGACTATAACGTTTGTAGCTAATATAGCGGAACATTGACTCGTACCTTCCGTTTGGGGTCAAAAAGCTATAACATAGCTATAGCTAGCTATTTTGAACACTGCTCTAGTCACAAGAAGAATATCGTTTTGTCCTTAAAATATAACTTTGACCATTAGTTTATATTGTAATAGATTTATAAAATGTAACAAAATTATATTTTTATGAAAGTTCAATTGAAGACAAATATCTACCTATTATTTTCATGCGTTCAATTTAAATATTGAAAAAGATATCGATAGCCAAACTTTAAAAAGTTTGCATGTAACCCGAATCCACAATCTTTTTTTACCGGTGGGAGTAGTTTTATTTTTTGTGTTGTTTCACAGAGGTTGTATGCTCCGATGCTGGCTGCTTGCAAGCATTTGGGCTCATAATTTCAATGGTTATGTGTTTTTATGACTAATGACGTTTATTTATCAAGACTAACTATGTTTCAAGATTTTAAGATGAGTTTGTCCTTACGTTGGTACAATGAGAGTTCTTGGTATTTATGGATCTCCGTAGGGTAGAATTAATGGCAAAATATGAATATTAAGGACCATGAGACTAGAAATGATCCGAAGAGTTGAGTTTGGATCATTTTAGTAATAGATTTTGTTTTCGTTTTGATTGTACCATTAAGGGGGTTCAAGATTAGTAGTTTGAGCTTTGTGAGGTTAGATAACTAAGTATGATGCACAATAGATCTCTTTAGTTCATATCTAATTAGAGGAAGCCATAAAACCAAATGTGGGTGCCAAAATTAGACTTGGTGTGAAATAAGTCTCGGTCATAAAATGTCAGAGTTGGATGATCCAAGTGGGTTGGACAAGTAGGATCAATTCAATACAGGACATATTCATTTTAGCGAGGACCTTTATGGCATTTTAAAACTTGGATTGGAGATCCTTTAGGTGTTTGAGAGAGTAGATAGGTCTAGTTTGTGCATCACTCGTAGTTGTTTGACCTTTATGAGGTTTAAGTGAGAGTTTTGGTCATATTACTCTTAGAGGTCAGTAACTCTTAGAAGTATTTGGCTCGATAATCTTACTCAGAAGCGCTTGTGCGAGGCACTGAAAGTTTTGTGAAAGTTGGATTCCACCTATCCAGAGTGGAGAAGTACTACCACAAGTGGAGGGCTTGATTCCTTACAGTTTCAAGTTAGAAGTAGGCTCTTGTGAAAGTGCTCCAACAAAGAGTAAAGGAGATCGCTGAATCTTCGAAACCTTAGTAAAAAGTGGTCGTATTGCTTGTTTCTTTTACTTTTCCGCATTTACTTGCTATATATGTCACTTCTAGATTCCTAGAATTGTATAGAGTTAAAATTATATTGTACAATTCACATATAAATCCTAGACACTTAGGTTAGAGCTAGTAAAGTTCGAATCTTAAATTAAGTTATTGTCACGAAGAATTCTAATTCACTCCTGTAGACATCCATCCGATCCACTTTACTACTGCAATGAAACTTCTGTGCTTCCACGCTTCAATGGTTTTGTCTATAGCAGGGTTAAAAATTTCGTCGAAATTCGATGAAATTTCGAATTTCGGGACAAGGCGAGATTCGAACTACCGGCCGAATTTAAATTGTTAAATTTTTTGGATTTGCTACACTAATTTCGGAAATTTCGGTGAAATTTTAGGTTTTGAAACCGAATTTTGATGTTTTAGGGCCGGATTTGACCAAAATTAGTCGAATAACCCCTAAGAAGGTCATCTTACATAAAAATTTGTTGAAAAACTAACTTTTGAGACAGTTTAAAATTTGGGCAAAAACACTGTCAGATTTTTAGAAAATTGTACATACTTGATAATGATCTTAAAAATTTATGATATCATACTTAGTAGTGTAGGATCATACAGAAAAAATCAAAAACAGAATAGACATAATTGGGACAGTAAACTTGTTAGATTTTTCTAAATTTTCTCGAGTGTGATCATGTTCTAAAATTTTTATGACAGATTAATAATTTCCTCAGTACTATTCTATAAAATTTTTTTAAAAAAATTAACTTCTTTTGTTTGGTCAATAAAATCTATAAAACCTTTGAACTTCATTTGTTATACTATATTGCAAAAAACAAAAGAGAAAGAACATAATTTCGGAAATTTCGGTGACAAACAAACCGGATTTGACTTTTTCTTTTTGAATTTTGAATGGATTTGTCCGAAATGCCGAAATTTCGCCAAAATTTCGGATTTCGGCCATAGACGAAATTTTGTTCAAAACGAAATTTTGTTCCTTGGTCTATAGTCTGCTGCAGAATGTAGGGTACAGTTGTTCCTAGTGTGGTTGGAACATGCAGGGCGTGCATCGGTACATGCTAAATATATGAGGCTGTTCAATCTCTCCTCAATGTTTATGTACACACACTAGACACTCACTAGAATAACAATTTTTTGGGTGGTTAGATCAATCGTTGGACAATGTTATTCCGTTAAACTGGTGACTTTCTTAATCTGTGTGTATAGTTGAAATGCACTGCATTTTGCAACAGAGGATATATATGTATGCTTGTACCAGGATAATTAAACCAGTGAGCTATCAGTCTTTCAAGTGGTCACCCCAGGGGTTTAAATGGAGGGCAGCTTTTGTACCATCGTGAGCCATTGACGCAATCGGCTGCCAAATCCGTTCTCCAGAACGACAGAATCCACTAGTGATCTTCTGCCACCGGTCATCAAAGTCCTCACGACGCTTTCGGTCTGAGAGAGCAGAGCAAGGTTGTCAGTTCTAGTCACACAATCCTACCTTTCTAGGACTCGGACTGACTAGATCCATGCGATCATACTGTATAGTCTTAACACCGTAGAATCTTAGTATTGTTACGATTTTTTTAAAAAAAATTATAGGATCATGATCAAAATTTTCATACAATCCTACCCGATCATACATATTCTAATGATTTATTATAAACAATTATTTGCATATGTGCCTTTAATTGCAAAGTTTTACTTTTATAATTTCTTAATATCCATTATAATTTACATAAATAACAAATGATCTTTCCTTTGCGCTATATTTTTGTAAACAAAAGTTCTAAAAGTGTAGTTTAAAAATGTGGAAGTGTTAAAGATACAAGCTAGATTTAAAAAATATATATTTCTTTGTTAGAATCAGATAGGATATTAGATTCTACATCGATCCTACAATTCGTGATCCTGCTGAAGAACCTCTGATGCAATTCAGGAGCGTGACTCTGACAACCTTGGAGCAGAGCATGGCGGCTCCCCACTTACCAGCGAGAGTCCATCGTGTTCCATGAAATGGCAACAGAGGGATAGATTACATACGCACGCTTCATGATGGAGATGTGACGTACATTTTCTTTCAGCAATACAACAATACCAGCAAGAGGTGCAACATCTACTGTAACATCCAAGAGGCGAACATTACTAACAAAAGGTCGCATAGCAATTCATATTCCTAATTCCTATGGTTTATTAGCCACCAAAGACTAGGCAAAGAACTCACGAAGATCACACATGTCTCCATCATCCATTGACATGTCAATTTCACCAACATGTCCAAATGTTGCCTCTTGTGGCATGTAATATTCATCTTCATGGCATCTTCGAAAAAGATGATCATGTAAGGCAATATTCATAATAAAGTTATGAAGTGCCATGCATACAATTATGATCATCTTCTTCTTTTAAAAAAACTTGGCAAATTCAACCAAATTCGCCATTCATCTTCAACACCCTAAAGGATTGTTTAATTACATGACGAAGAGAAGAGTGACAATAATTGAACCACTACTTTTCACAAAAAAAAAAGATCACTTCAGCAACAAGAACTACCTTCCAGAGGATGTGGAAAGTAGCCGAATACTTGGGCAGGGTATCACTAAATACATGCGAATCATTTGCAACTCAATGTCACCTAGCTACAACTACGTGAACCTCGTGTCAAAGTCATAGACAACCATCACATTTTGAGTAACTTATCCATGAGGGAAAAGGGATGTTGTACCTTTGGAGACGGTGGCGACCAAGATAGGGGCGGTAGCTTTTCTTGTAGGGATGGAGTGGTGGCGACTGGGAAGCAGTGGTCTTGCGTGGGAGGCAACGATGATCGGAATGGAGGTGACGAAATCCAAACGGGATGGGTTGGCAGCAACCTTGCGCGAGGAGGTGGCGACGATAGAGTGGGATGGGGCCAGTGATGAGCAGGATGGAGAGGACGGCATGGGGGGAGATGGAGAGGCAGCGGGGATGGAGTTGGGGTGGTGACAAGGTCCATTGTGGGTGACTGTGTTGATTCGCCTTAGGAGCAAAGGGAATTGAGTGGGAGATAAATGAATTTGGGATGGGGACAATATCAAAGTGAAGGCTTTTTAATTGGTGGCATTTGGTGGATTAATTTTGTTAACTTTTGATGGCAAATAGGTATACCCTCCTACAATAAGCACAAAAGGCATGTTCCGAATTGCTTCGGCTTTCACGTATGCTTTGACTTTGACTTACTCCAATAGGCTGCCCCAAAGCTTAGCCCGTTTGGGAGCCTGAAGTCAGCTCAAAGCTCCTCCAAACAAAGCTAACTCATTTCTGTTCACCTCCTTTCATTTAGAAGTCTATAGGATTGTCCTAAATCCTATCTCTCGTTACCTATGTAGCCTGTTAGTATTTGTTTACCTCTATGCCAT
>JAYEVE010001918.1:0-17883 GCA_036346375.1 Guadua angustifolia
GTCATCGTCTCTTCTTGAGCATCTAATTTCCTCCCTCAGGCAAGAATTTTCTATGACCGATGGTGGCCATTTCCTTTCTCAGGCTACATATGCTACTGATCTTTTAGATCGCGCCCACATGGTACTTACAAGCCTTGTTCCTAGTGATGGAACTAGAAAAAATTTGATGAGGTGCACACTTCACATGTAGAAAATAAATATTTAAGTTCCAAATGTTTGTCCCAAGTGAAAACTACACCGGGTGATTAGCATTTTGGAAAGGTCTCTTGAAGGTCAAGGATGATTTTTTTGCGTTGTGGATCTTTTCGGATAAGAGATGGTTCACAAGCTAGGTTTTGGGAGGACTCTTGGGTGGATTCCACACCACTTAAGGTCCAATTCCCAAGCTTTTATAATATTGCCCATCACCCTCATGATACTGTTCAAAAGGTTATGACCTGAGATGCCACCGAATATTTCTTTTCGGAGATTATTAGTTGAGAATAAATTGACGGCTTGGTATAATCCTATATAAAATTAGCTCATTATCACCTTTTGAGATGGAAAGGATATTTTTCATTGGGATCTACATAGAAATGGGCGCATTCTCTGTCGATCTATGTATGTGTATTTCATGAACCAGGTATCCCTTTTACTGTCGAGTCATTTGGAAGTTGAAAGTTCCTTTAAAAATTAAAATCTTCCTCCGGTTTTTACAACGAGGGTTCTTTTAACGAAAGATAATCTCGCTTCTAAACGGTGTTGGCAGGAATATGAAATGTTGTTTGTAATTGTAATGAAACAATTCAACATTTATTTTTGATTGCCTTCACTTTCATGACACAATTTGGCGAATTGTGCGCACTGTTATAGATTATCACCGCCAAAATCTATTGTTCATATGCTTCATAATTGGTTAATGGCATTGATAAGGGTGAACAAAAACTGATTTTAGTGGGGGTGCTGCTCTTCTATGGGCTATTTGGCGCACCTTAATGATCTCATCTTTGAAAACAAACAATATTCTTCCTTTATGCGAGTTATCTTCAAGGAACATATCTCAAGGCGGTTTTGGGCGAATTGCAAAGATGACAACAACAGGAACTCATCCAACCGGCAAGTGGCAATGGAGGTCGTGACTTTAGATATCTTTGCCAAGGCCGGATGGAGGAGCAATTATAGACTTTGCTTTTAATTTTAAGTTCCCTGTCCTTTTGTTTTTCATGACTCATAGCTATGGCTTGTATAAACTCGGTTGTGTGCAATCGCAGAGACCGGATTGTTATCCTTTATCAAAAAAAACATGTATAAACTCTATAGTCTTGTACAATGATTTTGTACCATCATAAATCTAATGAGCAGTGCTTCAATACTTTCTCTCTCAATATAAGTTGTACAAATCTTAAAGCAAACGAAGGGGTAAGTTGTACAAATTTTCCAAGGATTTGTATCTTCTTGATGTACTATACTTGGTATTAATATATTTGCTTCCTTTATAAAAAAATGTTTTAATATTTGCAAGAAATGCCACCAAATCTAATATATATATTTGAAATTTGCTAAAAGTATAATACAAATAGTTCTAAGGTCTTTAAAATCCTATACTACTAAAATCGAAACCAATTCAATCAACAAATTTAACCTATTGAAGAGGTGAAATTTTGGCGTTCTTCAATTTTTTTTAGGATGCCGAGGCACACCAAGGCACCTCCCCTAGTTCCGGCCCCACCCTGATACTCAAGTGCCAAGCTGTCTGCCATGCATGGAAGGACAACAGATAAAGAATGCCTCTCTATCGCTGGTGTCTCTGCAATTGCTGTGGCCGACGGGCGGAGAGAGATATGGGGATTAAGATCCCCACAGCCATTAACCAGCTGTCTTCAACGCAATTTCTTGGCTGCCGCTGGCATTGGACTGGAGACCAAAGAAGTGAGCGCTGGGTTGTAGCAGTGCAGTCTAAGGGGCGTTCTTGCCATTCCCTCTTGTCTTGGATTTTAAAAAGAAGGGAAAATGCAAAAATCATTGACATAAGCTAAAATCATTGACTGAAGCTAACGGAGTGGTAAATATTGGAAACGAGGAAAATTCTGGTGGTATCAAAGTGAACTAGGACAATTCAGTGGTATTTAGCTAAAGTTGTGATCTTTCAGTGCTACGCAACCAATTTTTTTTATTAATTGATAGTCCGAGCAATGACAGAACACACATATCTATCTGGTCGTGAGTCACCTGCAAATGCAGCGAGCGCATCTCCATTGGGGAGCCTCTCCTTCATGGCTAAGATGGTGTGATACATTCAGATTTCGAGAACTCACGGCCATGTAATATTTAAGCCTTTCTGCTTTCTGGTACTTAATTAATTGTGTTGGCTAGACGACTTGCACGGCTGAACTGAAAAAACGAAGAGAAAACTGTCGATGTTCGCACATGGAGTTTTACATACAAGAAAAATAGTAGTACAGTTGTTCAACTGCGATCCAACACGTACCCTATCGAAGGGCGAAAAACTTGTAATCTAACATATGATCCAATATAGCGACAAAATTAACCAAATGCAATTCTCTTATTCGGAGAGCGAGCGCTTCCTCTTAATGACTGTACTACTTTGTTGCTCCTGAATTTCACAATTATAGATATAGCTATGGTAGGGCGGTATCTAAGACTTCCATGTGAGGACTTCAAATTTTCCAAGAGGCTTAACGCTTCCATACATCACATCATTGAATGTTATCTTGGGAATATCCTCTTGAGAAGAGCATGTTTGATACTGATCATAAACCAATAAATCTTCAGTAGCTCTACCCATTCTTCGAACATAAGTGGGTTTATCCTCGTTTAAAAGATCAGACAAATGTTCGCAAAATCTAGAGAGATGTTTCTGTAGGTAGCCTCTCAGAAATGACATGACTTTGCACCAATAGTGGATGTTAAAGTTTTCCCTCAACAAGCAAGCAACAACGTTTGCACCAATGAGACTTCCATTCAGCGCCTTGGCCATCTCCATGGCCAAATATGCAAATCTTGGGTGCATATCAGGATCAGTGCTTCCGAACGTAATCACCTTGAAGAAATACCAAAATGCTTCATGAGACAGACGTTTAAGTGCTAGAGCTCTGCGTTGTTCCAAACTTCCTGATCTTGTCAGATCGACTTGTGATTATGATTTTACTACCACTTGTTGTGCACTGTTTACAAGTAGAATACAAACTATTCCATGCACCTTCATTGAGATCCCCAACTAAATCGACAACAAATAGCAATCTCCCATCTTCGTTCAAGGAACAATTTTGATATTTCATCCCAATCATTCCATCTCTAAAATCATTGTCGCTCAAGAAGATAATACTTGAAAAATAATTACAGACTCTTGCATCATTGCAGACATGAGAGACAAGGGTGCTCTTCCCTACTATCCGAGGACCAACAATTGGTAGGACATCAGGATTGCCAACATTAAGGGGTTCTGCGTGCAGCAGGAAGTTGATGACCAGTTCCGTTTCCATCTGGCGGCCAAACTTGCACTTGTTCAACAAGAGATGCATGCTATAAGGTTGTCGGTATAAACAAGGGTAGCTATTCAAAAACACGACTAACCCATTCATGTCAAGAAGCATGGTATTCAAACTGTTGAGCGCCTCTTGCAGTTCTTCTGAAGTCTGTGTACCGCTACTAGAGAGACAAAGGCGTTTTGCATAATTGAATCTAGACATACCCGAAAAGTGACTCACGGCCTGATCTTTAGCCTCCCTTCCTGGTGGGCAGGGTATCTGAAGGTGTCAAGCGCGTAGTAACCTCGGTACATCGCATCTCTCAAAGCATGCTCATTGCCGGAGAATCCCTTGGTTTGTGATGTGATGCCCGCAGCCTCCTCGGCAACGACTCCACGCCCGTAGTAGAATCCTTTGTAGTCTATCCTCCATGGCCAGCGCCGGCTGCCTGGAGCATCTATTGATGAAGAAACTGATGGATCTATGGGCGAGTTCACCCAAGGCGCAGAAAGGAATATCTCCATTTGCGGGACTCTGTCCTCGGAAGATTACATAACGGGAGGACAAACAGAATGGACGGTGAGTCGGGGAATGTAATCTCTGAAACCCTATTTATGCCCTGCTTCTAGTCGTTGCTGGTTAGGAAAGCCAAATCTCGTGGTCAAATACACAGAGCAAATGATGAACAAGAACAGAGACAGACAGAGACTGAGAGAGGAGGAATTACCATAGAAAATGACTCAGTCTCTTTGATCTGAGCACCGAAAAATCAATCCATTCCATGCACATGATCTTTGACATTTGGGCTTCTCTCTTGTAACTGCTGACCAATGTTACTGGCACTGCTTGAGTTCAAGGACCCTCCTCGGAGTACGCGAAGGAGATCACCGAAGGGCAAAAATGTTCAGAGAAGCGACACAGATAACAGGGCTTGTTAGGGACCACCGTGCGGCAGGGCAACCAAACAGAGGAGAAAATCATTATAGAGCACCGTGAAGTTACATATTGACAATAAGTTTGCGATCAAGTTGTGTAAGAATCCTGTATATCATAAGAATCCTGTATATCAGGACCGTAGCAAACACATTGACACTCGTCTTTTACAATTAGGACTCATTTGGCTATATAAGTCAAACTCCTATACTTGTAATCTTGAAACATTACAGTGAATTATTTCTAGTGGTTTTTTTTTCGTAAGAGTTTTTTTACGTTAAATTTTGTCTTCAGTTATTTTGCCGTACTTCCAACCCTAACAAGTGGTATTAGAGCTGCGGTTTTAGATCCAAGTTGCTACCTGGGGGGGCGGCACCCGCAAGGCACGTTTCGATATACATCATCCGCGCGGCCTTCTTCCTTAGCCAGATCTGCACTAGGCATCGTGCTGCCTCGGCGACCACCACCACCATAGCCACCGCTTGGCGACGCCAGACCTTTGGCCAACTCCGCCTCCTGCCGTCGACGCCGACCCTTGGCCTCACGCTGCGTCGGCACCATTGCGCACTCGGTAGCGCTCCAGCCATCGCTCCGATCCTTCACCCTCGCGTCGACCATGCATGCTACCGCCACCGCTGCTCGCCATTACCACCTTATAGACGATCTTATAGACAATTTTTTATTTTGTATACCATTGTACAAACAATCTGTATAATTGAATAAGAGACCATTACTGAGACAACTATATAGACGATCCATTGTATGAGTTATTTTTAGTAATATCTATGGATAAAATAGAGATATATTATAAACAAGCTGCCGACTATATCACTGTACATGTCCTAAGCAACCGAGAGTAGTTTTTGACTTTGAACTCCAATCAGATCCCATAGGGAATTTTGATTTTTTTTACTTTGGCGTCTGGCTCCAAGTTCCGAAGCCCGTGCGGCTCCAGTCAAAATTTGGCTCTGTATTTTTAAGCGTTCGGCTTCCAGTACAGTTCAGCTCTAGTTTTTTCAGCTTCAAAGCTACTGAAAGCTCCTGCTTCTGTTTCATTGGAAATTGCTACACACACCAGGAGCATACCAGTTCAAATAAGAGTTGTTCTGCAATAAATGGGTGTGAGGAAAGAATTGTTTTTTATCCCAATGACTGTTCGAGTGCCAACAAAAGTGAGATTTTGTTTCAATTCTTATTATTGGTGGATATTCATGTATAGTTTAGGCTATTATGACTATTATTTTGTGCTTTCGTATTATTGGCGATTTCATTCATTGCAATTAATGCTTTTATGCATATTATTGGCGGATTTTATTGCAACTCATGTGAAATTTATCATTGGCAATTTATTAAGCGTTTCTTCATCAATTTATAGCCTAGCAGATTCTTGGAGATTTCTTCGACGTTTCATCATCGGACCTGTGATCAATGTGCGAGGACGAAGCACCCTCATCCAGACCTGCCGTGCAAAGGGGCACAAAAGCAGTAAATGAGACTATGTTTCGGTTTTCTCAAATTGTCTTCTTCAATCAAAATGAATTTGGAAATGAACAACTATGCATCCTAAGAGATGGAGGTATAATCAAGCATCAGCGTAGCGCCTTGAGCAACGAAAGATTGTTGGTTATCATTGAACTAGATAGCGACGCTGATGAGGGTGCATGGAGAAGGTTGTACTCTGCTTCTGAAAGATGCTTTCCGCAATACAGTAAAATCATAATCACGAGTCGGTCTGACAAGGTCGCAAACCTTGGAACAACCCAAGCTGTCAGTCTCTTCTTGTCACGAGAAGCATATTGGTACTACTTCAAGGTGCTGGCATTTGGATGTTCAGATCTCAAAGAGCAACCAAAGCTAGCATCCATGGCAATGGAGATATTTGACGAGCTCTTTGACCACCACAAGATGTTTCAGGAGTTCAGTAGACCTTTCGTAGATGCAAACAACATAGGTCGCTTGCTAAGAGCTAAATTTGACTTGCCACTTAAGAGTTGCAAGAGGGGACCTACGCGATCGGCACTAGTGGATTCTTAGCAGGTGAAATGTTCCCAACACTCATCATGCGACCAACTGACCACTTCAAGCGATCGATCAACTATGTCGAAGCCAAGAGCAAATCACAGCCGCAAGAAGTAGCTCTCTGGAAGATTGATTTTTATTTCATTATCTAAAGTACTCCAACACAAGAGTACGAACCCTATACCTGAACGCTCAAAATAAACAGGAGACACCTCCCTTACTTATATAGAGCACAAACACAGAGATTGAATACAACTCCACTTCCAATATGGAAAGAGTCTGTATACATCTCAACTTGGCCTAACGTGGCCAAAAACAACTCTTGCACGTATGTATAGCCCACCTGCTGTCATTACGTGACTAACCAGCCTCCATGTGCATGTTCTCTAGCCCGAACGTCCCGCATGACCTCCTTGACCACCAAGACCTCGATTCCTTCCTGAACCTAGTCCCGAACCTCAGTTCCTCCGTGAACCTAGTTTCGGTCCTATCATCGACTACGTTCGCCCTCGAGCAACAGCTGCACATGAGTAAATAAAAACTATTCCGAGCACAAGTCCACGACTTGACTCAAAGTCAATCCATGCAACCACTCACATGAGTGCATTGCATCAAGCAAAGTCCATCATGCTATCACCAGCATAATTATCATATCACCATAGCACATGCACAAGCACCACACATGCTATAACCAAAGTCACTTTACAATGCCAATTTCACCATTCAACCAATTTTTCATCACATGATCTCACAATCTCCCTTGATGAAAACATTGGCAACACAATTGGACTGAACATTGGCATTCACCTCACAAAACAGATGTAAGAAATTTTGTTTATAAAACAAAAAGACAAACAAAGTGACCAATAGACAAAAGAGAAAATCTCCCCTACAAAGAAGAAACAAAATCTCCCTTATCTAAAAAGAAATCTCCCCTATTACAAAGAGAAACTCCCCTAATAGAAAGAAGAAATGTGTGTGTGTGAATGTGCAATGTGTGACCAAAAATTTCTCCTTTTGATTCCAAAATTTCTCCCCCTTTGACAATGGATTCATCAAGAATGCAAAAAGAGATCAAAATCTTTTTGTTTATTTTTAGTTTGTTTTTTTTATGTACTGAGCATTATAAGTCATGCACAAATGTAACAGATTCATCACCAAGTCATGCTATCAACAGTACTTGCACCCTCAAATCTACACATAAACAATGTAGAGTAAGCATAACTAGAAATCAAGTCACGATTAACGATTTTTTTTGCATGGCATGATCTCCTTTCTCAACAATCTTAAAACCTGAAAACATTGAATTTTTGTGCACTTTATTTGTGCTTTAAAAAAGCGATTCATTACTTTGATTGCAACAATAACAATTGCAAGGAATTACATGCACCATCAGCCTTACTTTTCAACCATGCCAAGCAATCACAAGCTTAAGGTTTCATGGTTTCGGTCATACACAACCTCTTCCAAGTTTATATCAAAGTGCAATGATAAGCAGTCTCGTAAAGAAGAAGTGCGGCAGTACAAAACCTTGCCCTTGCATTTATCAACAATCATTTTTTGCTTTAGCACTTAGCTTTCAGATTTAACATTTCAAGTAGGATCAAGATAGCCAAGAAAGTTCAACCATGACAAGATTTAATTCAAGTTGTTATTCCATTTAAAAAATCATGACATAAACTACACCATATATGTATAAACAGGAAGTTGCAAAGACCCTTGTAGAATAAACATGGCTTCAAATGACATATGTGTGTGAAATACAATGCTCAGATACTTTTTATTGTTTTTCATTTTTTTTGTTTTTAATTAAGAAACACAAAATAAAAAGTATGTTACAAAATATTACAAAAACTTCAAAAACTCCCCCTCAAAATAGCCCATTGGGTGAACCAACCCGAGTTCTCCCGAATAAAAAAGCAAAATGAGAAGAGGATAAAGGTTTTGTGAAAATGTCTCGCCGATTGATGTTCAGGTATCCACATGTTGAAGCACAATATTTCCCTTTTCTACATGATCTCTAAGAAAGTGAAATCTGATTTCAATGTGTTTTGTTCTAGAGTGTTGCACACGGGTTCTTAGCAATGCATATTGCACTAGTGTTATCACACAACAGAGAACACTATCCAAGTTAACCCCATAATCTTTAAGTGTAGCCACTATCCAAAGAATTTGAGAACAACAACTAGCAGCCACATATTCAGATTCAGAGCTTGATTGTGCAACAGAAGATTGTTTTCTAGATGACCATGCAATAAGTGAATTACCCAAGAAAAGACATGAGGCCAGATGTGCTTTTCTATCAATTCTACAACCTCCAAAATCAGCATCGAGAATGCTCTTAAACTAATGCATGAGGAAGAAAGCCATATGCCAAAATCTTGAGTACCATGGAGATACACGAAGATCCGTTTGATGACTTGTTGATGTGAAACACGTGGAGAAGCTTGAAAACGAGCACAAGCACACACCAAATTGAATATCTGGCCTTGATGCGTGAGATATAACAGAAGAGCCTATCATGCTTCTATACTCCTTTTGATCAACAATCTCACCATCTTCATCCGGATCAAGTGTGCAAGTGCCTCCCATGGGTGTCATGATTGGCTTACGCTTTTCCATCCCAAAGCGGCGGCGCAAATCTTTTAATGTACTTACTTTGATGAACAAAAGTACCTTCCTTCGTTTGTTTGACTTGCAGTCCCAAAAAGTAAGTCAACTCACCCATCATGCTCATCTCAAATTCCTTTCTCATGGTTTACAAAACTTAGACACTAAAACATGAGAGGAACCACCAAAGATAATATCATCAACATAAATCGGTTGATCATTGCCTTGCTTGAGTAAAAAGAAAGTTTTGTCAACCTTTCCCATTGTGAACCCCTTTTCAAGTAAAAAGGTTTTAGCCTATCATACCATGCTCTAGGGGCTTGTTTTAATCCATACAAGGCTTTGGACAATTTGAACACATGATCGGGAAATTTGGGATTTTGAAACCGGAGGTTGCTTAACATATACTTCTTCATTAATATAGCCATTAAGAAAAGCACTTTTCACATCCATTTGATACGTCTAAAACATTTAGATGCAGCAAATGCTAAAAGAATTCTAATGGCTTCAATTTTAGCACAGAGCAAAGGTTTCATCAAAATCTAAACCTTCAACTTGAGTAAATCCTTGAGCAACCAATCTAGCTTTATTCCTAACAACAACACCATCCTCACTTTGTTTGTTTTTGAAAACCCATCTAGTTCCAATTATATTAAAATCAGGAGGAGGTGGAACAAGCTTCCAGACTTTATTTCGCTCAAAATTCTCTAATTCCTAAGGCATGGCATTAATCCAAGATTAAATCGGTTAATGCATGAGATATATCTTTGGGTTCAAAAGAGGCAACAAAAGCAAAGTGAGCATGAGAATCAGAAGCAATAAACCTGGATCGGGTGACTCTCTCATTTAATTCTCCAATCATTTGTTCAGGTGGATGTCTTCTTTGAATATACAAAGGAGCTGTAGCTTCAGAGACTTCTCCTTCTTCTTCTTCATTTTCAGCATGTACAGATGATGTTGTGGCTTGAGGATGCTCAGTTGTAGGTGATGTAGTGGTAGGTGCCAAAGGTGTTACAACTGGTTGTGCAATAGGAATCAACACTTCGTCCTCAACATCATCATCATCAACAAAAATACTCTCCCCCTGAACATATGCACCTGTTCCTGCATCAATTGGACTAGTGCCTGGACTAGCCTCATCGAAAGTGATTTCACAGGTTTCTACAATTTTGTTAGTCTCCAAAACAAGTGCACGATAACCACGTGTATGAGCAGGATATCCAAGAAAGATGCCATCAGTTGATCTAGCTTCAAATTTATCAAGATTTCCAGATTTCAAGATAAAACATTTGCATCCAAAAACTCTGAAATGAGATACACTAAGCCTATGACCAAAACGAAGCTCATAAGAAGTTTTGCCTAGTTTTGATCTCAAAAACACTCTATTAGAAACATAGCATGCAGTTGAGATTGCTTCAGCCCAAAACTTCCTAGGAGTGTGATGTTCATCTAGCATAGTCCTAGCCATCTCTACCAAGGTTCTGTTCTTTCTTTCAACTACACCATTTTGTTGAGGCACTCTAGGTGAAGAATATTGATGATCAATTCCTTTTTCAACACAAAAATGATCAAAAGAAGAATTCTTGAATTCAGTTCCATTATCACTTCTAATAGCTCTAAGTGCTCCTGGGTGATCAACAGATAATCTAGTAACAAGACTTCTAAAGTGACTAAAAGCCTCATCTTTAGATACCATAAAATAAACCCAAGAGTATCTAGAATAATCATCAACAATGACCAGTACATACCATTTGCCTCCAAAGGATTGAACTCGAGAAGGTCAAACCGTGTCAAGATGTAGTAGCTGTCCTAGAGCGTTTGTCATCACCATGGTAAGAGGTAGATGTGAACCTGCAGTCATCTTACCATGTCTACAAGAAGAGCATACTAAATCGCTATCACCATTAAGCTTAGGCAAGCCACGAATGAGATCTAAACCACTAACACGAGTTAGATGATCAAAACCAACGTGACCAAGTCTATGATGCCAGAAGAATAAATCTTTAGAAACATTGGCAACTAGACACCTATGCTTAGAAGAAAGTGACACATCAAAATCAGCTTTAAAAACTCTTCCAAAGCGTGAAATCCTGAATACAAGGTCTCCTGAAGTATCTAAAACTTTGCATTCATTTTTCTTAAAGCATACTTCAAGATCCTCATCAATCATTTGAGAAACAGACAACAAGTTGTATTTCATGTTTTCAACAAGAGCCATATCCATGAACATAAACTTGTCACTTACCTTTACTGTACCTTTTGCCACAACAGAGTAGAAGATGCATCTCCAAAAGTAACACTTTCAAAGACGAGATGCACGCAGTGAGGAGGAGAACCAATTTTATCACCGGACATGTGGCGTGAGCATCCGGAATCAACTAGCCAAATGTTCTCCTTCCTCATGAGAAGCCTACATAAAAGCGAAAGTGTCGAGTCCTCAAGATCTTGGGGTTAGAAATAAAACATTTAGGAATCCAGTACTGAGACACACGACGAGTAGGCACAACACGAGTACATTTGTTCACAAAATCAGATTTGCTCTTTCCCGTGTTTCTTGCAACAGACGGTGTTTGAATCACCCTAGGCACAAAATGAGGAGTGAAATGTGCCTTCCTGAAATTAGACCTAGCCTTAGTCTTATCTTTCTTTTGCTGTTTGGCTTGTCTAAAGAAAAAATCTACTAAGTGTCCATCTCTACCACAGTGAGTACAAGTATACTTAACATGATGTTTAGCTTTAGAAACAGAAGTAGCATTTGCATTCATCATAGTAGAAGATAACACACCAGCAGACTTGAAAATAGTTTTCTTAGGCTCATTGACAATCTCAAATTTTCCACTTCCAAGTGTCTTAACAACAGTAGGAGCATGCAATTTATGATGAGCATAAGAATCAAAACGTAAACCTTTGTGATGAGTACTGACCCTTGACTGATCCAAAATCATGTTTAGGTTTTTCTTTCCAGTAGTGAACCGTTCTAAAGATTTTTCCAAGTAATCAACCTTTCGAGCAAGAGTTAAACAATTATTACATGGAACGTCCACTTTTCCTTTCTGTTTGCGACAAGTTGAGCATGAGAGAACTTCATGAGTGAGCATAGCATCTGTCATTTGAGAAACCCTAGCATTTGCATCATGCAACTTCAATTTGAGTATAGCACATTTAGAGCAATGAGTTGTATCATGCAAATCAACAGTTGAACAGCTAGCGTTTTTAACATGTTTCTCATTTTCTTTCTTTTCAAGATTGACTTGTTCTAACAAAGAAACATGTTCTTTCCTAAGCACAAGAAGCTCACTTGTAGAATTAAGTCACATGATTTGCAAGCATCATCATCGAATCAAAGATTTAAGTCTAGCAATTTCAGCATTCAAAGATTCCACAAGAACATCATGTTTCTTAATTTTCTTGTCGCGTTTGTCAAGCAATTTTCCAAGACGAGCAACAGCAATAGCTAAATCATCGTAAGAAGGTTCTACCTCATTGAAGTCGCTGTCATGGTCATCCTCGGTGAAGCTTTCACCACTTCTGGCCATAAGACATAATCCTGTCAATTCATGCTTGCTTGAAGCTATTGTGTCATCTTCACTGCTCTCTGAATCTACATCACTCAAATTTACTTGTTCAAGAGCAGAGAGAACCCGGTGAACAACTTTTCTATTGATGAAGCTCTTTTTCTTTCTATCATTTGATGAAAACTTCTTCTTTTCTTTTCTTTTCTTCTGTCATTGTCCTTCTCCTCCCTTGATGCTTTACCTGCAAGCTTAGGACAATTTGATCTAATGTGATTGAGGTCACCACACTCATAGCATCTTGGAGGGCCACCCCAACTCTCTTTCTCCTTCTCACATTCCTGCAAAGCTTTGTTAAACCGAGAAGAGAGTAATGCCAAGTCTTCTTCAGGAAATTCTTCGATCTGTTCATCAGTTAGTGAAGACAAAGCAAAGCTTGAAGAAGCATTGTTCATGCTAGATTGTGAAGTCAGTGCAATTGATTTATGATCTGTCTTCCTAGCAAGAACATCCAACTCATGAGTTTTTAATTTAGAAAACAGTACATCTAAAGTGAGTGTACTCATGGCAGTAGATTCTCTAATAGATGTAACTTTCATTTCCTAAATAGACATGTCTAATGCACCAAGCAATTGTCTAGCATTTGTAGCCTCATCAAAGAAAACTCCAACAAAGACGTAAATTGCTAAGAATTTTATTGAACTGCAAAGAAATCATCTAGAGACTCACCAGTTTCATCTCAAATCGCATGTATTCTTTCTTATAAATATCTTGCCTCACCTCTTTGATGTTGTTAGAACCTTCATAATAATCACAAAGAGATTTCTATACCTCATATGTAGACTTGAGATGAATCACACGATCAAAATCACTTCTTCCTAGTCCTTGGATGATCAAATTCCTTGCCTTGCTGTTTGCTTCAACATGTGCTCGATTTGTGTCATTGACTTCATCATTCTCAGGAACATTGTATGGCTTGTAGACCTTTTCCCAGATTGCAAAGCCCTGAGCTTGAATGTATGCCTCCATCTTTGCTTTCCAAAACTGAAAATCAACACCATCGAAAACACAAGGTTTTGTCGAATACCTATCCATCGCTACGGTTTCTAATCACTGGTTAAGATTAATTAGAAAGAGAACGAGGCTCTGATACCACTTATAGGATCGAAATATACTAATGTAGCAATCAGAGGGGGGGTGAATGATTGCGCGGAAGCTAAAATCAAATTTTCGATCTTTTAAACACCCTATTTAAACTCAAATTGCTTGAAGACCGGTTTACAAAGTTAGAAGACCAGGTTACGGAGTTGGGAGACCACCTCACGCAGTTGGGAGACTAGCAGACCAGTCTGGGCGACCAGTAGAACACTTGGGTGACCAGTTTGGGCACTTGGGCGAGTAGTAAATCACAGGCGACGAGAGGACACCTAGGCGACAGTTTGGGCACTTGGGCGGAGAGAGAGCGATCAGGCACCAAGAGACCACTTGGGCGACCAGTAGACCAGTCTGGGCAACCACGTGAGCAGTTGGGCGACCACAAGGACAATCTGGGCGAGCACGTGAGCAGTTGGGCGACCACAAGGACAATCTGGGCTAGCACGTGAGCAGTTGGGCGAGCAGACCGATACATATCCACTAAAATATAAATTCCTAAAGATCCAGCCGTTGGATTGATGTGAAATTTTAACTGAAGAAACTAGACTCAATTAAACAGCTAACATAAAAAGAATCAGGTCAATCGGATCTACGGATCTAAAGTTATGTCCTTTGCAATATGACTAAATCCGGGTGACCACGCGAGCAATCGGGCGAGCAGGATATCAATCTGGGTGACCACAAATTACTAAAGATCTAACCGTTGGATTGATGTGAAATTTTAACTGTATAAACTAGATTCAATTACGAATCAAACCCAACAAGAATCAATTCGATCGAATCTACGGATCAAAAGATATTACCTTCGCAAGATGATACCTTTGCAGAGAACCGAACTCCGTGATGAACTTCGTGACTGCTATGATGAACAAGACTTCAAGCGATCGATCAACTATGTCGAAGCCAAGAGCAAATCACAGCCGCAAGAAGTAGCTCTCTGAAAGATTGATTTTTATTTCATTATCTAAAGTACTCCAACACAAGAGTACGAACCCTATACCTGGACGCTCAAAATAAACAGGAGACACCTCCCCTACTTATATAGAGCACAAACACAGAGATTGACTTCCAACATGGAAAGAGTTTGTATACATCTCAACTTGGCCCAAGGTGGCCAAAAATAACTCTTGCACGTATGTATGACCCCACTTCTTTGTCATTACGTGACTAACCACCTCCATGTGCATGTTCTCTAGCCGAACGCCCCGCATGACCTCCTTGACCGCCAAGACCTCGATTCCTTCACGAACCTAGTCCGAACCTCGGCCTCCGTGAACCTAGTTCCGGTCTGTCATCGACCACGTTAAGCCTCGAGCAACACACGCACATGAGTAAATAAAAATAATTCCGAGCACAAGCCCACGACTTGACTCAAAGTCAATCCATGCAACCACTCACATGAGTGCATTGCATCAAGCAAAGTCCATCATGCTATCACCAAGATAATTATCATATCACCATAGCACATGCACAAGCACCACACATGCTATAACCAAAGTCACTTTACAATGCCAATTTCACCATTCAACCAATTTTTCATCACATGATCTCACATAATCTTGATGTATCGATCATAAACATGAGGGATCAGCTGCTACTCTGTCTAAAGATTCTAAAAATTCTGGTCCAAAAGGAAAAGGAACTATCTTGCAAAGCTTTGTAGAGCCTGCAGGAAAGGTTCATAGTGTGTTTGGGTCTGATATGAGTGCTAAGAAATCATGGGTTCAAATGCTTAAGGAGAATATGAATAAAACTTATACTGATGAGGTTATAGATGAAGTGAAATGTTTTGGGCTCACAAAGATTTAGAATTAGTGGGTTCAGAAGATGATTGGGATGAAATCAATGGGGGAATTTCTGAAGATCTTGACTTGGTGAACAAGGTGGAAGTTGTGCAAGAGCTGCAACATGATGATCTTGATGTTCTGCCGATGCAGCTGTTTGATGGCAGTCAAGAGTTTCCTCAGGGTTTGATTTCTTCTGAAGTTGAGACAGGAGGGGGGCTGTGTGGTAGTGTCCAGAAAGTGGATTTTCCCAAATCAGTAGATGATATTTTGAAGAACAAGAGGCAGAAACAATGGGGTCCAGTTCCCAGTAAAAGGAGGAGTAAGAGAATTGAAGAGCAAAACAAATCTATTCTGCAAAAAGCTCAAGAGCGGTTGCAATTTAAAAATCTGGAAGAATGTAGCGTCGAAAGGTACTTCAGGTATTTCTTTGCAAAGTTCTTTTGATTCTTTTACTATTCAAGAACTTAATACTCTAGCTGAGAAAGTTGATTTAATGATGGGTAGTTCTGAAGTTGAGAAATGTGATAATATTCTTTCTAGTAAAAAGATTGATGCAATTAGAATGTCAAAATGTGACAATAGTCTTTCTTGTAAAAAGATTGATACAGTCTCTGGAGGAGGCTGTAATGCTAAAGGTATGAATAATGATAGTGATAATTTGATTGTTCATACTGGGAAAGGTGGAGAGAGTGCCAATACTTCACTGCTTGTGCCTCTGAAGGAGGATATTGCGGTTTCTAAGTCTGATGACTGGACTGTACTAGGTAAAAATAGACAGGCAAGCACCCTAGGAAAGGTAATTAATCATGAGAGGTCTTTTTTGGAATGTTAGAGATTTAGGTCAACCTGGGAAGACTCATTATTTAAAAGAGCTTATTCGAAATAGTAGGGTGGATTTTATAGGGCTTCAAGAGACTAAGAAGGAAGATTTCAGCAGTTCTTTTCTCAATATGATTGATGGTTCTAACAACTTTGATTAGCATTGGCTTCCTGCAAAATCCTCTGCTGGAGGTATTTTGGTTGGGATTAATATTGATCTTATAGAGATTTTACATGTTGATATCAAAGCAGTTTTCTGTGCAATGATTGGTTAAGTCCAAGCAGTTGGACTTTGTTTGGAGACTTGTTGTGGTTTACGGGTCTCTTTATAACGAAGGTAAACAAGCTTTTATCTCTGAGCTTCATTGTAACATCCTCAAATTTTGCTAAATTTGAATTTTATAATTTATTCTGAATTTTTGAGAATTTTTGGAAATTATTTAGATTTATCTCAATTTCGGAAATTAGTCCTTTTCTAAAAATTAATTTAATAATGAAAAGTTTTAACAAAATAAAAGTGGAAATATTTTATTTGAGTTCAAAATGTCTTAAAATATTTTCTGGAATTTTTCTAGAATTTTTATGATATTTTAAGTGCCTCAAATAATTTAAATGGATATTCGGGATTATTTTTATTCGCAAAACGTATGAAAATTCGGAGGAACAGTGGTGGGCTCGGCCCGTCTGTGCACTCGGCCGAGAAACCCTAAGCGTTATCGCTTCCTCGCCGTTGGATTGAATCGGACGTTTGGGAAGCGGCCACGACGTTTCTTCTCCGGGGGAATGGAAGCGTTGCCGCCGCCCTCGTTACGAAGAAACTGCCGCCATTATCGACTGGTGCACTACCTCCGTCGCTTCATCAGCTGGTCCACGGGATAAAGCATTTCGTTCCGCACCCGCAGAGCCCTTTCACGCACTCCGAGGTTCGCCGTAGACACCGCAAGAATTCGCCGAAGCCCAGAGCTCTTTCACCGCCGTTTGCGCCTTCGCCGGTGACCCTCCGCCGCTGTGGTGACCACCGGAGTGAAGCTCGTGTCGCGCCGCACCCGGAGGACCACTTCTTCTCACCGGAATCGCGCCGGAGCACCGTCGGCGTCGCCGTCTTCTTCAACCTCGGCTGCTGCTGCTCGCTGTGCTTCCGCAGTGTTGTCGCCGAAGCATCGATCAACGCTGGCCGTCGATTTCTCATCAAGCGGTTGAGGTCGGTCCACGTATGTGACTTGATTTAGAGACCAGAACCATGTTTTGCATATTGTTAACCGTAGGGATTAGAGATGCAGGGTTAGAGTTGATGCCACGTGCCCAAGGTTGGGATTGCCCGCGTGAGCTTAAAACTCGTATTAGATGATAACTGTAAAGATTAGTATCGATTGATCGTGAATTAGCCACGTAACTCATTTATTTGTAGATTTTAAATCATTGGCCGATCGAGTTCAAAAATGCGGTTGATAATGTGTCACGTTGTTCATTTAACTGTAGGTATTAAATTGAAAGTATTAAACGTTTATTTCAAATTAATTTGTGTCGTAGATTCCGAATTAGATGAACCGGTTTATTTGTGCCTTTGAGTCGATCTCGTCT
>JAYEVE010001532.1:0-12634 GCA_036346375.1 Guadua angustifolia
TTTAATGTTAATTTCATTCAAACCGGATTTGCACAGTGGACTTTATGAAAGTTTCCTCGAGCGAAACACTCCAAGACACCCGGATTGCCCTCGTATGCGTTGTCGGTCATGTTGGAGCTTGTTTCGATCGAATTCGCTTTGATATTAATTTCATGCAAGTTGAGATCCGAGCAGGTGGATTTTGTGAAAGTTTGCACCGGAGCGAAACATTCCGAAAATGCACCGGGTGGGACTCCTATGTGTTGCCAGTCTCATTGGAGCTTGTTTCGCTCGATTTCACTCTAGTGTTAATTTCATTCAAACCGGGATCCGAACAAATGGACTTTATGAAAGTTTGCCCCGAAGCGAAACACTCCAAAGACACAACGGATTGCCCTCGTATGTGTAGTCAGTCTTGTTGGAGCTTGTTTCATTCGAATTCGCTTTAATGTTAATTTCATTCAAACCGGGATTTGCACAGGTGGACTTTACGAAAGTTTCCTCGAGCGAAACACTCAAGACACACCGGATTGCCCTCGTATGCGTTATCGGTCATGTTGGAGCTTGTTTCGATCGAATTTCGCTTTGATATTAATTTCATGCAAGTTGAGATCCGAGCAGGTGGATTTTGTGAAAGTTTGCACGGAGCGAAACATTCGAAAATGCACCGGTGGGACTCCTATGTGTTGCCGGTCTCATTGGAGCTTGTTTCGCTCGATTTCACTCTAGTGTTAATTTCATTCAAACGGGATCCGAACAAATGGACTTTATGAAAGTTTGCCCCGAAGCGAAACACTCCAAAGACACAACGGATTGCCCTCGTATGTGTAGTCCGTCTTGTTGGAGCTTGTTTCATTCGAATTCGCTTTAATGTTAATTTCATTCAAACCGGGATTTGCACAGGTGGACTTTACGAAAGTTTCCCTCGGAGCGAAACACTCCGAAGACACAGCGGATTGCCCTCGTATGCGTTGTCGGTCATGTTGGAGCTTGTTTCGATCGAATTCGCTTTGATATTAATTTCTTGCAAGTTGAGATCCGAACAGGTGGATTTTGTGAAAGTTTGCACCGGAGCGAAAAACTCCGAAAATGCACCGAATTGCACTCCTTAGTGTCCCGGTGTCATTGGAGCTTGTTTCTTTCGACTTCGCTCGATGTTAATTTCATTCTAAGGGATCCGCACAAGTGGACTTTATGAAAGTTTCCCGAATGAAACACTCAAGACACTCCTAATTGCCCTCGTAAGTGTTGTTGGTCTTTGTTGGAGCTTATTTCGGTCGAATTCGCTTTCATGTTAATTTCGTACAAATCGAGATCCGAACAGGTGGATTTTGTGAAAGTTTGCACCGGAGCGAAACACTCCGAAAAAGCACCGGGTTGCACTCCTATGTGTCGCCGGTCTCATTGGAGTTTGTTTCGCTCGATTTCTTGCTGGTGTTAATTTCATTCAAACCGGGATCCGAACAATTGGACTTTATGAAAGTTTGCCCCTAAGCGAAACACTCCGAAGACAGACCGGATTGCCCTCGTATGTGTAGTCGGTCTTGTTGGAGCTTGTTTTGTTCTAATTCGCTTTAATGTTAATTTCATTCAAACCGGGATTTGCACATGTGGACTTTATGAATGTTTCCCTCGGTCGAAACACTCAGAAGACACACACCGGTTGCCCTCGTATGTGTTGTCGTTCTTGTTGGAGCTTGTTTGATCAAAACACTTTCATGTTAAGAACAAGTTGAGATCGAGCAGTGGATTTTGTGAAAGTTTGCAAAACCAAAATGCCGGGTGGGACTCCTATGTGTTGCGTTCTCATTGGAGCTTGTTTTCGATTTCACTCTAGTGTTAATTTCATTCAAACCGGGATCGAACAAATGGACTTTATGAAAGTTTGCCCGAAAAAACACTCCAAAGACACAACGGATTGCCCTCGTATGTGAGATCTTGTTGGAGCTTGTTTCATTGAAGCTTTAATGTTAATTTCATTCAAACCGGGATTTTGGCTGAAAGTTTCCTCGAGCGAAACATTCAAGAAAATGTTGTCGGTCATGTTGGAGCTTGTTTGATCGGCTTTGATATTAATTTCATGCAAGTTGAGATCCGGTGGATTTTGTGAAAGTTTGAAACATTCGAAAATGCACGGGTGGGACTCCTATGTGTTGCCGGTCTCATTGGAGCTTGTTTCGCTCGATTTCACTCTAGTGTTAATTTCATTCAAACGGGATCCGAACAAATGGACTTTATGAAAGTTTGCCCGGTTTAAACACTCCAAAGACACAACGGATTGCCCTCGTATGTGTAGTCCGTCTTGTTGGAGCTTGTTTCATTGAATTCGCTTTAATGTTAATTTCATTCAAACCGGATTTGCACAGTGGACTTTCTGAAAGTTTCCTCGAGCGAAACACTCAAGACATGCGGATTGCCCTCGTATCGTTGTCGGTCATGTTGGAGCTTGTTTCGATCGAATTCGCTTTGATATTAATTTCTTGCAAGTTGAGATCCGAGCAGTGGATTTTGTGAAAGTTTGCACGGGCGAAAAACTCGAAAATGCACCGAATTGCACTCCTTAGTGTCCCGGTGTCATTGGAGCTTGTTTCGCTCGACTTCGCTCGATGTTAATTTCATTCTAACGGGATCCGCACAAGTGGACTTTATGAAAGTTTCCCGAATCTGAAACACTCAAGACACTCCTAATTGCCCTCGTAAGTGTTGTTGGTCTTTGTTGGAGCTTATTTGATCGAATTCGCTTTCATGTTAATTTCATTACAAATCGAGATCGAGCAGTGGATTTTGTGAAAGTTTGCACCGAGCGAAACACTCGAAAAAGCACCGGTTGCACTCCTATGTGTCGTGGGTCTCATTGGAGTTTGTTTAAGCTCGATTTCTTCTTTGGTGTTAATTTCATTCAAACCGGGATCCGAACAATTGGACTTTATGAAAGTTTGCCCTAAGCCGAAACACTCCGAAGACAGACCGGATTGCCCTCGTATGTGTAGTCGGTCTTGTTGGAGCTTGTTTTGTTCTAATTCGCTTTAATGTTAATTTCATTCAAACCGGGATTTGCACAGGTGGACTTTATGAATGTTTCCCTCAGTGCGAAACACTCCGAAGACACACCGGGTTGCCCTCGTATGTGTTGTCGTTCTTGTTGGAGCTTGTTTCGATCAAATTCGCTTTCATGTTAATTTCGAACAAGTTGAGATCCGAACAGGTGGATTTTGTGAAAGTTTGCACCGGAGCAAAACATTCCGAAAATGCACCGGGTGGGACTCCTATGTGTTGCCAGTCTCATTGGAGCTTGTTTCGCTCGATTTCACTCTAGTGTTAATTTCATTCAAACCGGGATCCGAACAAATGGACTTTATGAAAGTTTGCCCCGAAGCGAAACACTCCAAAGACACAACGGATTGCCCTCGTATGTGTAGTCCGTCTTGTTGGAGCTTGTTTCATTCGAATTCGCTTTAATGTTAATTTCATTCAAACCGGATTTGCAGGTGGACTTTTGAAAGTTTCCTCGAGCGAAACACTCCGAAGACACAGCGGATTGCCCTCGTATGCGTTGTCGGTCATGTTGGAGCTTGTTTCGATCGAATTCGCTTTGATATTAATTTCATGCAAGTTGAGATCCGAGCAGGTGGATTTTGTGAAAGTTTGCACCGGAGCGAAACATTCAAAATGCACGGGTGGGACTCCTATGTGTTGCCGGTCTCATTGGAGCTTGTTTCGCTCGATTTCACTCTAGTGTTAATTTCATTCAAACCGGGATCCGAACAAATGGACTTTATGAAAGTTTGCCCCGAAGCGAAACACTCCAAAGACACAACGGATTGCCCTCGTATGTGTAGTCCGTCTTGTTGGAGCTTGTTTCATTGAATTCGCTTTAATGTTAATTTCATTCAAACGGGATTTGCACAGTGGACTTTCTGAAAGTTTCCTCGAGCGAAACACTCAGAAGACAGCGGATTGCCCTCGTATGCGTTGTCGGTCATGTTGGAGCTTGTTTCGATCGAATTCGCTTTGATATTAATTTCTTGCAAGTTGAGATCGAGCGGTGGATTTTGTGAAAGTTTGCACCGAGCGAAAAACTCAAAATGCACCAATTGCACTCCTTAGTGTCCCGGTGTCATTGGAGCTTGTTTCACTCTAGTGTTAATTTCATTCGACGAACAAATGGATGTTAATTTCATTCTAACCGGATCCGCACAAGTGGACTTTATGAAAGTTTCAAACCGGGATTTGCGAGGTGGATTTTGAAACACTCGGGCGAAGACACTCCTAATTGCCCTCGTAAGTGTTGTTGGTCTTTGTTGGAGCTTATTTGATCGAATTCGCTTTCATGTTAATTTCATGCAAGTCGAGATCGAGCAAGTGGATTTTGTGAAAGTTTGCACCGGAGCGAAACACTCCGAAAAAGCACCGGGTTGCACTCCTATGTGTCGCCGGTCTCATTGGAGTTTGTTTCGCTCGATTTCGTACTGGTGTTAATTTCATTCAAACCGGGATCCGAACAATTGGACTTTATGAAAGTTTGCCCCTAAGCGAATCACTCCGAAGACACACCGGATTGCCCTCGTATGTGTAGTCGGTCTTGTTGGAGCTTGTTTCGTTCTAATTCGCTTTAATGTTAATTTCATTCAAACCGGGATTTGCACATGTGGACTTTATGAATGTTTCCTCGGAGCGAAACACTCAAGACACACCGGATTGCCCTCGTATGTGTTGTCGGTCTTGTTGGAGCTTGTTTCGATCAAATTCGCTTTCATGTTAATTTCGTACAAGTTGAGATCCGAACAGGTGGATTTTGTGAAAGTTTGCACCGGAGCGAAAAACTCCGAAAATGCACCGAATTGCACTCCTTAGTGTCCCCGGTGTCATTGGAGCTTGTTTCGCTCGACTTCGCTCTGATGTTAATTTCATTCTAACCGGGATCCGCACAAGTGGACTTTATGAAAGTTTCCCCCGAACTGAAACACTCCGAAGACAATCCTAATTGCCCTCGTAAGTGTTGTTGGTCTTTGTTGGAGCTTATTTCGGTCGAATTCGCTTTCATGTTAATTTCGTACAAATCGAGATCCGAACAGGTGGATTTTGTGAAAGTTTGCTCCGGAGCGAAACACTTCGAAAAAGCACCGGGTTGCACTCCTATGTGTCGTCGGTCTCATTGGAGTTTGTTTCGCTCGATTTCTTGCTGGTGTTAATTTCATTCAAACCAGGATCCGAACAATTGCACTTTATGAAAGTTTGCCCCTAAGCGAAACACTTTGAAGACAGACCGGATTGCCCTCGTATGTGTAGTCGGTCTTGTTGGAGCTTGTTTTGTACTAATTCGCTTTAATGTTAATTTCATTCATACCGGGATTTGCGCAGGTGGACTTTATGAATGCTTCCCTCAGAGCGAAACACTCCGAAGACACACCGGGTTGCCCTCGTATGTGTTGTCGTTCTTGTTGGAGCTTGTTTCGATCAAATTCGCTTTCATGTTAATTTCGAACAAGTTGAGATCCGAACAGGTGGATTTTGTGAAAGTTTGCACCGGAGCGAAACATTCCGAAAATGCACCGGGTGGGACTCCTATGTGTTGCCAGTCTCATTGGAGCTTGTTTCGCTCGATTTCACTCTAGTGTTAATTTCATTCAAACGGGATCCGAACAAATGGACTTTATGAAAGTTTGCCCGCTTAAACACTCCAAAGACACAACGGATTGCCCTCGTATGTGTAGTCGGTCTTGTTGGAGCTTGTTTCATTCGAATTCGCTTTAATGTTAATTTCATTCAAACCGGGATTTGCACAGGTGGACTTTACGAAAGTTTCCCTCGGAGCGAAACACTCCGAAGACACAGCGGATTGCCCTCGTATGCGTTGTCGGTCATGTTGGAGCTTGTTTCGATCGAATTCGCTTTGATATTAATTTCTTGCAAGTTGAGATCCGAACAGGTGGATTTTGTGAAAGTTTGCACCGGAGCGAAAAACTCCGAAAATGCACCGAATTGCACTCCTTAGTGTCCCCGGTGTCATTGGAGCTTGTTTCGCTCGACTTCGCTCTGATGTTAATTTCATTCTAACCGGGATCCGCACAAGTGGACTTTATGAAAGTTTCCCCCGAACTGAAACACTCCGAAGACACTCCTAATTGCCCTCGTAAGTGTTGTTGGTCTTTGTTGGAGCTTATTTCGGTCGAATTCGCTTTCATGTTAATTTCGTACAAATCGAGATCCGAACAGGTGGATTTTGTGAAAGTTTGCACCGGAGCGAAACACTCCGAAAAAGCACCGGGTTGCACTCCTATGTGTCGCCGGTCTCATTGGAGTTTGTTTCGCTCGATTTCTTGCTGGTGTTAATTTCATTCAAACCGGGATCCGAACAATTGGACTTTATGAAAGTTTGCCCCTAAGCGAAACACTCCGAAGACAGACCGGATTGCCCTCGTATGTGTAGTCGGTCTTGTTGGAGCTTGTTTTGTTCTAATTCGCTTTAATGTTAATTTCATTCAAACCGGGATTTGCACAGGTGGACTTTATGAATGTTTCCCTCAGAGCGAAACACTCCGAAGACACACCGGGTTGCCCTCGTATGTGTTGTCGTTCTTGTTGGAGCTTGTTTCGATCAAATTCGCTTTCATGTTAATTTCGAACAAGTTGAGATCCGAACAGGTGGATTTTGTGAAAGTTTGCACCGGAGCGAAACATTCCGAAAATGCACCGGGTGGGACTCCTATGTGTTGCCAGTCTCATTGGAGCTTGTTTCGCTCGATTTCACTCTAGTGTTAATTTCATTCAAACCGGGATCCGAACAAATGGACTTTATGAAAGTTTGCCCCGAAGCGAAACACTCCAAAGACACAACGGATTGCCCTCGTATGTGTAGTCGGTCTTGTTGGAGCTTGTTTCATTGAATTCGCTTTAATGTTAATTTCATTCAAACCGGATTTGCGGTGGACTTTCTGAAAGTTTCCTCGGAGCGAAACACTCAAGACACAGCGGATTGCCCTCGTATCGTTGTCGGTCATGTTGGAGCTTGTTCGATCGAATTCGCTTTGATATTAATTTCATGCAAGTTGAGATCCGGCGGTGGATTTTGTGAAAGTTTGCACCGGAGCGAAACATTCCGAAAATGCACCGGGTGGGACTCCTATGTGTTGCCAGTCTCATTGGAGCTTGTTTCGCTCGATTTCACTCTAGTGTTAATTTCATTCAAACCGGGATCCGAACAAATGGACTTTATGAAAGTTTGCCCCGAAGCGAAACACTCCAAAGACACAACGGATTGCCCTCGTATGTGTAGTCCGTCTTGTTGGAGCTTGTTTCATTCGAATTCGCTTTAATGTTAATTTCATTCAAACCGGGATTTGCACAGGTGGACTTTACGAAAGTTTCCCTCGGAGCGAAACACTCCGAAGACACAGCGGATTGCCCTCGTATGCGTTGTCGGTCATGTTGGAGCTTGTTTCGATCGAATTCGCTTTGATATTAATTTCTTGCAAGTTGAGATCCGAACAGGTGGATTTTGTGAAAGTTTGCACCGGAGCGAAAAACTCCGAAAATGCACCGAATTGCACTCCTTAGTGTCCCCGGTGTCATTGGAGCTTGTTTCGCTCGACTTCGCTCGAGATGTTAATTTCATTCTAAGGGATCCGCACAAGTGGACTTTATGAAAGTTTCCCAAATGAAACACTCCAAGACACTCCTAATTGCCCTCGTAAGTGTTGTTGGTCTTGTTGGAGCTTATTTGATCGAATTAAATGTTAATGTTAATTTCAGTACAAATCGAGATCGAAGCAATGTGGATTTTGTGAAAGTTTGCACGGAGCGAAACACTCGATAAAAAGCAGTTGAGGGTTGCACTCCTATGTGTCGCCGGTCTCATTGGAGTTTGTTTCGCATTCGATTTCTTCTTTAGTGTTAATTTCATTCAAACCGGGATCCGAACAATTGGACTTTATGAAAGTTTGCCCCTAAGCGAATCACTCCGAAGACACACCGGATTGCCCTCGTATGTGTAGTCGGTCTTGTTGGAGCTTGTTTCGTTCTAATTCGCTTTAATGTTAATTTCATTCAAACCGGGATTTGCACATGTGGACTTTATGAAAGTTTCCCTCGGAGCGAAACACTCCGAAGACACACCGGATTGCCCTCGTATGTGTTGTCGTTCTTGTTGGAGCTTGTTTCGATCAAATTCGCTTTCATGTTAATTTCGAACAAGTTGAGATCCGAACAGGTGGATTTTGTGAAAGTTTGCACCGAGCAAAACATTCAAAATGCACCAATTGCACTCCTAGTGTCCCGGTCTCATTGGAGCTTGTTTCGCTCGATTTCACTCGAGTGTTAATTTCATTCAAACGGGATCCGAACAAATGGACTTTATGAAAGTTTGCCCCGGCGAAACACTCCAAAGACACTCCGGATTGCCCTCGTATGTGTTGTTGGTCTTGTTGGAGCTTGTTTCATTTTCGCTTTAATGTTAAATTCGATTTCATGGACTTTTAAGTTTCCTCGAGCGAAACACTCGATTGATCGTTGTCGGTCATGTTGGAGCTTTTTGTGAAAGATATTAATTTTGCAAGTTGAGATCCGGCGGTGGATTTTGTGAAAGTTTGCACGGCGAAACAAAAATGCACGGGTTGCACTCCTATGTGTTGCCGGTCTCATTGGAGCTTGTTTCGCTCGATTTCACTCTAGTGTTAATTTCATTCAAACCGGGATCCGAACAAATGGACTTTATGAAAGTTTGCCCTAAGCGAAACACTCCAAAGACACAGCGGATTGCCCTCGTATGTGTAGTCGGTCTTGTTGGAGCTTGTTTTGTTCTAATTCGCTTTAATGTTAATTTCATTCAAACCGGATTTGCACAGTGGACTTTATGAAAGTTTCCTCGAGCGAAACACTCAAGAGACACCGGGTTGCCCTCGTATGTGTTGTCGGTCATGTTGGAGCTTGTTTCGATCAAATTCGCTTTGATATTAATTTCAACAAGTTGAGATCGAGCGGTGGATTTTGTGAAAGTTTGCACCGAGCGAAACATTCGAAAATGCACCGGTGGGACTCCTATGTGTTGCCGGTCTCATTGGAGCTTGTTTCGCTCGATTTCACTCTAGTGTTAATTTCATTCAAGCGGGATCGAACAAATGGACTTTATGAAAGTTTGCCCGGCTTAAACACTCCAAAGACACAACGGATTGCCCTCGTATGTGTAGTCGGTCTTGTTGGAGCTTGTTTCATTGAATTCGCTTTAATGTTAATTTCATTCAAACCGGATTTGCAGGTGGACTTTTGAAAGTTTCCTCGAGCGAAACACTCGAAGACATGCGGATTGCCCTCGTATCGTTGTCGGTCATGTTGGAGCTTGTTTGATCGAATTCGCTTTGATATTAATTTCTTGCAAGTTGAGATCGAGCAGTGGATTTTGTGAAAGTTTGCACCGAGCGAAAAACTCGAAAATGCACGAATTGCACTCCTTAGTGTCCCGGTGTCATTGGAGCTTGTTTCGCTCGACTTCGCTCGATGTTAATTTCATTCTAAAGGGATCCGCACAAGTGGACTTTATGAAAGTTTCCCCCGAACTGAAACACTCCGAAGACACTCCTAATTGCCCTCGTAAGTGTTGTTGGTCTTTGTTGGAGCTTATTTCGGTCGAATTCGCTTTCATGTTAATTTCGTACAAATCGAGATCCGAACAGGTGGATTTTGTGAAAGTTTGCACCGAGCGAAACACTCGAAAAAGCACGGGTTGCACTCCTATGTGTCGCCGGTCTCATTGGAGTTTGTTTATTTCGATTTCTTCTTTGGTGTTAATTTCATTCAAACCGGGATCCGAACAATTGGACTTTATGAAAGTTTGCCCCTAAGCGAAACACTCCGAAGACAGACCGGATTGCCCTCGTATGTGTAGTCGGTCTTGTTGGAGCTTGTTTTGTTCTAATTCGCTTTAATGTTAATTTCATTCAAACCGGGATTTGCACAGGTGGACTTTATGAATGTTTCCTCGAGCGAAACACTCAAGACACAGGGTTGCCCTCGTATGTGTTGTCGTTCTTGTTGGAGCTTGTTTCGATCAAATTCGCTTTCATGTTAATTTCGAACAAGTTGAGATCCGAACAGGTGGATTTTGTGAAAGTTTGCACCGGAGCGAAACATTCCGAAAATGCACCGGGTGGGACTCCTATGTGTTGCCAGTCTCATTGGAGCTTGTTTCGCTCGATTTCACTCTAGTGTTAATTTCATTCAAACCGGGATCGAACAAATGGACTTTATGAAAGTTTGCCCGGCGAAACACTCCAAAGACACAACGGATTGCCCTCGTATGTGTAGTCGGTCTTGTTGGAGCTTGTTTCATTGAATTCGCTTTAATGTTAATTTCATTCAAACGGGATTTGCAGGTGGACTTTCTGAAAGTTTCCTCGAGCGAAACACTCAAGAAGACACATGGATTGCCCTCGTATGCGTTGTCGGTCATGTTGGAGCTTGTTTCGATCGAATTCGCTTTGATATTAATTTCATGCAAGTTGAGATCCGAGCAGGTGGATTTTGTGAAAGTTTGCACCGGAGCGAAACATTCCGAAAATGCACCGGGTGGGACTCCTATGTGTTGCCAGTCTCATTGGAGCTTGTTTCGCTCGATTTCACTCTAGTGTTAATTTCATTCAAACCGGGATCCGAACAAATGGACTTTATGAAAGTTTGCCCCGAAGCGAAACACTCCAAAGACACAACGGATTGCCCTCGTATGTGTAGTCCGTCTTGTTGGAGCTTGTTTCATTCGAATTCGCTTTAATGTTAATTTCATTCAAACCGGGATTTGCACAGGTGGACTTTACGAAAGTTTCCCTCGGAGCGAAACACTCCGAAGACACAGCGGATTGCCCTCGTATGCGTTGAAAATCATGTTGGAGCTTGTTTCGATCGAATTCGCTTTGATGTTAATTTCTTGCAAGTTGAGATCCGAACAGGTGGATTTTGTGAAAGTTTGCACCGGAGCGAAAAAACACAGAAAATGCACCGAATTGCACTCAGTGTCGCCGGTGTCAATGGAGCTTGTTTCGCTCGACTTCGCTCTGATGTTAATTTCATTCAAAGGGATCCGCACAAGTGGACTTTATGAAAGTTTCCCCCGAACTGAAACACTCCGAAGACACTCCTAATTGCCCTCGTAAGTGTTGTTGGTCTTTGTTGGAGCTTATTTCGGTCGAATTCGCTTTCATGTTAATTTCGTACAAATCGAGATCGAGCAGTGGATTTTGTGAAAGTTTGCACCGAGCGAAACACTCGAAAAAGCACGGGTTGCACTCCTATGTGTCGCCGGTCTCATTGGAGTTTGTTTAGCTCGATTTCTTCTTTGGTGTTAATTTCATTCAAACCGGGATCCGAACAATTGGACTTTATGAAAGTTTGCCCTAAGCGAAACACTCAGAAGACAGACGGATTGCCCTCGTATGTGTAGTCGGTCTTGTTGGAGCTTGTTTTGTTCTAATTCGCTTTAATGTTAATTTCATTCAAACCGGATTTGCAGTGGACTTTATGAATGTTTCCTCGAGCGAAACACTCAAGACACACCGGGTTGCCCTCGTATGTGTTGTCGTTCTTGTTGGAGCTTGTTTCGATCAAATTCGCTTTCATGTTAATTTGAACAAGTTGAGATCGAGCAGTGGATTTTGTGAAAGTTTGCACCGAGCGAAACATTCGAAAATGCGGGTGGGACTCCTATGTGTTGCCGGTCTCATTGGAGCTTGTTTCGCTCGATTTCACTCTAGTGTTAATTTCATTCAAACCGGGATCCGAACAAATGGACTTTATGAAAGTTTGCCCCGAAGCGAAACACTCCAAAGACACAACGGATTGCCCTCGTATGTGTAGTCGGTCTTGTTGGAGCTTGTTTCATTCGAATTCGCTTTAATGTTAATTTCATTCAAACCGGGATTTGCACAGGTGGACTTTACGAAAGTTTCCCTCGGAGCGAAACACTCCGAAGACACAGCGGATTGCCCTCGTATGCGTTGTCGGTCATGTTGGAGCTTGTTTCGATCGAATTCGCTTTGATATTAATTTCATGCAAGTTGAGATCCGAGCAGGTGGATTTTGTGAAAGTTTGCACCGGAGCGAAACATTCCGAAAATGCACCGGGTGGGACTCCTATGTGTTGCCAGTCTCATTGGAGCTTGTTTCGCTCGATTTCACTCTAGTGTTAATTTCATTCAAACCGGGATCCGAACAAATGGACTTTATGAAAGTTTGCCCGGCGAAACACTCCAAAGACACAACGGATTGCCCTCGTATGTGTAGTCGGTCTTGTTGGAGCTTGTTTCATTCAATTCGCTTTAATGTTAATTTCATTCAAACCGGATTTGCAGGTGGACTTTCTGAAAGTTTCCTCGAGCGAAACACTCAAGACACACCGGATTGCCCTCGTATCGTTGTCGGTCATGTTGGAGCTTGTTTCGATCGAATTCGCTTTGATATTAATTTCATGCAAGTTGAGATCGAGCGGTGGATTTTGTGAAAGTTTGCACGGAGCGAAACACTCGAAAATGCACCGGATTGCACTCCTATGTGTGTCCCGGTGTCATTGGAGCTTGTTTCGCTCGATTTCGCTCTATGTTAATTTCATTCAAACGGGATCCGCACAAGTGGACTTTATGAAAGTTTCCCCGAGCTGAAACACTCAAGACAC
>JAYEVE010002024.1:0-21320 GCA_036346375.1 Guadua angustifolia
GGATGTCAACTTGTTGAAATTAACATCAAATCGAGTTAGACGAAACAAGCTCCAATGAGACCGGCGACACATAGGAGTGCAACCGGTGCATTTTGGGAGTGTTTAGCTCGGTGCAAACTTTCACAAAATCCACTGTTGGGATCTCAACTTGTTGAAATTAACATCAAATCGAATTCGAGCGAAACAAGCTCCAACAAGACCGACAACACTTACGAGGGCAATCCGGTGTGTCTTGAGTGTTTAAGCCGAGGGCAAACTTTCATAAAGTCCACTTGTTGGATCCGTTTTGAATGAAATTACCACGAGCGAAATCGGCGAAACAAGCTCCAATGAGACCGGCGACACATAGGAGTGCAACCGGTGCATTTTGGGAGTGTTTAGCTCGGTGCAAACTTTCACAAAATCCACTGTTAGGATCTCAACTTGTTGAAATTAACATCAAATCGAATTGAGCGAAACAAGCTCCAACAAGACCAACAACACTTACGAGGGCAATCCGGTGTGTCTTGAGTGTTTAAGCCAGGGCAAACTTTCATAAAGTCCACTTGTTGGATCGGTTTGAATGAAATTAACATCGAAGCGAAATCGAGCGAAACAAGCTCCAATGAGACCGGCGACACATAGGAGTGCAACCGGTGCATTTTGGGAGTGTTTAGCTCGGTGCAAACTTTCACAAAATCCACTGTTAGGATCTCAACTTGTTGAAATTAACATCAAATCGAATTAGACCAAAACAAGCTCCAATGAGACCAGCGACACATAGGAGTGCAACCGGGTGTGTTTTGGGAGTGTTTAACAAAATCCACATGTTTGGATCTCAACTTGGGCAAACTTTCATAAAATCCACTTGTTGAGGATGTCTTGAGTGTTTGCAAATTAACATCAAATGGAGTTTTGAATGAAAGCAAAACAAGCTCGAGCAAAACAAGCTCCAATGAGACCGGCGACACATAGGAGTGCAACCGGTGCATTTTGGGAGTGTTTAGCTCGGTGCAAACTTTCACAAAATCCACTGTTAGGATCTCAACTTTTTGAAATTAACATCAAATCGAATTCGATGAAACAAGCTCCAACAAGACCGACAACACTTACGAGGGCAATCGGTGTGTCTTGAGTGTTTAAGCCAGGGCAAACTTTCATAAAGTCCACTTGTTGGATCCGTTTTGAATGAAATTACCACCAGGCGAAATCGGCGAAACAAGCTCCAATGAGACCGGCGACACATAGGAGTGCAACCGGTGCATTTTGGGAGTGTTTAGCTCGATGCAAACTTTCACAAAATCCACTGTTAGGATCTCAACTTGTTGAAATTAACATCAAATCGAATTCGAACGAAACAAGCTCCAACAAGACCAACAACACTTACGAGGGCAATCCGGTGTGTCTTCGGAGTGTTTCGCTTCGGGGCAAACATTCATAAAGTCCACTTGTTCGGATCCCGGTTTGAATGATATTAACATCGGAGTGAAATCGAGCGAAACAAGCTCCAATGAGACAGGAGACACAAAGGAGTGCAACCCGGTGCATTTTGGGAGTGTTTCGCTCCGGTGCAAACTTTCACAAAATCCACCTGTTCGGATGTCAACTTGTTCGAAATTAACATGAAATCGAGTTAGACCAAAACAAGCTCCAATGAGACCAGCGACACATAGGAGTGCAACCCGGTGCATTTTGGGAGTGTTTAGCTCGGTGCAAACTTTCACAAAATCCACTGTTTGGATCTCAACTTGTTGAAATTAACATCAAATCGAATTCGGCGAAACAAGCTCCAACAAGACCGACAGCACTTACGAGGGCAATCGGTTTGTCTTGAGTGTTTAAGCCAGGGCAAACTTTCATAAAGTCCACTTGTTGGATCCGTTTTGAATGAAATTACCACGAAGCGAAATCGAGCAAAACAAGCTCCAATGAGACCGGCGACACATAGGAGTGCAATCCGGTGCATTTTGGGAGTGTTTAGCTCGGTGCAAACTTTCACAAAATCCACTGTTAGGATCTCAACTTGTTGAAATTAACATCAAATCGAATTCGGCGAAACAAGCTCCAACAAGACCAAACAACACTTACGAGGGCAATCCGGTGTGTCTTGAGTGTTTAAGCCGAGGCAAACTTTCATAAAGTCCACTTGTTGGATCCGTTTTGAATGAAATTACCACCAGAAGCGAAATCGGCGAAACAAGCTCCAATGAGACCGGCGACACATAGGAGTGCAACCGGTGCATTTTGGGAGTGTTTAGCTCGATGCAAACTTTCACAAAATCCACTGTTAGGATCTCAACTTGTTGAAATTAACATCAAATCGAATTGAATGAAACAAGCTCCAACAAGACCAACAACACTTACGAGGGCAATCCGGTGTGTCTTGAGTGTTTAAGCCGGGCAAACATTCATAAAGTCCACTTGTTGGATCGGTTTGAATGAGATTAACATCGAGGCGAAATCGGCGAAACAAGCTCCAATGAGACAGGAGACACATAGGAGTGCAACCGGTGCATTTTGGGAGTGTTTCGCTCCGGTGCAAACTTTCACAAAATCCACCTGTTCGGATGTCAACTTGTTCGAAATTAACATCAAATCGAGTTAGACGAAACAAGCTCCAATGAGACCGGCGACACATAGGAGTGCAACCGGTGTATTTTTGGAGTGTTTCGCTCCTGTGCAAACTTTCACAAAATCCACATGTTGGGATCTCAACTTGTTCGAAATTAACATCAAATCGAATTAGACCAAAACAAGCTCCAACAAGACCGACAACACTTACGAGGGCAATCGGTGTGTCTTGAGTGTTTAAGCCGGGCAAACTTTCATAAAGTCCACTTGTTGGATCCGTTTTGAATGAAATTACCACGAAGGCGAAATCCAAGCGAAACAAGCTCCAATGAGACCGGCGACACATAGGAGTGCAACCGGTGCATTTTGGGAGTGTTTAGCTCGATGCAAACTTTCACAAAATCCACTGTTAGGATCTCAACTTGTTGAAATTAACATCAAATCGAATTGAGCGAAACAAGCTCCAACAAGACCAACAACACTTACGAGGGCAATCCGGTGTGTCTTGAGTGTTTAAGCCGGGCAAACTTTCATAAAGTCCACTTGTTGGATCCGGTTTGAATGAAATTAACATCGAAGCGAAATCGGCGAAACAAGCTCCAATGAGACCGGCGACACATAGGAGTGCAACCGGTGCATTTTGGGAGTGTTTAGCTCGGTGCAAACTTTCACAAAATCCACTGTTGAGCGAAACAAGGATCTCAACTTGTTGAAATTAACATCAAATCGAATTAGACCAAAACAAGCTCCAATGAGACCAGCGACACATAGGAGTGCAATCCGGTGCATTTTGGGAGTGTTTAAGCTCGGTGCAAACTTTCATAAAATCCACTTGTTAGGATGTCAACTTGTTGAAATTAACATCAAATCGAGTTAGGCAAAACAAGCTCCAATGAGACCGGCGACACATAGGAGTGCAACCGGTGCATTTTGGGAGTGTTTAGCTCGGTGCAAACTTTCACAAAATCCACTGTTGGGATCTCAACTTTTTGAAATTAACATCAAATCGAATTCGACCAAAACAAGCTCCAACAAGACCGACAACACTTACGAGGGCAATCCGGTGTGTCTTGAGTGTTTAAGCCGGGCAAACTTTCATAAAGTCCACTTGTTGGATCCGTTTGAATGAAATTACCACAGGCGAAATCGGCGAAACAAGCTCCAATGAGACCGGCGACACATAGGAGTGCAACCGGTGCATTTTGGGAGTGTTTAGCTCGATGCAAACTTTCACAAAATCCACTGTTAGGATCTCAACTTGTTGAAATTAACATCAAATCGAATTGAGCGAAACAAGCTCCAACAAGACCAACAACACTTACGAGGGCAATCGGTGTGTCTTGAGTGTTTAAGCCAGGGCAAACATTCATAAAGTCCACTTGTTGGATCCGGTTTGAATGAGATTAACATCGAGGCGAAATCGAGCGAAACAAGCTCCAATGAGACAGGAGACACATAGGAGTGCAACCCGGTGCATTTTGGGAGTGTTTCGCTCCGGTGCAAACTTTCACAAAATCCACCTGTTCGGATGTCAACTTGTTCGAAATTAACATGAAATCGAGTTAGACCAAAACAAGCTCCAATGAGACCGGCGACACATAGGAGTGCAACCCGGTGCATTTTGGGAGTGTTTCGCTCCGGTGCAAACTTTCACAAAATCCACCTGTTTGGATCTCAACTTGTTCGAAATTAACATCAAATCGAATTCGACCGAAACAAGCTCCAACAAGACCGACAACACTTACGAGGGCAATTCGGTTTGTCTTGAGTGTTTAAACCGGGGCAAACTTTCATAAAGTCCACTTGTTGGATCCGTTTGAATGAAATTACCACGAGGCGAAATCGAGCAAAACAAGCTCCAATGAGACCGGCGACACATAGGAGTGCAATCCGGTGCATTTTGGGAGTGTTTAGCTCGGTGCAAACTTTCACAAAATCCACTGTTAGGATCTCAACTTGTTGAAATTAACATCAAATCGAATTCGGCGAAACAAGCTCCAACAAGACCGACAACACTTACGAGGGCAATCCGGAGTGTCTTGAGTGTTTAAGCCAGGGCAAACTTTCATAAAGTCCACTTGTTGGATCCGTTTTGAATGAAATTACCACCGAGGCGAAATCGGCGAAACAAGCTCCAATGAGACCGGCGACACATAGGAGTGCAACCGGTGCATTTTGGGAGTGTTTAGCTCGATGCAAACTTTCACAAAATCCACTGTTAGGATCTCAACTTGTTGAAATTAACATCAAATCGAATTGAATGAAACAAGCTCCAACAAGACCAACAACACTTACGAGGGCAATCCGGTGTGTCTTGAGTGTTTAAGCAGGGCAAACATTCATAAAGTCCACTTGTTGGATCCGGTTTGAATGAGATTAACATCGGGCGAAATCGGCGAAACAAGCTCCAATGAGACAGGAGACACATAGGAGTGCAACCGGTGCATTTTGGGAGTGTTTAAGCTCGGTGCAAACTTTCACAAAATCCACTGTTAGGATGTCAACTTGTTGAAATTAACATCAAATCGAGTTAGACCAAAACAAGCTCCAATGAGACCGGCGACACATAGGAGTGCAACCGGTGCATTTTGGGAGTGTTTAGCTCGGTGCAAACTTTCACAAAATCCACTGTTTGGATCTCAACTTGTTGAAATTAACATCAAATCGAATTCGGCAAAACAAGCTCCAACAAGACCGACAACACTTACGAGGGCAATTCGGTATGTCTTCGGAGTGTTTCGCCGGGGCAAACTTTCATAAAGTCCACTTGTTAGGATCCCGTTTTGAATGAAATTACCACTAGAGCGAAATCGTGCGAAACAAGCTCAAATGAGACCGGCGACACATAGGAGTGCAACCGGTGCATTTTGGGAGTGTTTAGCTCGATGCAAACTTTCACAAAATCCACTGTTAGGATCTCAACTTGTTGAAATTAACATCAAATCGAATTGAGCGAAACAAGCTCCAACAAGACCAACAACACTTACGAGGGCAATCCGGTGTGTCTTGAGTGTTTAAGCCAGGGCAAACTTTCATAAAGTCCACTTGTTGGATCCGGTTTGAATGAAATTAACATCGAGGCGAAATCGGCGAAACAAGCTCCAATGAGACCAGCGACACATAGGAGTGCAACCGGTGCATTTTGGGAGTGTTTAGCTCGGTGCAAACTTTCACAAAATCCACTGTTAGGATCTCAACTTGTTGAAATTAACATCAAATCGAATTAGACCAAAACAAGCTCCAACAAGACCAGCAAACACATACGAGGGCAATCCGGTGTGTCTTGGAGTGTTTAAGCAAAACAAGGCAAACTTTCATAAAATCCACTTGTTAGGATCGGTTTGAATGAAATTAACATCCAAATCGAAATCGAGCGAAACAAGCTCCAATGAGACCGGCGACACATAGGAGTGCAACCCGGTGCATTTTGGGAGTGTTTCGCTCCGGTGCAAACTTTCACAAAATCCACCTGTTCGGATCTCAACTTTTTCGAAATTAACATCAAATCGAATTCGACCGAAATAAGCTCCAACAAGACCGACAACACTTACGAAGGCAATCCGGACTGTCTTCGGAGTGTTTCGCTTCGGGGCAAACTTCCATAAAGTCCACTTGTTCGGATTCCGTTTTGAATGAAATTACCACCAGAGCGAAATCGAGCGAAACAAGCTCCAATGAGACCGACGACACATAGGAGTGCCACCCGATGCATTTTGGGAGTGTTTCGCTCCGATGCAAACTTCCACAAAATCCACCTGTTCGGGTCTCAACTTGTTCGAAATTAACATCAAATCGAATTCGAACGAAACAAGCTCCAACAAGACCAACAACACTTACGAGGGCAATCGGTGTGTCTTCGGAGTGTTTCGCTTCGGGGCAAACATTCATAAAGTCCACTTGTTCGGATCGAGGTTTGAATGAGATTAACATCGGAGCGAAATCGAGCGAAACAAGCTCCAATGAGACAGGAGACACATAGGAGTGCAACCCGGTGCATTTTGGGAGTGTTTCGCTCCGGTGCAAACTTTCACAAAATCCACCTGTTCGGATGTCAACTTGTTCGAAATTAACATGAAATCGAGTTAGACCAAAACAAGCTCCAATGAGACCGGCGACACATAGGAGTGCAACCCGGTGCATTTTGGGAGTGTTTCGCTCCGGTGCAAACTTTCACAAAATCCACCTGTTTGGATCTCAACTTGTTCGAAATTAACATCAAATCGAATTCGACCGAAACAAGCTCCAACAAGACCGACAGCACTTACGAGGGCAATCCGGTTTGTCTTCGGAGTGTTTCGCTTCGGGGCAAACTTTCATAGAGTCCACTTGTTCGGATCCCGTTTTGAATGAAATTACCACCAGAGCGAAATCGAGCAAAACAAGCTCCAATGAGACCGGCGACACATAGGAGTGCAATCCAGTGCATTTTGGGAGTGTTTCGCTCCGGTGCAAACTTTCACAAAATCCACCTGTTCGGATCTCAACTTGTTCGAAATTAACATCAAATCGAATTCGACCGAAACAAGCTCCAACAAGACCGACAACACTTACGAGGGCAATCCGGAGTGTCTTGAGTGTTTAAGCCGGGGCAAACTTTCATAAAGTCCACTTGTTGGATCCGTTTTGAATGAAATTACCACGAGGCGAAATCGGCGAAACAAGCTCCAATGAGACCGGCGACACATAGGAGTGCAACCGGTGCATTTTGGGAGTGTTTAGCTCGATGCAAACTTTCACAAAATCCACTGTTAGGATCTCAACTTGTTGAAATTAACATCAAATCGAATTGAATGAAACAAGCTCCAACAAGACCAACAACACTTACGAGGGCAATCCGGTGTGTCTTGAGTGTTTAAGCTCGGGCAAACATTCATAAAGTCCACTTGTTGGATCGGTTTGAATGAGATTAACATCGAGGCGAAATCGGCGAAACAAGCTCCAATGAGACAGGAGACACATAGGAGTGCAACCGGTGCATTTTGGGAGTGTTTAAGCTCGGTGCAAACTTTCACAAAATCCACTGTTAGGATGTCAACTTGTTGAAATTAACATCAAATCGAGTTAGGCAAAACAATCTCCAATGAGACCGTCGACACATAGGTGTGCAATCCGGTGCATTTTGGGAGTGTTTAGCTCCGGTGCAAACCTTCACGAAATCCACCTGTTCGGATCTCAACTTGTTCGAAATTAACATCAAATCGAATTCGACCGAAACAAGCTCCAACAAGACCGACAGCACTTACGAGGGCAATCCGGTGTGTCTTCGGAGTGTTTCGCTTCGGGGCAAACTTTCATAAAGTCCACTTGTTCGGATCCCGTTTTGAATGAAATTACAACCAGAGCGAAATCGAGCGAAACAAGCTCCAATGAGACCGGCGACACATAGGAGTGCAACCGGTGCATTTTGGGAGTGTTTAGCTCGATGCAAACTTTCACAAAATCCACTGTTAGGATCTCAACTTGTTGAAATTAACATCAAATCGAATTGAGCGAAACAAGCTCCAACAAGACCAACAACACTTACGAGGGCAATCGGTGTGTCTTGAGTGTTTAAGCCCGGGCAAACATTCATAAAGTCCACTTGTTGGATCCGGTTTGAATGAAATTAACATCGAAGCGAAATCGGCGAAACAAGCTCCAATGAGACCGGCGACACATAGGAGTGCAACCCGGTGCATTTTTGGAGTGTTTCGCTCCTGTGCAAACTTTCACAAAATCCACATGTTGGGATCTCAAATTGTTCGAAATTAACATCAAATCGAATTAGACCAAAACAAGCTCCAACAAGACCACAACACTTACGAGGGCAATCCGGTGTGTCTTGGAGTGTTTAAGCCGGTGCAAACTTTCATAAAGTCCACTTGTTAGGATCGGTTTGAATGAAATTAACATCAAATCGAAATCGAGCAAAACAAGCTCCAATGAGACCGGCGACACATAGGAGTGCAACCGGTGCATTTTGGGAGTGTTTAGCTCGGTGCAAACTTTCACAAAATCCACTGTTTGGATCTCAACTTGTTGAAATTAACATCAAATCGAATTAAGCGAAACAAGCTCCAACAAGACCGACAACACTTACGAGGGCAATCCGGTGTGTCTTGAGTGTTTTAACCGGGGCAAACTTTCATAAAGTCCACTTGTTGGATCCGTTTTGAATGAAATTACCACCGAGGCGAAATCGGCGAAACAAGCTCCAATGAGACCGGCGACACATAGGAGTGCAACCGGTGCATTTTGGGAGTGTTTAGCTCGGTGCAAACTTTCACAAAATCCACTGTTAGGATCTCAACTTGTTGAAATTAACATCAAATCGAATTGAGCGAAACAAGCTCCAACAAGACCAACAACACTTACGAGGGCAATCCGGTGTGTCTTCGGAGTGTTTCGGGCAAACATTCATAAAGTCCACTTGTTCGGATCGAGGTTTGAATGAGATTAACATCGGAGCGAAATCGAGCGAAACAAGCTCCAATGAGACAGGAGACACATAGGAGTGCAACCCGGTGCATTTTGGGAGTGTTTAAGCTCGGTGCAAACTTTCACAAAATCCACTGTTCGGATGTCAACTTGTTGAAATTAACATCAAATCGAGTTAGACCCAAAAAACAAGCTCCAATGAGACCGGCGACACATAGGAGTGCAACCCGGTGCATTTTGGGAGTGTTTCGCTCCGGTGCAAACTTTCACAAAATCCACCTGTTTGGATCTCAACTTGTTCGAAATTAACATCAAATCGAATTAGACCAAAACAAGCTCCAACAAGACCGACAACACTTACGAGGGCAATCCGGTGTGTCTTCGGAGTGTTTAACCAGGGCAAACTTTCATAAAGTCCACTTGTTGGATCCGGTTTGAATGAAATTACCACGAGGCGAAATCGAGCAAAACAAGCTCCAATGAGACCGGCGACACATAGGAGTGCAACCGGTGCATTTTGGGAGTGTTTAGCTCGGTGCAAACTTTCACAAAATCCACTGTTAGGATCTCAACTTGTTGAAATTAACATCAAATCGAATTCGGCGAAACAAGCTCCAACAAGACCGACAACACTTACGAGGGCAATCCGGTGTGTCTTGAGTGTTTTAGCCAGGGCAAACTTTCATAAAGTCCACTTGTTGGATCCGTTTTGAATGAAATTACCACGAGCGAAATCGGCGAAACAAGCTCCAATGAGACCGGCGACACATAGGAGTGCAACCGGTGCATTTTGGGAGTGTTTAGCTCGATGCAAACTTTCACAAAATCCACTGTTAGGATCTCAACTTGTTGAAATTAACATCAAATCGAATTGAGCGAAACAAGCTCCAACAAGACCAACAACACTTACGAGGGCAATCCGGTGTGTCTTCGGAGTGTTTCGCTTCGGGGCAAACATTCATAAAGTCCACTTGTTCGGATCCCGGTTTGAATGAGATTAACATCGGAGCGAAATCGAGCGAAACAAGCTCCAATGAGACAGGAGACACATAGGAGTGCAACCCGGTGCATTTTGGGAGTGTTTCGCTCCGGTGCAAACTTTCACAAAATCCACCTGTTCGGATGTCAACTTGTTCGAAATTAACATGAAATCGAGTTAGACCAAAACAAGCTCCAATGAGACCGGCGACACATAGGAGTGCAACCCGGTGCATTTTGGGAGTGTTTCGCTCCGGTGCAAACTTTCACAAAATCCACCTGTTTGGATCTCAACTTGTTCGAAATTAACATCAAATCGAATTCGACATAAAGAAGCTCCAACAAGACCGACAACACTTACGAGGGCAATCCGGTGTGTCTTGAGTGTTTAAGCCGGGCAAACTTTCATAAAGTCCACTTGTTGGATCCGTTTTGAATGAAATTACCACAGGCGAAATCGAGCGAAACAAGCTCCAATGAGACCGGCGACACATAGGAGTGCAACCGGTGCATTTTGGGAGTGTTTAGCTCGGTGCAAACTTTCACAAAATCCACTGTTAGGATCTCAACTTGTTGAAATTAACATCAAATCGAATTGAGCGAAACAAGCTCCAACAAGACCAACAACACTTACGAGGGCAATCCGGTGTGTCTTGAGTGTTTAAGCCGGGGCAAACTTTCATAAAGTCCACTTGTTGGATCCGGTTTGAATGAAATTAACAGCTCCAATGAGATAGGAGACACATAGGAGTGCAAATTGGGAGTGTTTAGCTCGGTGCAAACTTTCACAAAACAAGCTCCAATGAGACCGGCGACACATAGGAGTGCAACCGGTGCATTTTGGGAGTGTTTAGCTCGGTGCAAACTTTCACAAAATCCACTGTTAGGATCTCAACTTGTTCGAAATTAACATCAAATCGAATTAGACCGAAACAAGCTCCAACAAGACCGACAACACTTACGAGGGCAATCCGGTGTGTCTTGAGTGTTTAAACCAGGGCAAACTTTCATAAAGTCCACTTGTTGGGATCCGGTTTGAATGAAATTAACATCGAGGCGAAATCGAGCAAAACAAGCTCCAATGAGACCGGCGACACATAGGAGTGCAACCGGTGCATTTTGGGAGTGTTTAGCTCGGTGCAAACTTTCACAAAATCCACTGTTAGGATCTCAACTTGTTGAAATTAACATCAAATCGAATTAGACCGAAACAAGCTCCAACAAGACCAACAACACTTACGAGGGCAATCCGGTGTGTCTTGAGTGTTTAAGCCAGGGCAAACTTTCATAAAGTCCACTTGTTTGGATCCGTTTTGAATGAAATTACCACGAGAGCGAAATCGGCGAAACAAGCTCCAATGAGACCGGCGACACATAGGAGTGCAACCGGTGCATTTTGGGAGTGTTTAGCTCGGTGCAAACTTTCACAAAATCCACTGTTAGGATCTCAACTTGTTGAAATTAACATCAAATCGAATTGAGCGAAACAAGCTCCAACAAGACCAACAACACTTACGAGGGCAATCCGGTGTGTCTTGAGTGTTTAAGCCGGGCAAACTTTCATAAAGTCCACTTGTTGGGATCCGGTTTGAATGAAATTAACATCGAGGCGAAATCGGCGAAACAAGCTCCAATGAGACCGGCGACACATAGGAGTGCAACCGGTGCATTTTGGGAGTGTTTAGCTCGGTGCAAACTTTCACAAAATCCACTGTTAGGATCTCAACTTGTTGAAATTAACATCAAATCGAATTAGCTCCAACAAGACCAACAACAACAACGGTGTGTCTTGAGTGTTTAAGCCGGGCAAACTTTCATAAAGTCCTCGGCGAAACAAGCTCCAATGAGGCGACACATAGGAGTGCAATCCGGTGCTGTTTTGAGTGTTTAAGCTCGGTGCAAACTTTCATAAAATCCACTTGTTGGATCGGTTTGAATGAAATTAACATCAAATCGAAATCGGCGAAACAAGCTCCAATGAGACGGCGACACATAGGAGTGCAACCGGTGCATTTTGGAGTGTTTAGCTCGGTGCAAACTTTCACAAAATCCACCTGTTGGGATCTCAACTTGTTGAAATTAACATCAAATCGAATTAGACCAAAACAAGCTCCAACAAGACCAGACACACTTACGAGGGCAATCCGGTGTGTCTTGGGAGTGTTTAAGCCGGGGCAAACTTTCATAAAGTCCACTTGTTGGATCCGGTTTGAATGAAATTAACACGAAGCGAAATCGAGCAAAACAAGCTCCAATGAGACCGGCGACACATAGGAGTGCAACCGGTGCATTTTGGGAGTGTTTAGCTCGGTGCAAACTTTCACAAAATCCACTGTTAGGATCTCAACTTGTTGAAATTAACATCAAATCGAATTCGGCGAAACAAGCTCCAACAAGACCGACAACACTTACGAGGGCAATCCGGTGTGTCTTGAGTGTTTAAGCCAGGGCAAACTTTCATAAAGTCCACTTGTTGGATCCGTTTTGAATGAAATTACCACCGAGCGAAATCGGCGAAACAAGCTCCAATGAGACCGGCGACACATAGGAGTGCAACCGGTGCATTTTGGGAGTGTTTAGCTCGATGCAAACTTTCACAAAATCCACTGTTAGGATCTCAACTTGTTGAAATTAACATCAAATCGAATTGAGCGAAACAAGCTCCAACAAGACCAACAACACTTACGAGGGCAATCGGTGTGTCTTGAGTGTTTAAGCCGGGCAAACATTCATAAAGTCCACTTGTTGGATCCGGTTTGAATGAGATTAACATCGAGGCGAAATCGGCGAAACAAGCTCCAATGAGACAGGAGACACAAAGGAGTGCAACCCGGTGCATTTTGGGAGTGTTTCGCTCCGGTGCAAACTTTCACAAAATCCACCTGTTCGGATGTCAACTTGTTCGAAATTAACATCAAATCGAGTTAGACCAAAACAAGCTCCAATGAGGCCGGCGACACATAGGAGTGCAACCGGTGCATTTTGGGAGTGTTTCGCTCCGGTGCAAACTTTCACAAAATCCACCTGTTTGGATCTCAACTTGTTCGAAATTAACATCAAATCGAATTAGACCGAAACAAGCTCCAACAAGACCGACAACACTTACGAGGGCAATCCGGTTTGTCTTGAGTGTTTAAGCCGGGCAAACTTTCATAAAGTCCACTTGTTGGATCCGGTTTGAATGAAATTACCACAGGCGAAATCGAGCGAAACAATCTCCAATGAGACCGGCGACACATAGGAGTGCAATCCGGTGCATTTTGGGAGTGTTTAGCTCCGGTGCAAACTTTCACAAAATCCACCTGTTCGGATCTCAACTTGTTCGAAATTAACATCAAATCGAATTCGAACGAAACAAGCTCCAACAAGACCGACAACACTTACGAGGGCAATCCGGTGTGTCTTGAGTGTTTAAGCCGGGGCAAACTTTCATAAAGTCCACTTGTTGGATCCGTTTTGAATGAAATTACCACGAGCGAAATCGGCGAAACAAGCTCCAATGAGACCGGCGACACATAGGAGTGCAACCGGTGCATTTTGGGAGTGTTTAGCTCGATGCAAACTTTCACAAAATCCACTGTTAGGATCTCAACTTGTTGAAATTAACATCAAATCGAATTGAGCGAAACAAGCTCCAACAAGACCAACAACACTTACGAGGGCAATCCGGTGTGTCTTGAGTGTTTAAGCCGGGCAAACATTCATAAAGTCCACTTGTTGGATCGGTTTGAATGAGATTAACATCGAGGCGAAATCGGCGAAACAAGCTCCAATGAGACAGGAGACACATAGGAGTGCAACCCGGTGCATTTTGGGAGTGTTTCGCTCCGGTGCAAACTTTCACAAAATCCACCTGTTCGGATGTCAACTTGTTCGAAATTAACATCAAATCGAGTTAGACCAAAACAAGCTCCAATGAGACCGGCGACACATAGGAGTGCAACCGGTGCATTTTGGGAGTGTTTAGCTCGGTGCAAACTTTCACAAAATCCACTGTTTGGATCTCAACTTGTTGAAATTAACATCAAATCGAATTCGGCGAAACAAGCTCCAACAAGACCGACAACACTTACGAGGGCAATCCGGTGTGTCTTGAGTGTTTAAGCCAGGGCAAACTTTCATAAAGTCCACTTGTTGGATCCGTTTTGAATGAAATTACCACAGAGCGAAATCGGCGAAACAAGCTCCAATGAGACCGGCGACACATAGGAGTGCAACCGGTGCATTTTGGGAGTGTTTAGCTCGGTGCAAACTTTCACAAAATCCACTGTTAGGATCTCAACTTGTTGAAATTAACATCAAATCGAATTGAGCGAAACAAGCTCCAACAAGACCAACAACACTTACGAGGGCAATCCGGTGTGTCTTGAGTGTTTAAGCCGGGGCAAACTTTCATAAAGTCCACTTGTTGGATCGGTTTGAATGAAATTAACATCGAGGCGAAATCGAAGCGAAACAAGCTCCAATGAGACAGGCGACACATAGGAGTGCAACCGGTGCATTTTGGGAGTGTTTAGCTCGGTGCAAACTTTCACAAAATCCACTGTTAGGATCTCAACTTGTTGAAATTAACATCAAATCGAATTAGACCAAAACAAGCTCCAACAAGATCCACGAAATTAACACACTTAGACCAAAACAAGGCAACAAGGTGTGTCTTGGGAGTGTTGAGTGTTTCGGTGCAAACTTTCATAAAATCCACTTGTTAGGATCCGGTTTGAATGAAATTAACATCAAATCGAAATCGAGCAAAACAAGCTCCAATGAGACCGGCGACACATAGGAGTGCAACCGGTGCATTTTGGGAGTGTTTAGCTCGGTGCAAACTTTCACAAAATCCACTGTTAGGATCTCAACTTTTTGAAATTAACATCAAATCGAATTCGGCGAAACAAGCTCCAACAAGACCGACAACACTTACGAGGGCAATCCGGTGTGTCTTGAGTGTTTAAACCGGGGCAAACTTTCATAAAGTCCACTTGTTGGATCCGTTTTGAATGAAATTACCACGAGGCGAAATCGGCGAAACAAGCTCCAATGAGACCGGCGACACATAGGAGTGCAACCGGTGCATTTTGGGAGTGTTTAGCTCGATGCAAACTTTCACAAAATCCACTGTTAGGATCTCAACTTGTTGAAATTAACATCAAATCGAATTGAGCGAAACAAGCTCCAACAAGACCAACAACACTTACGAGGGCAATCGGTGTGTCTTGAGTGTTTAAGCCGGGGCAAACATTCATAAAGTCCACTTGTTGGATCCGGTTTGAATGAGATTAACATCGAGGCGAAATCGGCGAAACAAGCTCCAATGAGACCGGTGACACATAGGAGTGCAATCCCGTGCATTTTGGCAGTGTTCGCTCCGGTGCAAACTTTCACAAAATCCACCTGTTCGGATGTCAACTTGTTCGAAATTAGCATCAAATCGAGTTAGACCAAAACAAGCTCCAATGAGACCGGCGACACATAGGAGTGCAACCCGGTGCATTTTGGGAGTGTTTCGCTCCGGTGCAAACTTTCACAAAATCCACCTGTTCGGATCTCAACTTGTTCGAAATTAACATCAAATCGAATTAGACCGAAACAAGCTCCAACAAGACCGACAGCACATACGAGGGCAATCCGGTTTGTCTTCAGAGTGTTTCGCTTCGGGGCAAACTTTCATAGAGTCCACTTGTTGGATCCGTTTTGAATGAAATTACCACAGGCGAAATCGAGCAAAACAAGCTCCAATGAGACCGGCGACACATAGGAGTGCAATCCGGTGCATTTTGGGAGTGTTTAGCTCGGTGCAAACTTTCACAAAATCCACTGTTAGGATCTCAACTTGTTGAAATTAACATCAAATCGAATTCGGCGAAACAAGCTCCAACAAGACCGACAACACTTACGAGGGCAATCCGGAGTGTCTTGAGTGTTTAAGCCAGGGCAAACTTTCATAAAGTCCACTTGTTGGATCCGTTTTGAATGAAATTACCACGAGGCGAAATCGGCGAAACAAGCTCCAATGAGACCGGCGACACATAGGAGTGCAACCGGTGCATTTTGGGAGTGTTTAGCTCGATGCAAACTTTCACAAAATCCACTGTTAGGATCTCAACTTGTTCGAAATTAACATCAAATCGAATTCGAACGAAACAAGCTCCAACAAGACCAACAACACTTACGAGGGCAATCCGGTGTGTCTTCGGAGTGTTTCGCTTCGGGGCAAACATTCATAAAGTCCACTTGTTCGGATCCCGGTTTGAATGAGATTAACATCGGAGCGAAATCGAGCGAAACAAGCTCCAATGAGACAGGAGACACATAGGAGTGCAACCCGGTGCATTTTGGGAGTGTTTCGCTCCGGTGCAAACTTTCACAAAATCCACCTGTTCGGATGTCAACTTGTTCGAAATTAACATCAAATCGAGTTAGACCGAAACAAGCTCCAATGAGACCGGCGACACATAGGAGTGCAACCCGGTGCATTTTGGGAGTGTTTCGCTCCGGTGCAAACTTTCACAAAATCCACCTGTTCGGATCTCAACTTGTTCGAAATTAACATCAAATCGAATTCGAGCGAAACAAACTCCAACAAGACCGACAACACTTACGAGGGCAATCCGGGTGTCTTGAGTGTTTAAGCCGGGGCAAACTTTCATAAAGTCCACTTGTTGGATCCGTTTTGAATGAAATTACCACTTGAGGCGAAATCGGCGAAAACAAGCTCCAATGAGACCGGCGACACATAGGAGTGCAACCGGTGCATTTTGGGAGTGTTTAGCTCGATGCAAACTTTCACAAAATCCACTGTTAGGATCTCAACTTGTTGAAATTAACATCAAATCGAATTGAGCGAAACAAGCTCCAACAAGACCAACAACACTTACGAGGGCAATCCGGTGTGTCTTGAGTGTTTAAGCCAGGGCAAACTTTCATAAAGTCCACTTGTTGGATCCGGTTTGAATGAAATTAACATCGGAGGCGAAATCGGCGAAACAAGCTCCAATGAGACAGGCGACACATAGGAGTGCAACCGGTGCATTTTGGGAGTGTTTAGCTCGGTGCAAACTTTCACAAAATCCACTGTTAGGATCTCAACTTGTTGAAATTAACATCAAATCGAATTAGACCAAAACAAGCTCCAATGAGACCAGCGACACATAGGAGTGCAATCCGGTGCATTTTGGGAGTGTTTAAGCTCGGTGCAAACTTTCATAAAATCCACTTGTTGGGATCTCGGTTTGTTGAAATTAACATCAAATCGAATTAGACCGAAACAAGCTCCAACAAGACCGAAACAAGCTCCAATGAGGCCGGCGACACATAGGAGTGCAACCGGTGCATTTTGGGAGTGTTTAGCTCGGTGCAAACTTTCACAAAATCCACTGTTAGGATCTCAACTTTTTGAAATTAACATCAAATCGAATTCGACCAAAACAAGCTCCAACAAGACCGACAACACTTACGAGGGCAATCCGGTGTGTCTTGAGTGTTTAAACCGGGCAAACTTTCATAAAGTCCACTTGTTGGATCCGTTTTGAATGAAATTACCACCAGGCGAAATCGGCGAAACAAGCTCCAATGAGACCGACGACACATAGGAGTGCCACCCGATGCATTTTGGGAGTGTTTCGCTCCGATGCAAACTTCCACAAAATCCACCTGTTCGGGTCTCAACTTGTTCGAAATTAACATCAAATCGAATTCGAACGAAACAAGCTCCAACAAGACCAACAACACTTACGAGGGCAATCCGGTGTGTCTTCGGAGTGTTTCGGGCAAACATTCATAAAGTCCACTTGTTCGGATCGAGGTTTGAATGAGATTAACATCGGAGCGAAATCGAGCGAAACAAGCTCCAATGAGACAGGAGACACATAGGAGTGCAACCCGGTGCATTTTGGGAGTGTTTCGCTCCGGTGCAAACTTTCACAAAATCCACCTGTTCGGATGTCAACTTGTTCGAAATTAACATGAAATCGAGTTAGACCAAAACAAGCTCCAATGAGACCGGCGACACATAGGAGTGCAACCGGTGCATTTTGGGAGTGTTTCGCTCGGTGCAAACTTTCACAAAATCCACCTGTTTGGATCTCAACTTGTTCGAAATTAACATCAAATCGAATTAAAGCCGAAACAAGCTCCAACAAGACCGACAGCACTTACGAGGGCAATCCGGTTTGTCTTGAGTGTTTAAGCCGGGCAAACTTTCATAAAGTCCACTTGTTGGATCCGTTTTGAATGAAATTACCACAGAAGCGAAATCGAGCAAAACAAGCTCCAATGAGACCGCGACACATAGGAGTGCAACCGGTGCATTTTGGGAGTGTTTAGCTCGGTGCAAACTTTCACAAAATCCACTGTTAGGATCTCAACTTGTTGAAATTAACATCAAATCGAATTCGGCGAAACAAGCTCCAACAAGACCGACAACACTTACGAGGGCAATCCGGTGTGTCTTGAGTGTTTAAACCAGGGCAAACTTTCATAAAGTCCACTTGTTGGATCCGTTTTGAATGAAATTACCACGAGGCGAAATCGGCGAAACAAGCTCCAATGAGACCGGCGACACATAGGAGTGCAACCGGTGCATTTTGGGAGTGTTTAGCTCGATGCAAACTTTCACAAAATCCACTGTTAGGATCTCAACTTGTTGAAATTAACATCAAATCGAATTGAATGAAACAAGCTCCAACAAGACCAACAACACTTACGAGGGCAATCCGGTGTGTCTTGAGTGTTTAAACCAGGGCAAACATTCATAAAGTCCACTTGTTCGGATCCCGGTTTGAATGAGATTAACATCGGAGCGAAATCGAGCGAAACAAGCTCCAATGAGATAGGAGACACATAGGAGTGCAACCCGGTGCATTTTGGGAGTGTTTCGCTCCGGTGCAAACTTTCACAAAATCCACCTGTTCGGATGTCAACTTGTTCGAAATTAGCATCAAATCGAGTTAGACCGAAACAAGCTCCAATGAGACCGGCGACACATAGGAGTGCAACCCGGTGTATTTTTGGAGTGTTTCGCTCCTGTGCAAACTTTCACAAAATCCACATGTTGGGATCTCAAATTGTTCGAAATTAACATCAAATCGAATTAGACCAAAACAAGCTCCAACAAGACCGACAACACTTACGAGGGCAATCCGGTGTGTCTTCGTAGTGTTTCGCTTCGGGGCAAACTTTCATAAAGTCCACTTGTTGGATCCGTTTGAATGAAATTTACCACGAGCGAAATCGAAAGCGAAACAAGCTCCAATGAGACCGGCGACACATAGGAGTGCAACCGGTGCATTTTGGGAGTGTTTAGCTCGATGCAAACTTTCACAAAATCCACTGTTAGGATCTCAACTTGTTGAAATTAACATCAAATCGAATTGAGCGAAACAAGCTCCAACAAGACCAACAACACTTACGAGGGCAATCCGGTGTGTCTTGAGTGTTTAAGCCGGGCAAACTTTCATAAAGTCCACTTGTTGGGATCGGTTTGAATGAAATTAACATCGAAGCGAAATCGGCGAAACAAGCTCCAATGAGACCAGGCGACACATAGGAGTGCAACCGGTGCATTTTGGGAGTGTTTAGCTCGGTGCAAACTTTCACAAAATCCACTGTTAGGATCTCAACTTGTTGAAATTAACATCAAATCGAATTAGACCAAAACAAGCTCCAATGAGACCAGCAACACATACGAGTGCAATCCGGTGTGTGGGAGTGTTTAAGCTCGGTGCAAACTTTCAGAAAATCCACCTGTTTGGATCTCAACTTGTTCGAAATTAACATCAAATCAAATTCGAGCGAAACAAGCTCCAATGAGGCCGGCGACACATAGGAGTCCAACCCGGTGCATTTTGGTTGTGTTTCGCACCTGTGCAAACTTTCACAAAATCCACCTGTTTGGATCTCAACTTGTTCGAAATTAACATCAAATCGAATTCGAACGAAACAAGCTCCAACAAGACCGACAACACTTACGAGGGCAATCCGGTGTGTCTTGAGTGTTTAAACCAGGGCAAACTTTCATAAAGTCCACTTGTTGGATCCGGTTTGAATGAAATTAACATCGGAGCGAAATCGAGCGAAACAAGCTCCAATGAGACCGGCGACACATAGGAGTGCAACCGGTGCATTTTGGGAGTGTTTCGCTCCGGTGCAAACTTTCACAAAATCCACTGTTAGGATCTCAACTTGTTGAAATTAACATCAAATCGAATTGAGCGAAACAAGCTCCAACAAGACCAACAACACTTACGAGGGCAATCCGGTGTGTCTTGAGTGTTTAAGCAGGGCAAACTTTCATAAAGTCCACTTGTTGGATCGGTTTGAATGAAATTAACATCGAGCGAAATCGGCGAAACAAGCTCCAATGAGACCGGCGACACATAGGAGTGCAACCGGTGCATTTTGGGAGTGTTTAGCTCGGTGCAAACTTTCACAAAATCCACTGTTAGGATCTCAACTTGTTGAAATTAACATCAAATCGAATTAGACCAAAACAAGCTCCAATGAGACCAACGACACATACGAGTGCAACCCGTGCATTTTGGGAGTGTTTCTCGGTGCAGTGTTTCACAAAATCCACCTGTTTGGATCTCAACTTGTTCCAAATTAACATCAAATCGAATTCATACAAGCTCCAACACTTGACACTTACGAGGGCAATCCGGTTTGTCTTGAGTGTTTGAATGAAACTTTCATAGAGTCCACTTGTTCGGATCCCGTTTTGAATGAAATTACCACAGAGCGAAATCGAGCAAAACAAGCTCCAATGAGACCGGCGACACATAGGAGTGCAATCCGGTGCATTTTGGGAGTGTTTCGCTCCGGTGCAAACTTTCACAAAATCCACCTGTTCGGATCTCAACTTGTTCGAAATTAACATCAAATCGAATTCGGCGAAACAAGCTCCAACAAGACCGACAACACTTACGAGGGCAATCCGGTGTGTCTTGAGTGTTTAAGCCAGGGCAAACTTTCATAAAGTCCACTTGTTGGATCCGTTTTGAATGAAATTACCACGAGGCGAAATCGGCGAAACAAGCTCCAATGAGACCGGCGACACATAGGAGTGCAACCGGTGCATTTTGGGAGTGTTTAGCTCGATGCAAACTTTCACAAAATCCACTGTTAGGATCTCAACTTGTTGAAATTAACATCAAATCGAATTGAATGAAACAAGCTCCAACAAGACCAACAACACTTACGAGGGCAATCCGGTGTGTCTTGAGTGTTTAAGCAGGGCAAACATTCATAAAGTCCACTTGTTGGGATCCGGTTTGAATGAGATTAACATCGAGGCGAAATCGGCGAAACAAGCTCCAATGAGACAGGAGACACATAGGAGTGCAACCGGTGCATTTTGGGAGTGTTTAGCTCGGTGCAAA
>JAYEVE010000486.1:0-28302 GCA_036346375.1 Guadua angustifolia
CAACAAGACCGACAACACTTACGAGGGCAATCCGTTGTGTCTTGAGTGTTTAAACCGAGGCAAACTTTCACAAAGTCCACTTGCTCGCATCGGTTTGATTGAAATTAACACAGGCGAAATCGAGTGAAACAAGCTCCAATGAGACCGGCGACACATAGGAGTGCAACCCGGTGCATTTTAGGAGTGTTTCACTCTGGTGCAAACTTTCACAAAATCAACCTATTCGGATCTCAACTTGTTCAAAATTAACATCAAAGCGAATTCTCCCGAAACAAGCTCTAACAAGACCGACAACACTTACGAGGGCAATCGGTTTGTCTTGAGTGTTTCACTTGAGAAAACTTTCACAAAGTCCATTTGCTCGGATCCCGGTTTGAATGAAATTAACACCCGGGCGAAATCGAGCGAAACAAGCTCAAACAAGACCGACAACACTTACGAGGGCAATCCGGTGTGTCTTCAGAGTGTTTCGCTTCGGGGCAAACTTTTATAAAGTCCACTTGTTAGGATCTGGTTTGAATGAAATTAACACGAGGCGAAATCGGCGAAACAAGCTCCAATGAGACCAGCGACACATAGGAGTGCAACCCGGTGCATTTTAGGAGTGTTTCGCTCTGGTGCAAATTTCACAAAATCAACCTACTCGGATCTCAACTTGTTCGAAATTAACATCAAATCGAATTCGACAGAAACAAGCACCAACAAGACCGACAACACATACGAGGGCAATCCGGTGTGTCTTCGAAGTGTTTCTCTTTGGGGCAAACTTTCATAAAATCCACTTGTTAGGATCCCTGTTTGATTGAAATTAACACTAGAGCAAAATCGGCGAAAAAGCTCCAATAAACGAGCGACACATAGGAGTGCTACGGTGCATTTTAGGAGTGTTTTCGCTTTGGTGCAAACTTTCACAAAATATAACTATTAGGATGTCAACTTGTTGAAATTAACATGAAGCGAATTCGGCGAAACAAGCTCCAACAAAACCGACAACACTTACGAGGGCAATCCGGTGTGTCTTGAGTGTTTAAGCCAGAACAAACTTTTATAAAGTCCACTTGTTAGGATCTGGTTTGAATGAAATTAACACGAGGCGAAATCGGCGAAACAAGCTCCAATGAGACCAGCGACACATAGGAGTGCAACCGGTGCATTTTAGGAGTGTTTAAGCTCTGGTGCAAATTTCACAAAATCAACCTACTCGGATCTCAACTTGTTGAAATTAACATCAAATCGAATTCGGAAACAAGCACCAACAAGACCGACAACACTTACGAGGGCAATCCGGTGTGTCTTGAAGTGTTTCTCTTTGGGGCAAACTTTCATAAAATCCACTTGTTAGGATCCTGTTTGATTGAAATTAACACTAGAAGCGAAATCGGCGAAACAAGCTCCAATAAACAGGCGACACATAGGAGTGCTACGGTGCATTTTAGGAGTGTTTAAGCTTTGGTGCAAACTTTCACAAAATATAACTATTAGGATGTCAACTTGTTGAAATTAACAATGAAGCGAATTCGGCAAAACAAGCTCCAACAAAACCGACAACACTTACGAGGGCAATCCGGTGTGTCTTGAGTGTTTAAGCAGGGCAAACTTTTATAAAGTCCACTTGTTCGGATCCTGGTTTGAATGAAATTAACACCAGAGCGAAATCGAGCGAAACAAGCTCCAATGAGACCAGCGACACAAAGGAGTGCAACCTGGTGCTTTTTAGGAGTGTTTCGCTCCGGTGCAAACTTTCTCTAAATCAACCTGTTCGGGTCTTGACTTGTTCGAAATTAACATCGAAGCGAATTCGATCGAAACAACCTCTGATAGAGCCGAAGTGCCCGATCTTTCGGTGAGAAGGTAATTTCCGATTGTGGTGGAGGTGACTCTCGCGATCCGACTACAAGCGAGCGGTCGTGTGCGCCTTAGCAATCGTTGAACCAACTCAGAAGGTTATTGACCTTCTTTGGAAAGCACGGTCAACCTGATCGCGAAGATCAATTCCTGCGAGCAATCGAAGAACTAGCAAGAATAAGATGTAAGCAACAAGGAATTGACAAAAACAAAACTCATTCAACTCAAATGTGGGGTTCTCAAAAGGCTGTCTTGCAGGTGGTCGTCTAACACATCTGAAGAACAGAGTTTGCGCAATGGCTAAACTTAACACTAAAGAAACCCTTTGCAAATGAAACCCGAACCTGGCTAAGTAGAAGGAGGGGGAGGCTATTTCGGCCAGCACTATGGAAGGGGCGAAATCTCCTCCTATCCTTCCATAATATGTCTGAAATTAAATTCTATTACATGGGTACAACCCAAAAGATGGATGGCGCAGCACCCCTTTTATTTGTTGCCATCTTACGGACCTTCATTCCTTAGAAGAACACGTAGTTCAGGATTCACGTGCCTTGATCGAGTCATCGGTCCTTGTATCATGTCGAGGGTGTGGTAGCGGCGGTGTTGTGATTGGGACTGAAGAAGTCGTGTCCTCATCAACCTCCAACAAGACCGACAACACTTTTGAGGGCAATCCGGTGTGTCTTCGGAGTGTTTCGCTTCGGGGCAAACTATCATAAAGTCCACTTGCTCGGATGGTGATTTGAATGAAATTAACACGAGGCGAAATCGGCGAAACAAGCTCCAATGAGACCAGCGACACAAAAGTGCAACCGGTGCTTTTAGGAGTATTTCGCTCGGTGCAAACTTTCACAAAATCCACTGTTTGGGTCTTGGTGAAATTAACATCAAAGCGAATTCGGTCGAAACAAGCTCCAACAAGACCGACAACACTTACGAGGGCAATCCGGTGTGTCTTGGTGTTTCGGTGCAAACTTTCACAAAATCCACTTGGTGGGATCGGTTTGAATGAAATTTTGCGAAACAAGCTCAATTGACCCATAGGAGTGCAACCCGGTGCATTTTTGGAGTGAAGCTCGGTGCAAACTTTCACAAGATCCACTGTTGGGTCTCAACATGCGAAATTAACATCAAGCGAATTCAGAAACAAGCTCCAACAAGACCGACAACACTTACGAGGGCAATCCGTTGTGTCTTGAGTGTTTAAACCAGAACAAACTTTCACAAAGTCCACTTGCTCGCATCCCGGTTTGATTGAAATTAACACACGGGCGAAATCGAGTGAAACAAGCTCCAATGAGACCGGCGACACATAGGAGTGCAACCCGGTGCATTTTAGGAGTGTTTCACTCTGGTGCAAACTTTCACAAAATCAACCTATTAGGATCTCAACTTGTTCAAAATTAACATCAAGCGAATTCTCGAAACAAGCTCTAACAAGACCAAACAACACTTACGAGGGCAATCCGGTTTGTCTTGAGTGTTTCACTTGAGAAAACTTTCACAAAGTCCATTTGCTCGGATCCCGGTTTGAATGAAATTAACACCCAGGCGAAATCGAGCGAAACAAGCTCAAACAAGACCGACAACACTTACGAGGGCAATCCGGTGTGTCTTGAGTGTTTAAGCCGGGGCAAACTTTTATAAAGTCCACTTGTTGGGATCTGGTTTGAATGAAATTAACACGAGGCGAAATCGGCGAAACAAGCTCCAATGAGACCAGCGACACATAGGAGTGCAACCCGGTGCATTTTAGGAGTGTTTCGCTCTGGTGCAAATTTCACAAAATCAACCTACTCGGATCTCAACTTGTTCGAAATTAACATCAAATCGAATTCGAGCGAAACAAGCACCAACAAGACCGACAACACATACGAGGGCAATCCGGTGTGTCTTCGAAGTGTTTCTCTTTGGGGCAAACTTTCATAAAATCCACTTGTTAGGATCCTGTTTGATTGAAATTAACACTAGAGCAAAATCGGCGAAAAAGCTCCAATAAACGAGCGACACATAGGAGTGCTACGGTGCATTTTAGGAGTGTTTCGCTTTGGTGCAAACTTTCACAAAATATAACTATTAGGATGTCAACTTGTTGAAATTAAACATGAAGCGAATTCGGCGAAACAAGCTCCAACAAAACCGACAACACTTACGAGGGCAATCGGTGTGTCTTGAGTGTTTAAGCCGAGAACAAACTTTATAAAGTCCACTTGTTGGGATCTGGTTTGAATGAAATTAACACGAGGCGAAATCGGCGAAACAAGCTCCAATGAGACCAGCGACACATAGGAGTGCAACCGGTGCATTTTAGGAGTGTTTAGCTCTGGTGCAAATTTCACAAAATCAACCTACTCGGATCTCAACTTGTTGAAATTAACATCAAATCGAATTCGGCGAAACAAGCACCAACAAGACCAAACAACACTTACGAGGGCAATCCGGTGTGTCTTGAAGTGTTTCTCTTTGGGGCAAACTTTCATAAAATCCACTTGTTAGGATCCTGTTTGATTGAAATTAACACTAGAAGCGAAATCGGCGAAACAAGCTCCAATAAACAGGCGACACATAGGAGTGCTACGGTGCATTTTAGGAGTGTTTAAGCTTTGGTGCAAACTTTCACAAAATATAACTATTAGGATGTCAACTTGTTGAAATTAACAATGAAGCGAATTCGGTAAAACAAGCTCCAACAAAACCGACAACACTTACGAGGGCAATCCGGTGTGTCTTGAGTGTTTAAACCGAGGGCAAACTTTTATAAAGTCCACTTGTTAGGATCTGGTTTGAATGAAATTAACACGAGGCGAAATCGGCGAAACAAGCTCCAATGAGACCAGCGACACAAAGGAGTGCAACCTGGTGCTTTTAGGAGTGTTTAGCTCGGTGCAAACTTTCTCTAAATCAACTGTTAGGGTCTTGACTTGTTGAAATTAACATCGAAGCGAATTCGATCGAAACAACCTCGATAGAGCGAAGTGCGATCTTTCGGTGAGAAGGTAATTTCGATTGTGGTGGAGGTGACTCTCGCGATCCGACTACAAGCGAAGCGGTCGTGTGCGCCTTAGCAATCGTTGAACCAACTCAGAAGGTTATTGACCTTCTTTGGAAAGCACGGTCAACCTGATCGCGAAGATCAATTCCTGCGAGCAATCGAAGAACTAGCAAGAATAAGATGTAAGCAACAAGGAATTGACAAAAACAAAACTCATTCAACTCAAATGTGGGGTTCTCAAAAGGCTGTCTTGCGGTGGTGCGTCTAACACATCGAAGAAAACGAGTTTGCGCAATGGCTAAACTTAACACTAAAGAAAACGCTTTGCAAATGAAACCGAACACTGGCTAAGTAGAAGGAGGGGAGGCTATTTCGGCCAGCACTATGGAAGGCGAAATCTCCTCCTATCCTTCCATAATATGTCTGAAATTAAATTCTATTACATGGGTACAACCCAAAAGATGGATGGCGCAGCACCCTTTTATTTGTTGCCATCTTACGGACCTTCATTCCTTAGAAGAACACGTAGTTCAGATTACGTGCCTTGATCGAGTCATCGGTCCTTGTATCATGTCGAGGGGTGTGGTAGCGGCAGGTGTTGTGATTGGGATTTGAAGAAGTCGTGTCCTCATCAACCTCCAACAAGACCGACAACACTTTTGAGGGCAATCCGGTGTGTCTTGAGTGTTTAAGCCGGGGCAAACTATCATAAAGTCCACTTGCTCGGATGGTGATTTGAATGAAATTAACACGAGGCGAAATCGGCGAAACAAGCTCCAATGAGACCAGCGACACAAAGGAGTGCAACCGGTGCTTTTAGGAGTATTTCGCTCGGTGCAAACTTTCACAAAATCCACTGTTTGGGTCTTGACTTGTTGAAATTAACATCAAAAGCGAATTCGGTCGAAACAAGCTCCAACAAGACCGACAACACTTACGAGGGCAATCCGGTGTGTCTTGAGTGTTTAAGCCAGGGCAAACTTTCATAAAGTCCACTTGGTGGGATCGGTTTGAATGAAATTAACACCCGGGCGAAATCGAGCGAAACAAGCTCCAATGAGACCGGTGACCCATAGGAGTGCAACCCGGTGCATTTTAGGAGTGTTTCGCTCGGTGCAAACTTTCACAAGATCCACTGTTAGGGTCTCAACATGCGAAATTAACATCAAAGCGAATTCAGCGAAACAAGCTCCAACAAGACCGACAACACTTACGAGGGCAATCCGTTGTGTCTTGAGTGTTTAAACCAGAACAAACTTTCACAAAGTCCACTTGCTCGCATCGGTTTGATTGAAATTAACACACGGGCGAAATCGAGTGAAACAAGCTCCAATGAGACCGGCGACACATAGGAGTGCAACCCGGTGCATTTTAGGAGTGTTTCACTCTGGTGCAAACTTTCACAAAATCAACCTATTCGGATCTCAACTTGTTCAAAATTAACATCAAAGCGAATTCTACCGAAACAAGCTCTAACAAGACCGACAACACTTACGAGGGCAATCCGGTTTGTCTTCGGAGTGTTTCACTTCGGGGAAAACTTTCACAAAGTCCATTTGCTCGGATCCCGGTTTGAATGAAATTAACACCCGGGCGAAATCGAGCGAAACAAGCTCAAACAAGACCAAACTTTCACAAAATATAACAACACTTACGAGGGCAATCCGGTGTGTCTTGAGTGTTTAAACCAGGGCAAACTTTTATAAAGTCCACTTGTTAGGATCTGGTTTGAATGAAATTAACACGAGGCGAAATCGGCGAAACAAGCTCCAATGAGACCAGCGACACATAGGAGTGCAACCCGGTGCATTTTAGGAGTGTTTCGCTCTGGTGCAAATTTCACAAAATCAACCTACTCGGATCTCAACTTGTTCGAAATTAACATCAAATCGAATTCGACCGAAACAAGCACCAACAAGACCGATTTTAAACAACACTTACGAGGGCAATCCGGTGTGTCTTCGAAGTGTTTCTCTTTGGGGCAAACTTTCATAAAATCCACTTGTACGAGGATCCTGTTTGATTGAAATTAACACTAGAAATTAACACTCGGCGAAATCGGCGAAACAAGCTCCAATGAAACAGGCGACACATAGGAGTGCTACCCGGTGCATTTTAGGAGTGTTTCGCTTTGGTGCAAACTTTCACAAAATATAACTATTCGGATGTCAACTTGTTCGAAATTAACAGCGAAGCGAATTCGACCGAAACAAGCTCCAACAAAACCGACAACACTTACGAGGGCAATCCGGTGTGTCTTCGGAGTGTTTCGCTTCGGGGCAAACTTTTATAAAGTCCACTTGTTCGGATCCTGGTTTGAATGAAATTAACACCAGAGCGAAATCGAGCGAAACAAGCTCCAATGAGACCAGCGACACAAAGGAGTGCAACCTGGTGCTTTTTAGGAGTGTTTCGCTCCGGTGCAAACTTTCTCTAAATCAACCTGTTCGGGTCTTGACTTGTTCGAAATTAACATCGAAGCGAATTCGATCGAAACAACCTCTGATAGAGCCGAAGTGCCCGATCTTTCGGTGAGAAGGTAATTTCCGATTGTGGTGGAGGTGACTCTCGCGATCCGACTACAAACGAACAGGTCGTGTGCGCCTTAGCAATCGTTGAACCAACTCCGAAGGTTATTGACCTTCTTTGGAAAGCACGGTCAACCTGATCGCGAAGATCAATTCCTGCGAGCAATCGAAGAACTAGCAAGAATAAGATGTAAGCAACAAGGAATTGACAAAAACAAAACTCATTCAACTCAAATGTGGGGTTCTCAAAAGGCTGTCTTGCAGGTGGTCGTCTAACACATCGAAGAAGCGAGTTTTGCAATGGCTAAACTTAACACTAAAGAAAACCGCTTTGCAAATGAAACCGAACACTGGCTAAGTAGAAGGAGGGGGAGGCTATTTCGGCCAGCACTATGGAAGGGGCGAAATCTCCTCCTATCCTTCCATAATATGTCTGAAATTAAATTCTATTACATGGGTACAACCCAAAAGATGGATGGCGCAGCACACCTTTTATTTGTTGCCATCTTCTGGACCTTCATTCCTTAGAAGAACACGTAGTTCAGATTACGTGCCTTGATCGAGTCATCGGTCCTTGTATCATGTCGGGGTGTGGTAGCGGCAGGTGTTGTGATTGGGATTGAAGAAGTCGTGTCCTCATCAACCTCCAACAAGACCAAACAACACTTTTGAGGGCAATCCGGTGTGTCTTGAGTGTTTAAGCCGGGGCAAACTATCATAAAGTCCACTTGCTCGGATGGTGATTTGAATGAAATTAACACGAGGCGAAATCAGCGAAACAAGCTCCAATGAGACCAGCGACACAAAGGAGTGCAACCGGTGCTTTTAGGAGTATTTCGCTCGGTGCAAACTTTCACAAAATCCACTGTTTGGGTCTTGACTTGTTGAAATTAACATCAAAGCGAATTCGGTGAAACAAGCTCCAACAAGACCGACAACACTTACGAGGGCAATCCGGTGTGTCTTGAGTGTTTAAGCCAGGGCAAACTTTCATAAAGGCAAACTTTCACGAGGCGAAAGTCCAGCTTGCGGTGACCCATAGGATGCAACCCGGTGCGTGTTTGCTCGGTGAAATTAACAGGGTCTCAACATGCGAAATTAACATCGAATTCAGTGAAACAAGCTCCAACAAGACCGACAATACGAGGGCAATCCGTTGTGTCTTGAGAACAAACGGTTTGATTGAAATTAACACCTGGCGATCGAGTGAAACAAGCTCCAATGAGAGTGCAAGTGCAACCGGTGCATTTTAGGAGTGTTTCACTCTGGTGCAAACTTTCACAAAATCAACCTATTAGGATCTCAACTTGTTCAAAATTAACATCAAAGCGAATTCTCTAAAACAAGCTCTAACAAGACGAAACAACACTTACGAGGGCAATCCGGTTTGTCTTGAGTGTTTCACCGAGAAAACTTTCACAAAGTCCATTTGCTCGGATCGGTTTGAATGAAATTAACACCGGAAATCGGCGAAACAAGCTCAAACAAGACCGACAACACTTACGAGGGCAATCCGGTGTGTCTTGAGTGTTTAAACCGGGGCAAACTTTTATAAAGTCCACTTGTTGGGATCTGGTTTGAATGAAATTAACACGAGGCGAAATCGGCGAAACAAGCTCCAATGAGACCAGCGACACATAGGAGTGCAACCGGTGCATTTTAGGAGTGTTTAAGCTCTGGTGCAAATTTCACAAAATCAACCTACTCGGATCTCAACTTGTTGAAATTAACATCAAATCGAATTCGGCCGAAACAAGCACCAACAAGACCGAAACAACATACGAGGGCAATCCGGTGTGTCTTGAAGTGTTTCTCTTTGGGGCAAACTTTCATAAAATCCACTTGTTAGGATCCTGTTTGATTGAAATTAACACTAGAGCAAAATCGGCGACAAAAGCTCCAATGAAACGGCGACACATAGGAGTGCTACGGTGCATTTTAGGAGTGTTTAAGCTTTGGTGCAAACTTTCACAAAATATAACTATTAGGATGTCAACTTGTTGAAATTAACAACATGAAGCGAATTCGGCCGAAACAAGCTCCAACAAAACCGACAACACTTACGAGGGCAATCCGGTGTGTCTTGAGTGTTTAAACCGAGAACAAACTTTTATAAAGTCCACTTGTTGGGATCTGGTTTGAATGAAATTAACACGGCGCGAAATCGGCGAAACAAGCTCCAATGAGACCAGCGACACATAGGAGTGCAACCGGTGCATTTTAGGAGTGTTTAAGCTCTGGTGCAAATTTCACAAAATCAACCTACTCGGATCTCAACTTGTTGAAATTAACATCAAATCGAATTCGGCAGAAACAAGCACCAACAAGACCAAACAACACTTACGAGGGCAATCCGGTGTGTCTTGAAGTGTTTCTCTTTGGGGCAAACTTTCATAAAATCCACTTGTTAGGATCCTGTTTGATTGAAATTAACACTAAAGCGAAATCGGCGAAACAAGCTCCAATAAACAGGCGACACATAGGAGTGCTACGGTGCATTTTAGGAGTGTTTAAGCTTTGGTGCAAACTTTCACAAAATATAACTATTAGGATGTCAACTTGTTGAAATTAACATGAAAGCGAATTCGGCCGAAACAAGCTCCAACAAAACCGACAACACTTACGAGGGCAATCCGGTGTGTCTTGAGTGTTTAACCAGGCAAACTTTTATAAAGTCCACTTGTTAGGATCTGGTTTGAATGAAATTAACACGAGGCGAAATCGGCGAAACAAGCTCCAATGAGACCAGCGACACAAAGGAGTGCAACCTGGTGCTTTTTAGGAGTGTTTCGCTCCGGTGCAAACTTTCTCTAAATCAACCTGTTCGGGTCTTGACTTGTTCGAAATTAACATCGAAGCGAATTCGATCGAAACAACCTCTCATAGAGCCGAAGTGCCCGATCTTTCGGTGAGAAGGTAATTTCCGATTGTGGTGGAGGTGACTCTCGCGATCCGACTACAAACGAGCAGGTCGTGTGCGCCTTAGCAATCGTTGAACCAACTCCGAAGGTTATTGACCTTGCTGGAAAGCACGGTCAACCTGATCGCGAAGATCAATTCCTGCGAGCAATCGAAGAACTAGCAAGAATAAGATGTAAGCAACAAGGAATTGACAAAAACAAAACTCATTCAACTCAAATGTGGGGTTCTCAAAAGGCTGTCTTGCAGGTGGTCGTCTAACACATCTGAAGAACAGAGTTTGCGCAATGGCTAAACTTAACACTAAAAGAAAACCGCTTTGCAAATGAAACCGAACACTGGCTAAGTAGAAGGAGGGGAGGCTATTTCGGCCAGCACTATGGAAGGCGAAATCTCCTCCTATCCTTCCATAATATGTCTGAAATTAAATTCTATTACATGGGTACAACCCAAAAGATGGATGGCGCAGCACCCCTTTTATTTGTTGCCATCTTACGGACCTTCATTCCTTAGAAAGAACACGTAGTTCAGGATTCACGTGCCTTGATCGAGTCATCGGTCCTTGTATCATGTCGAGGGTGTGGTAGCGGCGGTGTTGTGATTGGGGACTGAAGAAGTCGTGTCCTCATCAACCTCCAACAAGACCGACAACACTTTTGAGGGCAATCCGGTGTGTCTTGAGTGTTTAAGCCGGGGCAAACTATCATAAAGTCCACTTGCTCGGATGGTGATTTGAATGAAATTAACACGAGGCGAAATCGAAGCGAAACAAGCTCCAATGAGACCAGCGACACAAAGGAGTGCAACCGGTGCTTTTAGGAGTATTTCGCTCGGTGCAAACTTTCACAAAATCCACTGTTTGGGTCTTGACTTGTTGAAATTAACATCAAAGCGAATTCGGTTGAAACAAGCTCCAACAAGACCAAACAACACTTACGAGGGCAATCCGGTGTGTCTTGAGTGTTTAAGCCAGGGCAAACTTTCATAAAGTCCACTTGGTGGGATCGGTTTGAATGAAATTAACACAGGCGAAATCGGCGAAACAAGCTCCAATGAGACCGGTGACCCATAGGAGTGCAACCCGGTGCATTTTTGGAGTGTTTAAGCTCGGTGCAAACTTTCACAAGATCCACTGTTGGGTCTCAACATGCGAAATTAACATCAAAGCGAATTCAGCGAAACAAGCTCCAACAAGACCGACAACACTTACGAGGGCAATCCGTTGTGTCTTGAGTGTTTAAACCAGAACAAACTTTCACAAAGTCCACTTGCTCGCATCCGGTTTGATTGAAATTAACACAGCGAAATCGAGTGAAACAAGCTCCAATGAGACCGGCGACACATAGGAGTGCAACCCGGTGCATTTTAGGAGTGTTTCGCTCTGGTGCAAACTTTCACAAAATCCACCTATTTGGATCTCAACTTGTTCGAAATTAACATCAAAGCGAATTCTCGAAACAAGCTCTAACAAGACCGACAACACTTACGAGGGCAATCGGTTTGTCTTGAGTGTTTCACTTGAGGAAAACTTTCACAAAGTCCATTTGCTCGGATCGGTTTGAATGAAATTAACACCGGAAATCGGCGAAACAAGCTCAAACAAGACCGACAACACTTACGAGGGCAATCCGGTGTGTCTTGAGTGTTTAAACCAGGGCAAACTTTATAAAGTCCACTTGTTAGGATCTGGTTTGAATGAAATTAACACGAGGCGAAATCGGCGAAACAAGCTCCAATGAGACCAGCGACACATAGGAGTGCAACCGGTGCATTTTAGGAGTGTTTAAGCTCTGGTGCAAATTTCACAAAATCAACCTACTCGGATCTCAACTTGTTGAAATTAACATCAAATCGAATTCGGTAGAAACAAGCACCAACAAGACCGACAACACATACGAGGGCAATCCGGTGTGTCTTGAAGTGTTTCTCTTTGGGGCAAACTTTCATAAAATCCACTTGTTAGGATCCTGTTTGATTGAAATTAACACTAGAAGCAAAATCGGCGAAAAAAGCTCCAATAAACGAGGCGACACATAGGAGTGCTACGGTGCATTTTAGGAGTGTTTAAGCTTTGGTGCAAACTTTCACAAAATATAACTATTAGGATGTCAACTTGTTGAAATTAACATGAAGCGAATTAAATGAAACAAGCTCCAACAAAACCGACAACACTTACGAGGGCAATCCGGTGTGTCTTGAGTGTTTAAGCTTGAGGCAAACTTTTATAAAGTCCACTTGTTGGGATCTGGTTTGAATGAAATTAACACGAGGCGAAATCGGCGAAACAAGCTCCAATGAGACCAGCGACACATAGGAGTGCAACCGGTGCATTTTAGGAGTGTTTAGCTCTGGTGCAAATTTCACAAAATCAACCTACTCGGATCTCAACTTGTTGAAATTAACATCAAATCGAATTAAATGAAACAAGCACCAACAAGACCGACAACACTTACGAGGGCAATCCGGTGTGTCTTGAAGTGTTTCTCTTTGGGGCAAACTTTCATAAAATCCACTTGTTAGGATCCTGTTTGATTGAAATTAACACTAGAAGCGAAATCGGCGAAACAAGCTCCAATAAACGAGCGACACATAGGAGTGCTACGGTGCATTTTAGGAGTGTTTAAGCTTTGGTGCAAACTTTCACAAAATATAACTATTAGGATGTCAACTTGTTGAAATTAACAATGAAGCGAATTCGGCCAAAACAAGCTCCAACAAAACCGACAACACTTACGAGGGCAATCCGGTGTGTCTTGAGTGTTTAAGCCAGGGCAAACTTTTATAAAGTCCACTTGTTGGATCTGGTTTGAATGAAATTAACACGAGGCGAAATCGGCGAAACAAGCTCCAATGAGACCAGCGACACAAAGGAGTGCAACCTGGTGCTTTTAGGAGTGTTTAGCTCGGTGCAAACTTTCTCTAAATCAACTGTTGGGTCTTGACTTGTTGAAATTAACATCGAAGCGAATTCGATCGAAACAACCTCGATAGAGCGAAGTGCGATCTTTCGGTGAGAAGGTAATTTCGATTGTGGTGGAGGTGACTCTCGCGATCCGACTACAAGCGAAGCGGTCGTGTGCGCCTTAGCAATCGTTGAACCAACTCAGAAGGTTATTGACCTTCTTTGGAAAGCACGGTCAACCTGATCGCGAAGATCAATTCCTGCGAGCAATCGAAGAACTAGCAAGAATAAGATGTAAGCAACAAGGAATTGACAAAAACAAAACTCATTCAACTCAAATGTGGGGTTCTCAAAAGGCTGTCTTGCGGTGGTGCGTCTAACACATCGAAGAAGCGAGTTTGCGCAATGGCTAAACTTAACACTAAAAGAAAACCGCTTTTGCAAATGAAACCGAACCTGGCTAAGTAGAAGGAGGGGGAGGCTATTTCGGCCAGCACTATGGAAGGGGCGAAATCTCCTCCTATCCTTCCATAATATGTCTGAAATTAAATTCTATTACATGGGTACAACCCAAAAGATGGATGGCGCAGCACCCTTTTATTTGTTGCCATCTTACGGACCTTCATTCCTTAGAAAGAACACGTAGTTCAGATTCACGTGCCTTGATCGAGTCATCGGTCCTTGTATCATGTCGAGGGGTGTGGTAGCGGCGGTGTTGTGATTGGGATTTGAAGAAGTCGTGTCCTCATCAACCTCCAACAAGACAAACAACACTTTTGAGGGCAATCCGGTGTGTCTTGAGTGTTTAAGCCGGGGCAAACTATCATAAAGTCCACTTGCTCGGATGGTGATTTGAATGAAATTAACACGAGGCGAAATCGGCGAAACAAGCTCCAATGAGACCAGCGACACAAAGGAGTGCAAAGGAGTGCAACCGGTGCTTTTAGGAGTGTTTCGCTCGGTGCAAACTTTCACAAAATCCACTGTTTGGGTCTTGACTTGTTGAAATTAACATCAAAGCGAATTCGGTCGAAACAAGCTCCAACAAGACCGACAACACTTACGAGGGCAATCCGGTGTGTCTTGAGTGTTTAAACCAGGGCAAACTTTCACAAAGTCCACTTGCTCGCATCCCGGTTTGATTGAAATTAACACACGAGCGAAATCGAGTGAAACAAGCTCCAATGAGACCGGCGACACATAGGAGTGCAACCCGGTGCATTTTAGGAGTGTTTCACTCTGGTGCAAACTTTCACAAAATCAACCTATTCGGATCTCAACTTGTTCAAAATTAACATCAAAGCGAATTCTACTGAAACAAGCTCTAACAAGACCGACAACACTTACGAGGGCAATCCGGTTTGTCTTCGGAGTGTTTCACTTCGGGGAAAACTTTCACAAAGTCCATTTGCTCGGATCCCGGTTTGAATGAAATTAACACCCGGGCGAAATCGAGCGAAACAAGCTCAAACAAGACCGACAACACTTACGAGGGCAATCCGGTGTGTCTTCAGAGTGTTTCGCTTCGGGGCAAACTTTTATAAAGTCCACTTGTTGGGATCTGGTTTGAATGAAATTAACACGAGCGAAATCGGCGAAACAAGCTCCAATGAGACCAGCGACACATAGGAGTGCAACCCGGTGCATTTTAGGAGTGTTTCGCTCTGGTGCAAATTTCACAAAATCAACCTACTCGGATCTCAACTTGTTCGAAATTAACATCAAATCGAATTCGAGCGAAACAAGCACCAACAAGACCGACAACACATACGAGGGCAATCCGGTGTGTCTTCGAAGTGTTTCTCTTTGGGGCAAACTTTCATAAAATCCACTTGTTAGGATCCTGTTTGATTGAAATTAACACTAGAGCAAAATCGGCGAAACAAGCTCCAATGAACGAGCGACACATAGGAGTGCTACGGTGCATTTTAGGAGTGTTTAAGCTTTGGTGCAAACTTTCACAAAATATAACTATTAGGATGTCAACTTGTTGAAATTAACATGAAGCGAATTCGACCGAAACAAGCTCCAACAAAACCGACAACACTTACGAGGGCAATCCGGTGTGTCTTGAGTGTTTAAACCAGGGCAAACTTTTATAAAGTCCACTTGTTGGGATCTGGTTTGAATGAAATTAACACGAGGCGAAATCGGCGAAACAAGCTCCAATGAGACCAGCGACACATAGGAGTGCAACCGGTGCATTTTAGGAGTGTTTAAGCTCTGGTGCAAATTTCACAAAATCAACCTACTCGGATCTCAACTTGTTGAAATTAACATCAAATCGAATTCGACCAAAACAAGCACCAACAAGACCGACAACACTTACGAGGGCAATCCGGTGTGTCTTCGAAGTGTTTCTCTTTGGGGCAAACTTTCATAAAATCCACTTGTTAGGATCCTGTTTGATTGAAATTAACACTAAGCGAAATCGGCGAAACAAGCTCCAATGAAACGAGCGACACATAGGAGTGCTACGGTGCATTTTAGGAGTGTTTAAGCTTTGGTGCAAACTTTCACAAAATATAACTATTAGGATGTCAACTTGTTGAAATTAACAGAAAGCGAATTTCGCCGAAACAAGCTCCAACAAAACCGACAACACTTACGAGGGCAATCCGGTGTGTCTTGAGTGTTTAAGCCGGGGCAAACTTTTATAAAGTCCACTTGTTAGGATCTGGTTTGAATGAAATTAACACGAGGCGAAATCGGCGAAACAAGCTCCAATGAGACCAGCGACACAAAGGAGTGCAACCTGGAGCTTGTTAGGAGTGTTTCGCTCCGGTGCAAACTTTCTCTAAATCAACCTGTTCGGGTCTTGACTTGTTCGAAATTAACATCGAAGCGAATTCGATCGAAACAACCTCTGATAGAGCCGAAGTGCCCGATCTTTCGGTGAGAAGGTAATTTCCGATTGTGGTGGAGGTGACTCTCGCGATCCGACTACAAACGAGCAGGTCGTGTGCGCCTTAGCAATCGTTGAACCAACTCCGAAGGTTATTGACCTTGCTGGAAAGCACGGTCAACCTGATCGCGAAGATCAATTCCTGCGAGCAATCGAAGAACTAGCAAGAATAAGATGTAAGCAACAAGGAATTGACAAAAACAAAACTCATTCAACTCAAATGTGGGGTTCTCAAAAGGCTGTCTTGCAGGTGGTCGTCTAACACATCTGAAGAACAGAGTTTGCGCAATGGCTAAACTTAACACTAAAAGAAAACCGCTTTGCAAATGAAACCCGAACTGGCTAAGTAGAAGGAGGGGGAGGCTATTTCGGCCAGCACTATGGAAGGGGCGAAATCTCCTCCTATCCTTCCATAATATGTCTGAAATTAAATTCTATTACATGGGTACAACCCAAAAGATGGATGGCGCAGCACCCCTTTTATTTGTTGCCATCTTCTGGACCTTCATTCCTTAGAAGGAGCACGTAGTTCAGGTTACGTGCACGCGATCGAGTCATCGGTCCTTGTATCATGTCCAGGGGTGTGGTAGCAGCAGGTGTTGTGATTGGGACTGAAGAAGTCGTGTCCTCATCAACCTCCAACAAGACCGACAACACTTTTGAGGGCAATCCGGTGTGTCTTCGGAGTGTTTCGCTTCGGGGCAAACTATCATAAAGTCCACTTGCTCGGATGGTGATTTGAATGAAATTAACACGAGGCGAAATCAGCGAAACAAGCTCCAATGAGACCAGCGACACAAAGGAGTGCAACCCGGTGCTTTTAGGAGTATTTCGCTCCGGTGCAAACTTTCACAAAATCCACCTGTTTGGGTCTTGACTTGTTCGAAATTAACATCAAAGCGAATTCGGTCGAAACAAGCTCCAACAAGACCGACAACACTTACGAGGGCAATCCGGTGTGTCTTGAGTGTTTAACCAGGGCAAACTTTCATAAAGTCCACTTGGTGGATCCGGTTTGAATGAAATTAACACGAGGCGAAATCGGCGAAACAAGCTCCAATGAGACCGGTGACCCATAGGAGTGCAACCCGGTGCATTTTGGAGTGTTTAGCTCGGTGCAAACTTTCACAAGATCACTGTTGGGTCTCAACATGCGAAATTAACATCAAGCGAATTCAGCGAAACAAGCTCCAACAAGACCGACAACACTTACGAGGGCAATCCGTTGTGTCTTGAGTGTGTTCACAAAGTCCACTTGCTCGCATCGGTTTGATTGAAATTAACAAAACTTTCACAAAGTCCACTTGCTTTCACAAAATCAACCTATTAGGATCTCAACTTGTTCAAAATTAACATCAAGCGAATTTGATTACGAGGGCAAAGTGTTTACTTCGGTGCAAACTTTCACAAAGTCCATTTGCTCGGATCGGTTTGAATGAAATTAACATCGCGAAATCGGCGAAACAAGCTCAAACAAGACCGACAACACTTACGAGGGCAATCGGTGTGTCTTGAGTGTTTAAGCCGAGGCAAACTTTTATAAATCCACTTGTTGCATCCGGTTTGAATGAAATTAACAGGAGGCGAAATCGGCGAAACAAGCTCCAATGAGACCAGCGACACATAGGGTGCAAACTTTAGGACAAGCTCTGGTGCAAACTTTCACAAAATCAACCTATTAGGATCTCAACTTGTTCAAAATTAACATCAAAGCGAATTCTCGAAACAAGCTCTAACAAGACCGACAACACTTACGAGGGCAATCCGGTTTGTCTTGAAGTGTTTCACTTGGAGGAAAACTTTCACAAAGTCCATCGGCGAAACAAGCTTGCTCGGATCCGGTTTGAATGAAATTAACACCGGGCGAAATCGAAGCGAAACAAGCTCAAACAAGACCAAACAACACTTACGAGGGCAATCCGGTGTGTCTTGAGTGTTTAAACCGGGGCAAACTTTTATAAAGTCCACTTGTTAGGATCTGGTTTGAATGAAATTAACACGAGGCGAAATCGGCGAAACAAGCTCCAATGAGACCAGCGACACATAGGAGTGCAACCGGTGCATTTTAGGAGTGTTTCGCTCTGGTGCAAATTTCACAAAATCAACCTACTCGGATCTCAACTTGTTCGAAATTAACATCAAATCGAATTCGACCGAAACAAGCACCAACAAGACCGACAACACATACGAGGGCAATCCGGTGTGTCTTCGAAGTGTTTCTCTTTGGGGCAAACTTTCATAAAATCCACTTGTTCGGATCCCTGTTTGATTGAAATTAACACTAGAGCGAAATCGAGCGAAACAAGCTCCAATGAAACAGGCGACACATAGGAGTGCTACCCGGTGCATTTTAGGAGTGTTTCGCTTTGGTGCAAACTTTCACAAAATATAACTATTCGGATGTCAACTTGTTCGAAATTAACAGCGAAGCGAATTCGACCGAAACAAGCTCCAACAAAACCGACAACACTTACGAGGGCAATCCGGTGTGTCTTGAGTGTTTAAACCAGAACAAACTTTTATAAAGTCCACTTGTTAGGATCTGGTTTGAATGAAATTAACACGAGGCGAAATCGGCGAAACAAGCTCCAATGAGACCAGCGACACATAGGAGTGCAACCGGTGCATTTTAGGAGTGTTTAAGCTCTGGTGCAAATTTCACAAAATCAACCTACTCGGATCTCAACTTGTTGAAATTAACATCAAATCGAATTAAATGAAACAAGCACCAACAAGACCGACAACACTTACGAGGGCAATCCGGTGTGTCTTGAAGTGTTTCTCTTTGGGGCAAACTTTCATAAAATCCACTTGTTAGGATCCTGTTTGATTGAAATTAACACTAAGCGAAATCGGCGAAACAAGCTCCAATAAACAGGCGACACATAGGAGTGCTACGGTGCATTTTAGGAGTGTTTAAGCTTTGGTGCAAACTTTCACAAAATATAACTATTAGGATGTCAACTTGTTGAAATTAACATGAAGCGAATTCGTAAAACAAGCTCCAACAAAACCGACAACACTTACGAGGGCAATCCGGTGTGTCTTGAGTGTTTAAGCAGGGCAAACTTTTATAAAGTCCACTTGTTGGGATCTGGTTTGAATGAAATTAACACGAGGCGAAATCGAGCGAAACAAGCTCCAATGAGACCAGCGACACAAAGGAGTGCAACCTGGTGCTTTTTAGGAGTGTTTCGCTCCGGTGCAAACTTTCTCTAAATCAACCTGTTCGGGTCTTGACTTGTTCGAAATTAACATCGAAGCGAATTCGATCGAAACAACCTCTGATAGAGCCGAAGTGCCCGATCTTTCGGTGAGAAGGTAATTTCCGATTGTGGTGGAGGTGACTCTCGCGATCCGACTACAAACGAGCAGGTCGTGTGCGCCTTAGCAATCGTTGAACCAACTCCGAAGGTTATTGACCTTGCTGGAAAGCACGGTCAACCTGATCGCGAAGATCAATTCCTGCGAGCAATCGAAGAACTAGCAAGAATAAGATGTAAGCAACAAGGAATTGACAAAAACAAAACTCATTCAACTCAAATGTGGGGTTCTCAAAAGGCTGTCTTGCAGGTGGTCGTCTAACACATCTGAAGAACAGAGTTTGCGCAATGGCTAAACTTAACACTAAAGAAAACCCGCCTGCAAATGAAACCCGAACCTGGCTAAGTAGAAGGAGGGGGAGGCTATTTCGGCCAGCACTATGGAAGGGGCGAAATCTCCTCCTATCCTTCCATAATATGTCTGAAATTAAATTCTATTACATGGGTACAACCCAAAAGATGGATGGCGCAGCACCCTTTTATTTGTTGCCATCTTACGGACCTTCATTCCTTAGAAGAACACGTAGTTCAGGATTCACGTGCCTTGATCGAGTCATCGGTCCTTGTATCATGTCGAGGGTGTGGTAGCGGCGGTGTTGTGATTGGGATTGAAGAAGTCGTGTCCTCATCAACCTCCAACAAGACCGACAACACTTTTGAGGGCAATCCGGTGTGTCTTGAGTGTTTAAGCGGGGCAAACTATCATAAAGTCCACTTGCTCGGATGGTGATTTGAATGAAATTAACACGAGGCGAAATCGGCGAAACAAGCTCCAATGAGACCAGCGACACAAAGGAGTGCAACCGGTGCTTTTAGGAGTATTTCGCTCGGTGCAAACTTTCACAAAATCCACTGTTTGGGTCTTGACTTGTTGAAATTAACATCAAAGCGAATTCGGTTGAAACAAGCTCCAACAAGACCGACAACACTTACGAGGGCAATCCGGTGTGTCTTGAGTGTTTTAAGGGCAAACTTTCATAAAGTCCACTTGGTGGGATCGGTTTGAATGAAATTAACACCGGCGAAATCGGCGAAACAAGCTCCAATGAGACCGGTGACCCATAGGAGTGCAACCGGTGCATTTTTGGAGTGTTTCGCTCGGTGCAAACTTTCACAAGATCCACTGTTTGGGTCTCAACATGCGAAATTAACATCAAAGCGAATTCAGCGAAACAAGCTCCAACAAGACCGACAACACTTACGAGGGCAATCCGTTGTGTCTTGAGTGTTTAAACCAGAACAAACTTTCACAAAGTCCACTTGCTCGCATCCGGTTTGATTGAAATTAACACTGCGAAATCGAGTGAAACAAGCTCAATGAGACCGGCGACACATAGGAGTGCAACCGGTGCATTTTAGGAGTGTTTCACTCTGGTGCAAACTTTCACAAAATCAACCTATTAGGATCTCAACTTGTTCAAAATTAACATCAAGCGAATTCTCGAAACAAGCTCTAACAAGACCGACAACACTTACGAGGGCAATCCGGTTTGTCTTGAGTGTTTCACTTGAGAAAACTTTCACAAAGTCCATTTGCTCGGATCGGTTTGAATGAAATTAACACGGAAATCGGCGAAACAAGCTCAAACAAGACCGACAACACTTACGAGGGCAATCCGGTGTGTCTTGAGTGTTTAAGCCGGGGCAAACTTTTATAAAGTCCACTTGTTGGGATCTGGTTTGAATGAAATTAACACGAGGCGAAATCGGCGAAACAAGCTCCAATGAGACCAGCGACACATAGGAGTGCAACCGGTGCATTTTAGGAGTGTTTAAGCTCTGGTGCAAATTTCACAAAATCAACCTACTCGGATCTCAACTTGTTGAAATTAACATCAAATCGAATTAAATGAAACAAGCACCAACAAGACCAAACAACACATACGAGGGCAATCCGGTGTGTCTTGAAGTGTTTCTCTTTGGGGCAAACTTTCATAAAATCCACTTGTTAGGATCCTGTTTGATTGAAATTAACACTAGAGCAAAATCGGCGAAAAAAGCTCCAATAAACAGCGACACATAGGAGTGCTACGGTGCATTTTAGGAGTGTTTAAGCTTTGGTGCAAACTTTCACAAAATATAACTATTAGGATGTCAACTTGTTGAAATTAACATGAAGCGAATTCGTAAAACAAGCTCCAACAAAACCGACAACACTTACGAGGGCAATCCGGTGTGTCTTGAGTGTTTAAACCGAGGCAAACTTTTATAAAGTCCACTTGTTAGGATCTGGTTTGAATGAAATTAACACGAGGCGAAATCGGCGAAACAAGCTCCAATGAGACCAGCGACACATAGGAGTGCAACCGGTGCATTTTAGGAGTGTTTAAGCTCTGGTGCAAATTTCACAAAATCAACCTACTCGGATCTCAACTTGTTGAAATTAACATCAAATCGAATTAAATGAAACAAGCACCAACAAGACCGACAACACTTACGAGGGCAATCCGGTGTGTCTTCGAAGTGTTTCTCTTTGGGGCAAACTTTCATAAAATCCACTTGTTAGGATCCTGTTTGATTGAAATTAACACTAAAGCGAAATCGGCGAAACAAGCTCCAATAAACGAGCGACACATAGGAGTGCTACGGTGCATTTTAGGAGTGTTTAAGCTTTGGTGCAAACTTTCACAAAATATAACTATTAGGATGTCAACTTGTTGAAATTAACAATGAAGCGAATTCGCCGAAACAAGCTCCAACAAAACCGACAACACTTACGAGGGCAATCCGGTGTGTCTTGAGTGTTTAAACCGGGGCAAACTTTTATAAAGTCCACTTGTTAGGATCTGGTTTGAATGAAATTAACACGAGGCGAAATCGGCGAAACAAGCTCCAATGAGACCAGCGACACAAAGGAGTGCAACCTGGTGCTTTTAGGAGTGTTTAGCTCGGTGCAAACTTTCTCTAAATCAACTGTTAGGGTCTTGACTTGTTGAAATTAACATCGAAGCGAATTCGATCGAAACAACCTCGATAGAGGCGAAGTGCGATCTTTCGGTGAGAAGGTAATTTCGATTGTGGTGGAGGTGACTCTCGCGATCCGACTACAAGCGAAGCGGTCGTGTGCGCCTTAGCAATCGTTGAACCAACTCGAAGGTTATTGACCTTCTTTGGAAAGCACGGTCAACCTGATCGCGAAGATCAATTCCTGCGAGCAATCGAAGAACTAGCAAGAATAAGATGTAAGCAACAAGGAATTGACAAAAACAAAACTCATTCAACTCAAATGTGGGGTTCTCAAAAGGCTGTCTTGCGGTGGTGCGTCTAACACATCGAAGAAACGAGTTTGCGCAATGGCTAAACTTAACACTAAAGAAAACCCTTTGCAAATGAAACCGAACCTGAACACACTAAGTAGAAGGAGGGAGGCTATTTCGGCCAGCACTATGGAAGGCGAAATCTCCTCCTATCCTTCCATAATATGTCTGAAATTAAATTCTATTACATGGGTACAACCCAAAAGATGGATGGCGCAGCACCCTTTTATTTGTTGCCATCTTACGGACCTTCATTCCTTAGAAGAACACGTAGTTCAGATTCGTGCCTTGATCGAGTCATCGGTCCTTGTATCATGTCGAGGGGTGTGGTAGCGGCAGGTGTTGTGATTGGGGCTGAAGAAGTCGTGTCCTCATCAACCTCCAACAAGACCAAACAACACTTTTGAGGGCAATCGGTGTGTCTTGAGTGTTTAAGCCGGGGCAAACTATCATAAAGTCCACTTGCTCGGATGGTGATTTGAATGAAATTAACACGAGGCGAAATCGGCGAAACAAGCTCCAATGAGACCAGCGACACAAGGAGTGCAACCGGTGCTTTTAGGAGTATTTCGCTCGGTGCAAACTTTCACAAAATCCACTGTTTGGGTCTTGACTTGTTGAAATTAACATCAAAGCGAATTCGGTGAAACAAGCTCCAACAAGACCGACAACACTTACGAGGGCAATCCGGTGTGTCGAGGGCAATCCGGTCCACTTGTGTCTTGAATGTGTTTGAGACCGGTGACCCATAGGAGTGCAAACTTTCACTTTCAAAGATCCACTTGGTCTCAACATGCGAAATAACATCGGTTTGAAGCTGAAATTAACAATCCGTTGTGTCTTGGTGTTTAAACCGGCGCAAACTTTCACAAAGTCCACTTGCTGAAACAAGCTCCAATGAGAAACAACAATGAGACCGGCGACACATAGGAGTGCAACCGGTGCATTTTAGGAGTGTTTCACTCTGGTGCAAACTTTCACAAAATCAACCTATTAGGATCTCAACTTGTTCAAAATTAACATCAGCGAATTCTCACGAAACAAGCTCTAACAAGACCGACAACACTTACGAGGGCAATCCGGTTTGTCTTGAGTGTTTCACCGAGACAAACTTTCACAAAGTCCATTTGCTCGGATCCGGTTTGAATGAAATTGAAATCGGCGAAACAAGCTCAAACAAGACCGACAACACTTACGAGGGCAATAACGAGGCAAACTTTTATAAAGTCCACTTGTTGGGATCTGGTTTGAATGAAATTAACACGAGGCGAAATCGGCGAAACAAGCTCCAATGAGACCAGCGACACATAGGAGTGCAACCCGGTGCATTTTAGGAGTGTTTCGCTCTGGTGCAAATTTCACAAAATCAACCTACTCGGATCTCAACTTGTTCGAAATTAACATCAAATCGAATTCGACCGAAACAAGCACCAACAAGACCGACAACACATACGAGGGCAATCCGGTGTGTCTTCGAAGTGTTTCTCTTTGGGGCAAACTTTCATAAAATCCACTTGTTCGGATCCCTGTTTGATTGAAATTAACACTAGAGCAAAATCGAGCGACAAAAGCTCCAATGAAACAGGCGACACATAGGAGTGCTACCCGGTGCATTTTAGGAGTGTTTCGCTTTGGTGCAAACTTTCACAAAATATAACTATTCGGATGTCAACTTGTTGAAAAGAAACAAGCTCCAACAAAACCGACAACACTTACGAGGGCAATCCGGTGTGTCTTGAGTGTTTAAACCAGAGCAAACTTTTATAAAGTCCACTTGTTAGGATCTGGTTTGAATGAAATTAACACCAGAGCGAAATCGAGCGAAACAAGCTCCAATGAGACCAGCGACACATAGGAGTGCAACCCGGTGCATTTTAGGAGTGTTTCGCTCTGGTGCAAATTTCACAAAATCAACCTACTCGGATCTCAACTTGTTCGAAATTAACATCAAATCGAATTCGACCGAAACAAGCACCAACAAGACCGACAACACTTACGAGGGCAATCCGGTGTGTCTTCGAAGTGTTTCTCTTTGGGGCAAACTTTCATAAAATCCACTTGTTCGGATCCCTGTTTGATTGAAATTAACACTAGAGCGAAATCGAGCGAAACAAGCTCCAATGAAACAGGCGACACATAGGAGTGCTACCCGGTGCATTTTAGGAGTGTTTCGCTTTGGTGCAAACTTTCACAAAATATAACTATTCGGATGTCAACTTGTTCGAAATTAACAGCGAAGCGAATTCGTAAAACAAGCTCCAACAAAACCGACAACACTTACGAGGGCAATCCGGTGTGTCTTGAGTGTTTAAACCAGGGCAAACTTTTATAAAGTCCACTTGTTCGGATCCTGGTTTGAATGAAATTAACACCAGAGCGAAATCGAGCGAAACAAGCTCCAATGAGACCAGCGACACAAAGGAGTGCAACCTGGTGCTTTTTAGGAGTGTTTCGCTCCGGTGCAAACTTTCTCTAAATCAACCTGTTCGGGTCTTGACTTGTTCGAAATTAACATCGAAGCGAATTCGATCGAAACAACCTCTGATAGAGCCGAAGTGCCCGATCTTTCGGTGAGAAGGTAATTTCCGATTGTGGTGGAGGTGACTCTCGCGATCCGACTACAAACGAACAGGTCGTGTGCGCCTTAGCAATCGTTGAACCAACTCCGAAGGTTATTGACCTTGCTGGAAAGCACGGTCAACCTGATCGCGAAGATCAATTCCTGCGAGCAATCGAAGAACTAGCAAGAATAAGATGTAAGCAACAAGGAATTGACAAAAACAAAACTCATTCAACTCAAATGTGGGGTTCTCAAAAGGCTGTCTTGCAGGTGGTCGTCTAACACATCTGAAGAACAGAGTTTGCGCAATGGCTAAACTTAACACTAAAGAAAACCCTTTGCAAATGAAACCGAACCTGGCTAAGTAGAAGGAGGGAGGCTATTTCGGCCAGCACTATGGAAGGCGAAATCTCCTCCTATCCTTCCATAATATGTCTGAAATTAAATTCTATTACATGGGTACAACCCAAAAGATGGATGGCGCAGACACCCTTTTATTTGTTGCCATCTTACGGACCTTCATTCCTTAGAAGAACACGTAGTTCAGATTCACGTGCCTTGATCGAGTCATCGGTCCTTGTATCATGTCGGGGTGTGGTAGTAGCAGGTGTTGTGATTGGGATTTGAAGAAGTCGTGTCCTCATCAACCTCCAACAAGACCAAACAACACTTTTGAGGGCAATCCGGTGTGTCTTGAGTGTTTAAGCAGGGCAAACTATCATAAAGTCCACTTGCTCGGATGGTGATTTGAATGAAATTAACACGAGGCGAAATCGGCGAAACAAGCTCCAATGAGACCAGCGACACAAAGGAGTGCAACCGGTGCTTTTAGGAGTATTTCGCTCGGTGCAAACTTTCACAAAATCCACTGTTTGGGTCTTGACTTGTTGAAATTAACATCAAAGCGAATTCGGTCGAAACAAGCTCCAACAAGACCGACAACACTTACGAGGGCAATCGGTGTGTCTTGAGTGTTTAAGCCAGGGCAAACTTTCATAAAGTCCACTTGGTGGGATCGGTTTGAATGAAATTAACACCGGCGAAATCGAGCGAAACAAGCTCCAATGAGACCGGTGACCCATAGGAGTGCAACCCGGTGCATTTTGGAGTGTTTAGCTCGGTGCAAACTTTCACAAGATCCACTATTAGGGTCTCAACATGCGAAATTAACATCAAAGCGAATTCAGCGAAACAAGCTCCAACAAGACCGACAACACTTACGAGGGCAATCCGTTGTGTCTTGAGTGTTTAAGCAGGGCAAACTTTCACAAAGTCCACTTGCTCGCATCCCGGTTTGATTGAAATTAACACACCGGGCGAAATCGAGTGAAACAAGCTCCAATGAGACCGGCGACACATAGGAGTGCAACCCGGTGCATTTTAGGAGTGTTTCACTCTGGTGCAAACTTTCACAAAATCAACCTATTCGGATCTCAACTTGTTCAAAATTAACATCAAAGCGAATTCTACCGAAACAAGCTCTAACAAGACCGACAACACTTACGAGGGCAATCCGGTTTGTCTTCGGAGTGTTTCACTTCTGGGAAAACTTTCACAAAGTCCATTTGCTCGGATCCCGGTTTGAATGAAATTAACACTAGAGCAAAATCGGCGACAAAAAATTAACACGCTTTGGTGCAAACTTTCACAAAAATCGATGCGAAACAAGCTCAAACAAGACCAACAAAAAACAACACTTACGAGGGCAATCCGGTGTGTCTTGAGTGTTTAACCAGGGCAAACTTTTATAAAGTCCACTTGTTGGGATCTGGTTTGAATGAAATTAACACGAGGCGAAATCGGCGAAACAAGCTCCAATGAGACCAGCGACACATAGGAGTGCAACCGGTGCATTTAGGAGTGTTTAAGCTCTGGTGCAAATTTCACAAAATCAACCTACTCGGATCTCAACTTGTTCGAAATTAACATCAAATCGAATTCGACCGAAACAAGCACCAACAAGACCGACAACACTTACGAGGGCAATCCGGTGTGTCTTCGAAGTGTTTCTCTTTGGGGCAAACTTTCATAAAATCCACTTGTTCGGATCCCTGTTTGATTGAAATTAACACTAGAGCGAAATCGAGCGAAACAAGCTCCAATAAACGAGCGACACATAGGAGTGCTACGGTGCATTTTAGGAGTGTTTAAGCTTTGGTGCAAACTTTCACAAAATATAACTATTAGGATGTCAACTTGTTGAAATTAACATGAAGCGAATTCGGCCGAAATCGGCGAAACAAGCTCCAACAAAACCGACAACACTTACGAGGGCAATCCGGTGTGTCTTGAGTGTTTAACCAGGGCAAACTTTTATAAAGTCCACTTGTTGGATCTGGTTTGAATGAAATTAACACCAGAGCGAAATCGAGCGAAACAAGCTCCAATGAGACCAGCGACACAAAGGAGTGCAACCTGGTGCTTTTTAGGAGTGTTTCGCTCCGGTGCAAACTTTCTCTAAATCAACCTGTTCGGGTCTTGACTTGTTCGAAATTAACATCGAAGCGAATTCGATCGAAACAACCTCTGATAGAGCCGAAGTGCCCGATCTTTCGGTGAGAAGGTAATTTCCGATTGTGGTGGAGGTGACTCTCGCGATCCGACTACAAACGAAGCAGGTCGTGTGCGCCTTAGCAATCGTTGAACCAACTCCGAAGGTTATTGACCTTGCTGGAAAGCACGGTCAACCTGATCGCGAAGATCAATTCCTGCGAGCAATCGAAGAACTAGCAAGAATAAGATGTAAGCAACAAGGAATTGACAAAAACAAAACTCATTCAACTCAAATGTGGGGTTCTCAAAAGGCTGTCTTGCAGGTGGTCGTCTAACACATCTGAAGAACAGAGTTTGCGCAATGGCTAAACTTAACACTAAAAAAACCCTTTTGCAAATGAAACCCGAACCTGGCTAAGTAGAAGGAGGGGGAGGCTATTTCGGCCAGCACTATGGAAGGGGCGAAATCTCCTCCTATCCTTCCATAATATGTCTGAAATTAAATTCTATTACATGGGTACAACCCAAAAGATGGATGGCGCTGCACCCCTTTTATTTGTTGCCATCTTACGGACCTT
>JAYEVE010001996.1:0-18762 GCA_036346375.1 Guadua angustifolia
CGAGCAGAGCAAGTGGAAACTAAGAAATTATTTGACCGCCAGATCTAATGGGAGGAGCACTGGCAGTGCTAATTGATTTCCAGGATATTGTGAACTTCATTAAACTTCAGATTAAACTATCGATTGAGTGATTAACAGTTCGTAAGTTTAAATTATAGTTACCCTTCTATGTTTTAAACCTCTGATAATTGCCTAAAGTCCATGAGGAGGATCCATTGTATTGGTGAAGCTGCACGGAAAGACGGTTGTTGCTTCTGTCTTTAGTACTGGTTGTCATGATCAAATATATAAATCTGGACCCTCTGTATATACTGCACTATATAATTCAGGATAATACTAGTGCACACAGTGATAATATAGGTGAAATATCAACTCCATACAGCGAAATAAGACTAAACAGCTAAAGTTAATAAATAAATATTGTCGACGATTCGGGACAGGGTCCCCCGCCGAGCTTACTTGTTGAATGAGGGATCAACGTGAGGCCCCTTTTCCGCAAGGGTTGTACGTCCGAGGGTGTGCGAACAAGGAAACGAGGTATACGGACAATCGAAGGCACAAGGGGTCAATTTTAGCTGGTTCGGGCCTCCCACGGTGGAGATAACAACCCCACGCCGAGAGATTTCACTAGTATGCGAGAGGTGTTACAAAGCGCTTGCTCGGGGTCCCTAGAGGTCCTAAGGGACCTACCGGTGGGCTCAGTGAGTGTGTGTGTTACAAGGGGTTCCAACCTCAATCCATCGTGGGAGGGGTATTTATAGGGAATTACAGAGACAAATCATTTATTACGTGGAGCGCCATCTTGTAGAGGACGACGCGAGCAAAGGTGCAGCGCCACTCCGCCGGGTACCACGCGACGTGGAGCACGGTGGGCGTGGACCAAGTCATGAGCGGACCGTGGCGGTAGCGGATCCCGTGCGCGATCCGAGCCGCCATGCATTTAATGCCACGCCGCTTTGTCGAGGACCCCGAGCTGGCTTGCTCAGGGCAGGGTGCACGAAGGTCGGCATGCATGCGTTGTCCGCAAGGGCATGGCTCGGCATGCCGGGCTTCGATGGTCGTTTTGATAAAGCAGTAGCCAATCCCCGACAGCCTAGCCCCCGAGGCAAGGGAAAAGGGCCTTGCCGAGGCCTCGCCTTGAGCCTCTAGACTTCTTAAAAGGATTGGAATCATGCGTGAACAAGTTGTCATGAACCCGAGCTTCCTTGCTCGGGTGAGGGATCTCAGAAGCGGAAATCTGCTACGCTACCGAGGAACCATGCTCGCGGAATCTGTGGCAAAGAATCGCCGCAGAAGATCCCGCTGCCACGCTCGGGAAGAAAGGGGCTCGCAACGAGAGGGAAGACACGTTGCGGCATCCGAGCAACCTGGCCCGGGGGATATGCGCGCCACAGCGCGGCCGAGCATACTTGGCCGAAACCTGGGCCGAATAACACCTGTGGGTGGAGCGCGCGAAATTTTGCAGCGGCTCCTTCCTCATGAAGCGTCGCGGCATGGCCCCGAGCTTTTGAACGCGCGCCACCAGGTCCGCCGAGATCGAACCGCCACCCCGCGCAAAGTAATCGATCGCCTTTACCTGCTCGCCTAACTTCTCCGCCTACAAATTGCAGATCGCGCGCTTTGAGAAGGCTCTACATTTCTTCTTTTATCTTCATCTTCTGCGTAAACACTTCGCCCTGCACTTCCTAACTCCCAAGCTTCCTCTTCTGCGCTGGGCGCCTCGCTCTCGAGTCCTCCCATGGCGCGGTTGGTGCGAGCAAGATCACGGTGGAGAGGCTGTGGCGCTGCAGATTATGGATTCTCGGACCCTTATTCTTGGAGGGTCCCGGCGCGAAGGAGCCCTCGGCGTCATGCTGACGACGAGATAGTCTCGTGCGAGCTCTACACCGTCAATGGGCTCCGGATGCCCGAGAGCGAGTTCCTGGAAGGCGTTCTAGCGAAATGCCAGTGTGAGGTCACCCACCTGAACCCCAACTCCATCCTTGTTTTGAACATTTTCGCCCATCTCTGCGAAGGCTTCGTGGGCGTCCTTCCTATGTTGGATCTTTTCTTCCATTTTTACAATCTTTTCCGTACCGGAGGCTCTTCGCTCACCGGTGCCCTATACTTCCGCCTGAGGCCCAATCGCCCGTACGAGTTCCCCGTCTTCACCCTCAAGGACTCCGTCGCGGGCTGGGCCGAGCATTGTTCTACTCATGGAAGCCGCCGAGGAGCTCTGCGCTATACCGGCGTGGCGCCAAACACCGAGACGCCACGCCGCCCACGGTGACCTCGAGGAGGAGCGGATCTCGATGACGATCCACGAGCTCACAAACATGGGGCTCACTGGCGGGACATCGTCCCGACTTCTCAGAACCGGATATCGGCCGAGGCGAGAGAGAGCACCTTTCTTCAAAATCGGCGGTGGGACGACCTCACCCGCGAGGGGAACCGGTAAGGTCCCATGACTTGCGTAATTTTGCCCGGCCTATACCGCTTGAGACCGTGCTGACCCTTGCGCGATGTGGTGACAGCCCCGGGCTTCGACTGGGTCGAGAAGAGGGTCGCCGAGATGTTCGGAACCCCGAAGGGCAAAGAGCTTCTGCGCGACCGCCAAGTGCCGAAGAACGTGCTTGCTCGGTGTGACGCTAGAGCCCCTTGGTCGCTTATGCTCGTGAAGGGCACCCGAGCTTTGCTGAGTACTTGCGCACGGGAACAATTATCCGAGCTATTCTAACGTCGCGCCGCTGTCCTTTGGTAGGAAAAGACCGCCCTGGAGCTGGGCGTGGCCGAGCTCAAATCCAAGGCGGGTGGCGGCGGCGTGCTTCTACCCATGACTGGGCCAAAAAGGAAGAGCAAAGGTACGCCGCCGCTTCAAGCACCAAGGCCAAAGAGGCGACGGCACCACACGGAGACCTGGCGACACTTGAGTATGCTGATCGGATGGAGGTAAGCCGCCTGAGGCTCTGGTTGAAGAATTATAGCCTGGCAGTTCAGATCGAGCAAATCGAGGCGGAGGGGAGATTGATCGAGGGGATGGTGCAGCGCGGCAGACGCGCCTGGCGAGCTCGAGGATGAGGGAGAAACGCCACCGAGCCGCCAAAGCTTCGGGAGTTCGGGATCGATCGGCGGTAGCGCAACTCACCGTGACGGACCCGATGCAATCAGGGAAAGAGCGCTGGTGGGGAATTCGACATGGAGGAGGTCGACCCCAAATCGCGTAAAATCACCCAAGCCGCCGGCGAGAAGGCTAAACCGGTGCTTTCATGGCGGTGGAGAACCAACTACAAGGCTAAGGAGGAAGGCTCGGCAAAGGGTAATCTCGGCCTTGTTTTGCCTTAGCTTTGTTCTTGTCTTTGCGAAGCTAGCCCACCTAATCGACGTGGGCATATAGCTCGAGGTTCATTCCGATCTTAGGAAAGTGGCTTACGAGATCGTTGACAATGTCTTAGCGGCGATATGCTCCGAGGTCGCCGACATTGTGATGGCTAAGGAGTGGAGGTGGCGGAGGAGTTCGGCGCCGAGCCACCAAGGCGTATGAACCCTGCCCCCCGAGCACTGTAGAAGTGCAAGAGGAGGCCGAGATTCAAGATTCGAAGAATCTGCCCGAAGGTTTGAAGCCCCGAGCGAAAGATATGTTCGGCGAACTCCGCTGCCCTCGGGCGAACAACGTCATGGAGGATGACAGTGGAAGACCTCGAGCAAGGAGCTCCATGGCGATTCCTCGCCTGGGGAAGCTTGCGCCCCGAGCGATCCGCCCCTTTTCGGGGACTCTGGGCTTGAGCGTCCTCCCCTGCCGAGGTCTGGGGACATCCAGGCGGCGGCGATTTTCGAGCAATACCGGGTGAACCTGCGCGCCAACGTCGCCGAGGTAAGGATGCTCTGGCATCGCCACGACTTTCCTTATTTGGATTTTGCAGGGGGAGCTTTACTTGGGGTATTTTCTACCCATGACTTCTTGAAAAACCCTGAGCGACTTTGAGGAGGTGCCGATCGTCCCTAACTCAGGAGCCGCTTTATGAAGAAAGCGGCTCGTGGTCGACTTCCGGCCGAGGAAAGTGGGCGAACTCAAGCGGGAGGTTGCCCTGCTTGAGCCTTTGCGCCGAGACAGAGCGCAGCGCCTCCGAGTCCAAGGAACGTTTCTCGTGCTCGAGCAAGAGCTTGAGCAGAAAGGTCGGGTCTCGCTTTGTGCAAGGAGAATGCATGCGCAAGGAGAAGAGGGTGCTTGCGCCGAGCAAGAGTTGGGACAATGAGGCAAGCCGCCGTGCTTTGGAGAAGGACCTTGCTCTTAGCCGACAAGGTCCGTGGCCTTGAGCAAGAGCTTCAACAACATCGAGTATGCTCGACCATGGAGGCCAAGGTGGCCGAGCTCGAGGAGTCGGCAGGCTAAGGAAGAACTCTCATGGTGGCAGCATCGCGGTCAACTCGAGAAGGACCTAGCCGTTAGCCGACATGGTTTTGGCTCGAGCAGGAGCTCGAAGGGAAAGCGCGTGCCCAAAGTCTTGAAGCTAAGGTGGCCGAGCTAGAGCGGGCGGTACGGGCGACCTCCGCTTTTGCCGACCAAGATAAAGAGGAGATCGAGCAACTTCGTGAGGAAACTAACGAAGGTCGTGAAGCCCGGCGGAAGGTGATCGATCTCCGAGCCAAAATCGCCGATTATAGGCAAAAGCTTTCCGCAGCGCTCATGGGGCAAAGCGGTTTCGCCCATAGAGTTGTATATGTATATATATAAACCGATGTCTTGGAATGAAAATTATTCCTTAGTTAATTGTAGTATTTTGTGGCGGTGTTCCGGAGGTGATGTTCGCTTGGGGGCAACACTTACGGCGTAGTAGTGCCCTAGCGACAAAAAGATACGCCAAGGCCGGAGCTCGCTTCATCCAGTTTCGCCGCGAATAGCGCTCGGCACCGATTGCGTAGCACGAGTTTGTTCGCAGGAGAGGTGAAGGAAAACGCCGCTCGATCAACGCACCGCCAGTGCAAGCAACAAGCGTGGGATAGGTCGGTGAAAAGAAGAACGAGCGCAGCTGGAATTTGTTAGCGCTTAGGACGTGCATCCCTTAATTTGTGGGTGCGGTGAAGCGACTAACGCACGCGAGCCGAGCTAAAAGTCGAGCCGACCAAAAGGTGTCTGCTTATGCGGTTTGTATCGCAGAAGCGGATGGCTACCGCGACCAAGGCCGCTTATCACGATCAAGCCTTTGGTGGTGAGCTAAAAAGCCCATGCATCTGACGTCAGGTCATACGCCCAATCCCGTGGTAGTAAGATGAAAAGGGTACCGTTGGATGAAAGCTATATTGCCGAAAAGTAGGGACGTGGATTCACAATATAACGAAGAGAACATGAGCTTAGACATAGAACTTGCGCACCTGGTCGATGTTCCATGAGTTGGGAAGCTTCATGGTCGTCCTCCATGGCAAGGCGGACAACGGCGGCTGCTGAAACGATCCGTGAACGGTCCTTCCCATTTGGGGAGAGCTTGTTGGCCTTCGACAAGTCCCGATTGGCCAGGACAAGGTCGCCACCGCAAGGATCGGGCTCTGCTGTCTTGGCTGCGTGTTTATGGAGTGCTGGTCACAGACTACCGACGGAGCTATGCCTTAAGGCGAGATTCTCGGCGAGATCGAGGTCTAGGCGACGCCACGACCTGGTGAACAAGGTTTCGGTCAAATGGATTCTTAGGGATCCGAGAACGATTTCGGCGGCAAGAGCGGTTCTCCGCACCATAGACGAGCTGGAATGGCGTTTACCAGAGCTCGCTTGTTGTGGTGCGCAGCAAGAGGACGGAGGAAGCTCGCCCACCCATGATCCGCCTTTGTTTCCGGAGAGGTCTTTGAAGACCCTTTTCTTGATGCCTTGGAGTAGCCGGGTCGCTTGTGCTCTTCGGCGTTCCGTTGCTCGCGGGTGAGCTACGGTGAGGCGGCGATCTTTGTTCCTATTTCTCGCAGAGGGCTTGAAACAGCTCGCCAGAACTGAAAGTGCCGTTATCCGTGATGAGGCGTTGGGTACCCTCAAACACGCCACCACGTTGTCGCGAAAAAATCTCTTGGTCGCTCGAAATAAATGGTTGAAACGGGCTCGCCAATCCACTTAGAGAAAGTGTCGATAGCTACGAGCAAGAATTTGCAAACCTTCGACCACGGGGAAAGGCCCGAGAATATCGGTTCCCTGTGTCGAGAATGGCCATGAGATCGGATAGTTTGCGCCACGACGCCGGCCGGTGGGACTTACGGCGTGGAATCGCATCACCGACAAGTCACAACAATTGCCCGAAAGGCCGCCTAGGGTCATGGCCAAGAGTACCGAGGCGGAATGCCTTGCTTACAAGAGTCCGAAGGACGAGGGCTCCGCGACATTCCCGCATGGATGTCCCTCGAAGGAATTCGCCCTCGCCGGATACGCACTTGGAGAGTACCCCAAAGGCGCTTTGCGAGATAAGGCGCCGCTCACGAAGCTTGTAGACGATGACCGCTTTTGCAATGAACGCTCGGGCTTCTTCCTGCAATGTCCTGTGGGCAAGATATCGATGAATGGCGCCATCCAATCTGCACCTTGCTCGAGGAAGGAGACGTTATCGACGCTCTTTGCGCCACCTCGAGAGGAGTAGGGGCTTGCAGATGCTTGGCCAGCGCTTCGGGCAAGGCTCTGGGGTGGTGCCTCTCTATAGAGGGAATGGAGGGCTTGTGCAGATGCTCAACGAGCGCCCCAAGTGGGGCGGGCAACTACGAGGAACCGACCTTGGAAAGTTGGTCGGTCAGGGAATTGTCCTTCCTCGGGATGTAGAGTACTTCAAATTTCTAAAGTATCGCTTCCATCTTCCTCACTTCAACCGTAAAGCGCCATTGAGCCATCGAACACCGATACTCTTTGTTTACTTGGTTGACGACTAGTTGTGAATCGCCTTCACTTGCCGGGCCGCCGACTCGAGCGCTTTGCACGCCCAAGTCCTTGCCAGAGGCCTTCGTGATCGCCGCCGCTGTTGGTTGCGCGGCGTAATTGATGACATATCGCAGCGGTCCCCGAGGGGACACCAAGATGACGCCATTTCGAAGCGCTCAAAGCTCGGGATCCGCTGGCACATGGTCCGGCCGCCGTCCGCAGATTCTCGAGATTCGGTGTCGGGTCAAGGGGTTCGCCCATTCCGCCACGAAATCGCCAAGATCTGGGACTTGATTGCCGTCGAAAGCAGAGAAGTGTATGTCGAACTCGCGTGAGTTCCATGGCCCACTTTGTCCGCCATCGGGCGCTCGGGTTTTTAGATCTCTTAAGCGAAAGCCGTCGGGCGACGACCTCGTGGGCTTGGAAGTAGTGGCGAGCTTCCTCGAAGCCATGAGCAGCGAAAGTATGGAGTTTCGACCTCGGTAACGCTCCTTTGGCCGTGCAATACTTCATCGACGTAGTACACTAGACGCCGCGTCCCCATCTCGCTTACCGCCAAGATCAAGGCCATACCGTGTCGCCACGAGGTAAAGTAGAGCGCTCTTACCTTGGCGTGGCATGTGATTCGAGGTTTGGGGTGGACAGTATCGCTTAGCTCGTCAAGGAGCGGTTAGCTTCTTCCGTTTATACAAAGCCCTCATGCCCGCGGAGTGCCTTAAAGAAAGGCAAACCGCGTCACCGATCGGAAATGAAGCGGCTAAGGGCTGCCATGCGCCCCGGCCGTGGTTTGCACCTCCTTTACGGAGTCCGAGGGCGATCCTTTCGATGGCCTCGATCTTTTTCTCGGTTAGCACCGATGCCCAGGCCCGATGACATACCCGAGTACTTTACCTTTCACCCCAAAAACACACTTCTCGGATTGAGCTTTATTTTATGTCTACGAAGATTACAAAAGGTTTCTCAAGGTCGCATATATGACCCGAGGGAGCTTACTCTTAACTACGATATCATCCACATATACCTCCGTGTTTCGCCTATCCGGTCCCGGAAAGTCTTCGATCAAGCTACCGAAGGTCGCCTGCCGTTCCATAACCCGGCGACATGGTCGTAGCGTAATGTGCCGAACGGTGATGAAGGAGGTCTTTCCTCGTCACCGGGGAACAAGCTGATCTGTGGTAACCTGAATAGGCATCCAAAACTCATTACTCGACTCGCCTGCGCCGACTGGGCTTGATCAATGCGCGCAGCTGAAGTTGTCCTTCAGGCGCGGCGTTAGGCTGCCAGTGGTTTACATACATGCGCCAATTTGCCCCTTCTTTCTTCACGATGACCGGGTTTGCTACCACTGAAAGTGCCCGACTTCCCTAACGGCTTTACCTTGAGGAGTTTGTCGAGTTCGTCCCGGATGATCGCTGCTCGGAAAAAAGCCGATTCTCCGGCAAGACGGGGTTTTTGCCAGTCGAATCAACCAACAGGCTCAATTATTTCCCTTGGGACTCACATGCTCTGGACGGTTCCTGGAGAATGACGATCCGCCTCCGGAGGAAAGTAATGAGCTCGAAGTTCCTATTTGGGGTCTAAAGAAGACCCCAGATGGAAGACCTTGACGGTCGGCCTCGCCGAGAGCTACCGCCTTGGTCTCTCCTCCGGGTTGAGGGTAACTTTTGGTCGAACGAAGCCACGTACTGGTCGGGCACCATTGGGCAACGACTATGTCGAGCGCTTTTCATCACAGCTCAAGGCCGCCTGTGGTCACCCTGATGGTAATGACGTATTCGCCCGGAGCCCAGCACGGTAGGCGTGGTGTGTGGCGCTATGAACTCGATGGCCGGCCCTGCCGAGGATGGCGCGAGAGTCGATTTGAAGTCGACGACTTGAAATTGATCACCGGCCCGAAGTTGGCCGGACCTCGAAGCGTTATGCAACGTGATCTCGCCCAGGCTTGACCGGTGCGGGACGATCCCGTAGAACGGGACGGCAACGCTCCTGATCCTGGACCGAGGAACCTGCATCTCGTCCAGGACCGAAGCAGATATGAGGTCCAAGGAGCTTCCGCCGTCCACGAGGACTCGGCCGACCTTAGCGTTGCTGATGGTCGGGCTTACGACCAGCGGGAGCCTCTGGGGCCTGGTCATTCCAAGGGGGCAGTCCTCCTTGGAGAAAGTGAGGGGCAGCTCGGACCACCTGAGCTGCTGGACGGGCGGTTTGCCGTGAGTGATGTGGCAGACCTCCCGTGCCGCCTCCTTGAGGTCCCTTCGGGATTTGTACGCCGAGGAGCCCCCGAATATGACGGCGATGTGGTTTCGCTCCGGAATCTTATGCCATCGTCAACGTCCTCCGCGGGCCCTTGCCCTTGGCGTTATCCGCCATCGTGGGGCGTGGGCATGGACCCTCACCGTCAGAGAACCTTTCCAGACGATGCACCTGAAACGGCGAGCATGCGGAGGTCGTGACCCGCCGCTTGATGGTATGGGCAGAACCGAACGCCAGGGGCGCCTGTGTTCGCGGCCGCCTTGGCCTTGGTCGTCGGGGTCTTGGTCCGCGCCCCATGGTCGCAGCCAGCTTGTTTCGCCGTCGGGCTTCCGCCTCGCTAAGCCGAGGCGGCGGCGCCGACGGCGGCAAACCGTGTCTGACTCACCCGGCCTCTCTTCTTTTTTGGCTTTTTTCAACCGAGCCGTCGTTTGTTGCGAAGGGACCCTCCAGTTCGCTGAGGCGCAATTTTGCCTTCGCCCATCATCCTTTTCCATTGCACGGCTGCCGCCGTTACACGTCCGGCCGCCATACTGGAAAAGCTCGTTACGCCGTGTCGGGTGGATTTGGGCCTTGTGTGAAGCGCACGTCGCGGACCCCAAATTTGAAGGCCCGGACGACCGCTTGTCAGAGATGCTCGAATGGAATTCCTTACTTTGATGAACCTCTCGACAAAGTGACGCAGGTCTCCTTGTCTGTCTCGATCAGCCGCCTCGCATCCGCCAGCTGTTGCGGCGCGGTGTAGCGTTTTGGAAATTTGCGCGAGGGCATCGCAGAGTCTGCCCCCACGAGCGGATCGAACCCTCCTTTCGTTGAAGAGCCATGTTCTAGCAGAGCCATCGAGAACCGTGGGGAGGTAATTGGTTATGACTCTCGTTTCGCCGCCACGATGGCGGTGGAGTAGATCGAGAGGAACTCATCCGGTTCTGGGTCCCATTGAATCGCTCGATGTGGCGGGCTTGAACTTGCCGCCACACTACTCGCCAAGAGACATCGAGAACGCCGCAACCGAAAGTCGGGTCATGGCGTTTCCGCGTAGAGATCGCGATGGTCGGGTCCTAGTCGGTCCTTCGCACAAGGCTTGATGCGGAGAACACGCCCGTGCCGGCGCCGAGGACGAGCATCGGAAGGCTCAGAGGTTGGTCGGCACGCCCGAGCCCGCGAAGTTCGCCGGAACTCGCCCGAAGGTTATCGCGAGCCGTTTAGCTTCCTGACGACCTTCGAGCGAGGACTTTGGGCGCCGCGTTGGGAGCGAAATCAGGAAGGGAGCCGGTGGTCGAGAAATATTCCGGGCCCTTGGGCGCCAGCCGGCCCTGGGAGCCCTATGTCGGCGGCAAGATTTTCCAGGTTTTCAGCCACAAGCGCCCCCATGGCTGCCAGGTCCGCCTGACTGGAGAAGTTTTGGAGGCCGCAGACGATCGCCGCAGAATGGCGCTGGCGCCAGCTCTGGGAGCGACGGGCGATCTCGGGCAACGCCCGCGCACGTGCTCCGGGGAATGGTACCCGCCGGGGTCCTTGCTAGGCCGATTCCCGGCCCCCGCGTCCGCCCCCTCGCTAGGTTGGAGGCGGCGACACGGGTTCCCGCCGAACAACTCGGGTCCCCGCCAAGATCGCGGCCGTGGTGGGGAAGCTTCATGGATCGATGCTGCGCTCGTCGCTTTCCCGCCCCGCCACGTTGACGCTGCGGGAATACCAAGACCGCGCGGACGACACCGGAGTGGTGTCGTACGCCGTGTTCTCCTGGCTGAGCTCGAGGCGATCGGGAGTGGCTCGGTCGCCATCGAGGTCGCCGTGTTCTTCCCCGCGAGCGAGGGTATTCGATCGCAGGCGGAGGAAACGCTCCCATGCCGCAGCTACCGGGGAAAAACTCTCGGTCTCGGTGTGGCCTTCTGGGTCGGCCGTACCGCCTACGCCATCGCTGACGTAGTACTCATCTCCGTCCTCCGCGTCGTCAAAGACGCAGAGGTCCTGATTGTCCCGCGAAGTTCGCATCCTCGTGATTTCTTGTAGAAGGACTTCAGTCGATCCCCACGGACGGCGCCACCGTCGGCGATTCGGACAGGTCCCCGCCGAGCTTACTTGTTGAATGAGGGATCAACGTGAGGCCCTTTTCCGCAAGGGTTGTGCCCGAGGGTGTGCGAACAAGGAAACGAGGTATCTGGGACAATCGGAAGGCACAAGGGGTCAATTTTCGCTAGTTCGGCCTCCCACGGTGGAGATAACAACCCCACGCCCAGAGATTTCACTAGTATGCTGAGGGTGTTACAAAGCGCTTGTTCGGTCCCTAGAGGTCCTAAGGGACCTACCAAAGGCTCAGAGCGTGAGTGTGTGTGTACATAAGGGTTCCAACCCTCAATCCATCGTGGGAGGGGTATTTATAGGAATTACAGAGACAAATCATTTATTACGTGGAGCGCTCATGTAGAGGACGACTGCAGAAGCGATGCGCGCCACCACGGTACCACGCGACGTGGGCACGATGGCGTGGACCAAGTCAGCGCGGACTGTGGCGGCGCGGATCCCGCGCGATGCCATCCTCGAGCCGCCATGCATTTAATGCCACGTCGCTTTGTCGAGGACCCCGAAATGGCTTGCTTTTGGCGGGGTGCACGGTCGTCTTGCATCGTTGTCCCAAGGGCATGGTCGGTTGGCGCCAACTTCCATGGTCGTCTTGGTACAGTGTAGCCAATCCCCGACAAATATATAGTAAGATGACATTAGGGTCGAGTTTACATGTATTAGACCACACGATGCTCAAGCATTAAAGTAAGAGAACTATAGTGAAATGGGAATAAACTTCAGCAGAAACCCATCGACCTTCCATAGAGAATCGATTGGGGCTTGAATCATAATAATCGGCCTCTTCATGGTACACTTCCACCATAGCTGGTGTTGACTCATCTTCTCCAACTAATTGATGATTATTACAAGGGCAAGCACATGGAGTACTTAACCATGTCATGCACAGAATGTGATTCTAATAACTATACTCAAGGCTTACTAAAAGAACAGTTGATATGGGTACTTTAGCACAAAGCATACTTTAGCATTTGAATACGATAATAGATTGAATATATAAGTAAAACAATTCATAGCAATAATAATTTATCTAGAGTTTTTCTCAAGTTGGCACACATCCTACACCATATCCTTTCTTTGACACACAACCTGCTTTCCCATTTTTGATATATAAAATCTAACCCTTATGTGAAATTATCGACCATTGTCTATAATGGAGACATAGCTATTCAAATAGTTTTACAATATATAGTAGTTATACACTTTACCCACAAGATTTGATCAACCTCATAATGTTGGTCATGACACATTTCCTTTGACATGCGACTAGCAAAATCATAACAAAACCTTCTGGAAACTCTATACGTACATTGATTCTCTCGGTAAACCTGATCACGCCATTCCATTCCCGAAGATGATTAGAACTGATAAGGAGTTCGTATGAAGGAGAACGGCCTCTCGAAACATTTATTGAATAAGAAAAGTCAAGAAATTGAGACTGAAAGGAGAATATTCCTTTCCATAAGACTGACATGTGAGATCGAGGGAATATTCCATAATCTTTTTTATTTCTTCATAATTTAAGAAAACACTCAAGAGGATGACATGTGGGACACACATGTCATAGATATGGCCCACGTTAGACCAAGTCCATTGAACAAATGCATAGATGGCGCCGATGCATAGCATGCCCTAGCACTAATGTGGTACACATATGGCAGCTAACATGGCTAGGGCTTATGTGGCTGTCTCAACACACGTGGTGCTTGCGTGGCATTGATGTGGCTGCCACATCGAATGACATGTCAATCTAGACAATGATGACTCGGCTATGGCGGCGAGTGACGGTAGACAGTGGCACATCATTGGCGAGTGGAAGTGCTAGCGAATGACGATGTTCCAAGCGATGAAAGGTAGCACAACTAGAAGAGAGGATGATGGTGAACTTGATGGTGGCAGTACATGGACCAACGGTCACCATAATCAACTGGTTACAAGCCCGAAGTGGCAGTGGTGCTAGGGTTATGGCTAATGCACAGATCTGATGACTCTCGATTGGAACCGAGACCACTATAGGGTAGAGGATAGCAAGGCAATGATGGTGGTGGGGTCAAAGAGCGATGTGACTTATCGGCGATGGTAGAAAACCATGACAGAAAGCTCTGATTTAACTTCAATGTGGGTGGCAAACATCAGTGAGCTCGATTTATGGCAATGGCGACAGAGTCGTGGCACTAGGTTAGGGTTTCAGGGGTGATGTGTCTAGGAAAGTGTTCCTAGCGGCCCAAAAATCATGGGATCCGGCGTGGATACGGTGGCAATGTGGATTCCCAATTAGAGATGATGAATAGTACACTAATAGATGGGCCCAAATATTAGTGGCATGGGCTAGGGGGTGGGACACATGGCTCACGTAGACAGGACATGGCGACGAGTTGGCTAGGCTATGGACTAATCAGTTGGCATGGGTTGGCTAGCGTGCAAATGATGGCGTAATGGCTAGGCCATGGGAAAATGGGGCTACTGAAAAGGGATTTGGCCCAAAAGGTTTCCAACATTTTTATTTAGTTTTTTCTTTTTAGAAAATACATAAAAATAAAATGCGCACAAATAAAATAGCAAATGCACTCAAAAAATATCAGAAAATCAAAAAAATATTTTCAAGCTAAGGAACCCAAATAAAATAATTTTGGGAATTGTTAGCTTGGAGTTTAATTATATTAAATCATTTCATTTAGGAAAGTCATATATTAAGTTTTTTTGGAGGGATAAACTATACAAAAGATTTTTTAAAAGGCAAACATTGGGATGGTACACTAGTATAGAGAAAGGGGGGCAAATTGCCTGCTTTGTTTCACAAGAGATACTCAAAACTTGACAACTCCATATGATACCATGATTGAAGGAGAACAGGTAGGCTACTCTAGTGTAAATTCAAAATTTTCTATCGCGTAACCAAGGAACCATTGCAAATTATACATCATAAAATTACCATTAGATACGCAGACATGTAGCGAAAGTAGAGTCAATGTAGCACGTTGGTGTGGTTGTAGTCATATTAGCCTCGTACCTCCTCCAACAGCTCCTCGTGATTGTCACAAGTTGCAGATTGTCCTAGTGTTGAAGCCTCACAAGAACACCTCTAAGGTATCCACATGTACAGGGTAGGAATGCCAACGCTAGAGTGCTAGTGCCAGTTGTGTAGTTTTGAGTGAAGGAGGTGTGGCGGCTAAGGTTTCAAGAATTTTGAACTCCTATATGCTCTCTTAACCCTAAAACCACCAACCACTCCCTTTATATAAACAGCTCACAATGGGTCTCTACATTAAAGACCCATTATGAATTCAAAGCCTATCATAAATCGAATTACCATGCGAATTAAGTCCCACATGACCCGAGTATTCTTACTTGACTATTAATCGGTAGCAGTCCCTAGCAGGACGTGTTGACTCCTGTGTATATTTAAAGATCACATTAGATGAACCTTAAAAATGCTTAGTTATATGCATTTCCCTTTGCCTCATGATATCGGTCAAACTCAAGGCGAGTATGTGCCATCCTTGTTTAGTTAGCTCAACCATTCTTTCTTGATTATGTAACTCAGAATCCCCAACTACAGTTAACTCTTTAACCGTGAGTAGCATGGCTATGTATTTCCTAAAATCTGACCACTTGAGAGGCCTAGAGATACCTTTCCCATTGTATGGAGAGTTAAATCCTATCTTGATCGACCATGTCTCTAGCATAGTTTTATGACAAACCTGAAATCCACCTTTATAACTACTCAGTTACTAAGTAGCATTTGGCAATCCCAAAGTGATTACCCATCTCGAGTACATGCATCAATATCAAGTCTAAGAATATAGCATACACATTGTATAAGAGACCAATTGATGATAAGTAAGATTACAACACTCACGTTGTGTCTCAAAGTGGGTCAATCCAACTCAATGTTCTCTAACATGTGTCCATATTATTGGTATGATATCTCCATATCTATGACCTGTGAAACATGGTTATCAACCAATACTAAGCTTATCTATTCTTATATGTCCTCGTATGTTTACCATCTAGGGATCACTTTTAGAATAATCATCATAAGGTCATATATAGAGTTTCACAAACATGTCACATATACTTGCTAATAAATAATAATGACATTATACAAGGAACAAGATAATAAATCATGAATATAAGGAAATATAATCATCTTTATGATTGCCTGTAGAGCATATTTCTAACAGTCTCCCACTTGCACTAGAGTCAATCATTTAAGTATCTAATACCTAAAGCTCTTGTGTGTGCCTCATGCTTCTGTTGTGTGAGAGGCTATATCAATGAATCAGCAACATTTTAATTTGCATGCACTTTGCATATTTTTACATCTCCTCTATCCACAATCTCGCAAATAAGACGATAGCCCCTAAGTAAGTGCTTGGACTTTTGATGGAACTTTGGCTCCTTAGCCTGCATAATGGCTCTCCTATTACTACAATAGAGATTTCTTGGGCTGGAGGCACTTGGGACCACACCCACTTTAGAAACAATTTTTTTTATCCAAACACCCTCCATCATAGAATTAACAACCGTGTCATGTTTGGAATTTTTCCAACTCCACTACCCCTTCATTCAAAATGTGTACAAATCCAAATTGCAAACAATAATCATCCTTGTCAGTTTGGAAACATGCATCGGTGTAACCATTTACAACGAGCTCTACCTCCATAAACTAGGAACACATCCTTAGTCCTTTTCAAGTACTTAAAGATGTTTTTAACTGTTGTTTAGTGACCTCCACCTAGATCAGTCTGGTATATGCTTGTAACTTAGAGCATATGATACATCTAGTTTAGTATATAACATGGCATACATGACAATGGCCAAAGCTTATGGAATCTTACACATACGGTCTCACTCATCAATAGTTGAAGGACAATGAGTCTTAATCAGACTTATTCTATGCAACATAGGCAAGAACCCTTCTTGGCATCCTCCATGTTGAACTAATTCAACACCTTATCGATGTAAGCACACCGGGTTAATGCAATTAGCATTTTCTCTCTATCTCTATAGATCTTTATGCCCACATATATGCTGCTTCTCCTAAGTCCTTCATATAAAAACTATTTTTCAGTGATGCCTTAATGGATTCCAGCATAGGAATGTCAATCCCAATCAATAATATGCCATCCACATACAAGATCAGAATTACAAGTGCGCTTCCACTAACATTATTGCAAACACAAGGTTCTTCTACATTCTTGATAAAACCAAACCCTTTGACTACCTCATCAAAATGAATATTCCAACTCTGAGATGCTTACTTCACCTATAAATAGATTTCTAAAGTTTGCAAATTTTTATAGCGTTCTTTGATGGACAAAACCCTTATCCTATGTTACAAGCATATCTTCACTTAGGATTCCAATGAGGAAAGCTATTTTCACATACATTTGCCATATTTCATAATCGAAACATGATGCATTAGCTAGAATTATTCGTATAGATTTAAGCATCACTACTGGCGATAAAGTCTCATCATAGTCAACTCCTTGAACTTGTTGAAACACATTTGTGATAAAACAAGCTTTATAGATGTGAATATTTCTATACAAATTAATCTTCTTCTCATAGACCCATTTTCATTTGATGGTTATTACACTGTCATATGGATCGACTAAATTACAAACCTGATTATCACCTATGGATTCTATCTTGGTTCTTATGTCTCCAAGCCATTTCTCATAGTCTAGTTGTAACATCCTAATTTTTTACATTTCTTGAATTTAATTTGCATTTTATGTTTTTCATGAATTTTTTATATTTAATATAAACTATTTTGCATTTATGGATTTAAGCCACTGGTCATCTTTAATTTATTTTGTGAAATTTTTTAATAATCTTTTGTTGTAAATATGTTATTTGAGTTCTAAATGCCTTAAAATATTTTGGGAATTTCTATAGAATTTTTTTGACATTTTTGCTATTTATTTGGGCTTTATTTATTTTTATTTGGAGATATTGTAAGAATGCGTGAATAGTATTTGGGCAGAAACCCATCGATCTGGCCTATTTTCCCTCACATCACCAGCCTAGTCAGTCGGCCCGTTTCCCACATGTCATCCCACTTCGCCAAAACCCTAGCGTTCGAACCGTTGGATTCGATCCAACACTTGTCGTTTCGCCACGTCATCACCGCGCCCCGAGCCATTGATCCGCTGCTAGGCATACGCCTACGATGGAGCCACGTCAGCTTCGATAGATATCTCCGAATCTATCACGCCACCGTAATCTCGTGGTCCTTGGAGTTAGTTTCAACCCCGTACACGCTCGTCAAGGTGGCTATTTAATGCACTGCCTTACGCATCGTGTAGCCTACCTCAAGCCGCACCTACTGCCCTAGTGCCCACTGAGTCACCACCACTCATCTACATGAGCTCATTGAAGTTCAGAGTTAGCGTCGCCGTAGTTTTTCTTTGTTCCACAACCGTCGAGCCGTCTTCACCATCACTATTGGTGCCTACATGTTCGCCGCACCAAGACGCATTGACCTGGCTAGCTAACATCACCGGAGGTTCCCAGAACACCGTCAGCTTCATCGTCTTCTTCGTCTTCGGTGAACTAGCTACGTCGTGCCATTGTCGTCGCTATAAGATTCGTCGATCGTCAGATTTGGTAAGGCACCATTGGATGTCCTCCACGTGTCGTGCACTAGGGTAGCTGTCGAAGATTAGTGATCGACAATACACTTATATTTGGATACCTTCAAGATATGCAGGGTCAAACACACAATCGGAGGAACACAATGTAGACAGGTTCGAGCCTCTTGGTCGAGTAACACCCTACTCCTGTGTCGATGATGTATGAGATCGATGAGCATATTACAAATCGGGGAGACTAGTCCTAATTACAAGGAAAAGTATCAATATGGGGGTGGCTAAGCTATGGCTAACGAATGTCTTGCTCAGAGATCTTCCTGTGCGTCTAGCTCTAGATGGCTATTGCTTGAGGGTTGCTCGTGGAATTGCTTCAGGTTCCTCCCCTTGATAACATATCCCCCCTTGATAACATATACCCTTGCCCTTATATAGTGGGTTGGAGTACCCAATCGTGGTCAATGAGGAGTCTGTTGCCGCTATGATCTCTATATTATATCTGAACTTCCATAACCGCCAGACATATTCAAGTGGGTTTCCTCGTATTGGGAATATAATCGAACCCTTCCTTGCACAGGGATGCCTTTGCTCCATATATGTTATCCCATCGAATTGGGCTTGAAATATCTGGAGTTGCCAAATACTAGTAGAGATATATGTGGTATGATCCTTGACTTTATGGTGTACGCCTATATCCCATATTTGGATATCCGACAGTAGACCCTGAACTCTACATAGTGGAGGGTCCGTTTGAGTGCTTGGTCGATTGTTGCCAAACCGGTTTGGTCGAGCAATGTCTCATCTGCTTATGGTTGAATGATTCGAGCAAGTTGGGAATAGCTAAGTATCAAGTAGTATGTGCGAGGTCAACTGCAAGTCCAGCTCGAATGCTTAGGGTAACCTCACGTCGCTCGATATTAACCTGTCAACTTGACTCTAAGCAGAGTTGGAATGATTGTTAGAAATTCTAAATGTTGA
>JAYEVE010000379.1:0-197673 GCA_036346375.1 Guadua angustifolia
ATCAATAATAAATACATCTAAGTACCTGATATATAGTTAACGGGACTCTAACCGTATTTAGCCACTTCACACAGCCACTGAACACGGGTATCTACGGTTGGAATAATCATCGGTTGGTACATCTTAGATTGTATAACGATGAACCTAGCTAGGAGCTTCGTAGATTAGTACTTCTTAATTCTCATCGTTGCCTATAAAGTTGCGAATCGAAATAAGAACCACGTGCATGTATGAAATCTGAGATGAACATCCAAAAGGAAACAGCAACCTGAACTGCTAAGTGCATGCTACCTTCTTCGAAAATGATATGTCGGGACTAGTTGTCTATTTTGTTCTTTATAGAACGGAGAAACGCTGGACAATGAGACGATGATATGTCAGCTGCCTCTCTACGTGAATTGCGTTTTGCGATGCTACAAGCTTTGTAAAGTAGCAAGCAGAACGAAGGGGATGAACAGCGACAAGCTCAACGTGTTCAAAACTAGGGGTGAAAACAGGACAGGAAATTTCCGCCTGATCCTGAATCCGTTTAAAATCTGTACCGATGTTATTTGTATCCGTATCCGAAAAATCCGATGTAATATAGGTTAGGATATGGAAAGAGCAATATCCGACCCGATATCCGTTAAATATCCGACCCGATATCCGGATAAAATCAGTTATTCTTCCATTAATTTGGTTCATTATTGGATAGATAGAATAGTTGTTTGATACTGGCACTAAAAAACACTACTTTGTTATTAAACGTGAATTTCAACAAATCTATCAACAAACAAATAGAGTGATAACATAATGCTTTTACCTAAATTGATTTGTTCAACTTATTTGATAAACTTCTTTTCTATTCAAATTACTGGAATTAGTTGAGTCACTAAATTGCACCTCTAACTATACTACTATCCTACGTTGAAATAATTATGACTTGAAGCTAATGTTGTAAGGTTAATGCTTCATTCGTTCTTTTACGTACACAATTATGTACTATACTCAATGTTCAAGAAGGCGCTAGGCGCTAGTCGGGCGGTGAGGTGGGGCCCAGCGCCTAGACGGATTAATCGGGGATTAATCGGATCTAGGCGGTCAGTCCTAGACGGCCGAATAAAATAGATTATAGTAGATATCTAGGATGTAAAAAACCAAATAACTAAGCAGTTAAGCACACAATTAGATAAATCATAAATAACATAGACATAGTACCACCCACAGACATAAGTTCTCACACTATAACCCACAGGCAACAACAACAAAGCCACACAAGCGTTCATAGTTCGAATTTAGCAAAAGTGCAAACACACAAGTTTTCAAGCAAGATAAAATGGTGATTAAGGTTAGAGGCACTAGCAGAGCTCGCTTCTTTTGCAACCGATGCTCCCGATGACGACATTGATTCTAATATACAGATTGTAAAACAATAGATGGCAATATGGCATAATAGATGGCATTAGGAAACCGGTTCAGTGAATACATATTAATTGAGTACAGAGAGGGGGGAGAGAGATCGACAGAGAGGGGGGAGAGTTTTCGACAGAGGGAGAGAGATCGACAGAGAGGGGGGGAGAGAGATCGACAGAGAGAGAGATCGAGAGAGGGACAGAGAGGGGGGGAGGGGACTAGGGGAGAGAGATCGGCGCAGGGGGGGAGACCGAGAAGGGAGAGGCGGCGCAGGGGGCGGAGCAGGGAGGGGCGGAGCAGGGGGCGGAGCAGGGAGAGGCGGCGGAGGGGTGGAGGGAGAGGAGGCGGAGGGAGAGGCGATGGCGGCGACGGCGGGTGGAGGGAGAGCAGGGGAGGGAGTAGGGAGTAACCTGCGTGGCGGCGACGGCCAGGCGACGGCGGCGACGGCCAGGCGGCGGCTAGGGTTCACGGTCTCACCGAAGGTTAGTCCGTTGCTCGCGCGCCCACCCGTGTCTTCCGTTTTTATTGCTCCTCCTTCGGCTCTCCCTCCATCCTGAAGTCGGCCGCCTGGAAGCTTGTAATCGCCGCCTCAACCGCCTGCGACCGCCGCGCCTAATCCCGCCCGGACCGCCTGCGACCGCCTAGGCGGCTTCACAGCCTAACGGCCCGCCGAGGCTTGTATCGCGGCGGCCGGTCACCGCCTACCGCCTAGGCGGCGCCTAGGCGCCGCCGAAATCCGATTTCTTGAACACTGACTATACTACTATCCGATTATGATATCCGATTCCGACCCGAATCCGTCAGGTATCCGCTCCGTATCCGAATCCCAAATAATCTTAATTCGTATCCGTATCCGACTCCGAATCCCGAAAAAATATAGATTAGGATACAGGACGAGCAATATCCGCCCGTATCCGACCTGGTTTCACCCCTATTCAAAACTATATAACAAGTCAACTTGCACAATTATTTATTTGCATATAACAAGACGAAGCTTGCCAAGTCTTTCAATCAAACAACAAACGTTATCAGCTTAATTGTTTGTTGAAAAAATGAAATTGTTTGTCTGGGGGTTTTGATGGTGACGTGGCGGTGTCTGGCAACCAAAAGAGGTGCTTCGAGATGAATCATTAGGAAAGTTGAGCATGCTTGTTACTGCCCGGTTCGTCGTGTTTCTTGTGGCGGACCGGTGGTAGCTACCAGAATTGGGCAGTAGTAGTTGTCTGATTGAAATGCAAGCAGAATTTTGTACTTGTAGTACTCTCTATAATGTTGAATGATCAAACTGTAATACAATGTTAAATGAAGAATGCCATGTGCTTGTTTCTAGCGATTTGTTTCTCTCACGTATGCTCTGAGTGCCGAAGAAACATAGCAATCTAAATAAAATTGCTGCGAGTCATGAAAGAGCAACTACAAATTTCTGAACACAATCCACAAACAGAATACAATTTACAGTTCATCTTGTAGGGGCGATGCTGGTTACTACTCGCAATCACACTGCACGTTCATATTAAAATTAGGGGAGCAGCTACCAATGGCAGCCAAAATACAGTACAACGCGGGGAAATCGAGCAGATATAACTTACGTCCATTGTCAATTTGGAGGTCTCGTGGCGGTAATGGGGATGGCGGCGATATACACCGAGCGGCCGTGTGTCCTCCAGTCGGAGACCCAACCCAAAAGGCTCATTGATCGAAATTACATCAATAACCCTTAATGAAATGATCTTTCATGATATGTCGAAAAATCTATTTTTTGAGACATTTTAAAATTTTAGTAAAAATATTTTTAGATTTTTATAAAATTTTTGAAGCTTTGTCATGCTATGAAAAATTTATGGTATCATATTAAGAAATCTAGGATCATACAGAAAAATTTTAAAATATTTTAACTTTATTTGTTATCTTTTAAAAATAAAAAACAGAATTAGCATAATGAGGTAGTAACCGTGTCAGAATTTTATAAATTTTGTCGAGTTTTATCATAATCAAAAAATTTTACGAGAGCTTGATAATTTTCTCACAACCCTCGTGTAAAAGTTTCAAAAAATTTAATGTTATTTTGGTTGCTCAATCAAAAAATTGTAAATGGTAAAACTGTAAAGTACCACTTTCACATTTTTTGAGAATTTGTTAGGGTTGATCATGATCACAAAATTTTAGGAGAACATTATGGATGTTTACGACTATTCACAAAAATTTGCCATAGCTAGGATTCAAACCCGAGACTTCGTGTTTGCTAGCCTTGCCCTTTACCACTGAGCTAGGGCTGCTGATCACTTTTCGGATTGAAAAGTAAATTGTTTTATACATATGAACCACACTGGTTTTAATGCCAACTCAATCTTTTGCACATTGGTTCACAGACAGTTCATGAGGTTCACTTTTCCCTCTGCGCATTCACTTCCCCAGCCACAAAGCTTACTTTCCCTCTGCAATCTGGCCAAAATAATTAGGCCAAGTCTGGCCGTGCCCATTTAACAGAAGCAAGATCTCGGCTCATTAAGCCAAGATTTCACCCCTCTGCAGCAAGATCTCGAGTAGAAGAATAGAAATTTCGATCTGAACAACAATTTGCCAGGTGATGAAATCTCATTTGCGTGAGTGAAATCTCGGTTATTTTGGGTGGTACCTCGGTATTTAGAGCCGGATTAGTGTGTACATGCGTTGGATTTGTATATTTTTTTGTCGAATTAGGTGTATTTGGGTGCATTAGTGTTGAGACAGAGAAAGTTCAGTTTGGATTCTCGGTGCACAACTACTTTTGGTTCAATTGCCTCATGCAAGCCTGCAGATAGGTATCAACAATTCTTGTTTTCAGCTCAAGTGCTGAGCCATGACAATAAACAAAGAAGGAGAAAAAAATATAAGCAAGTTTGAAAAACAATTGAGGAAAAAATTTGTTTAGCTTAAGCTTAGGTATACTCACTTCAGTAATAAGGGATATTTTACAAGCAAATCCAGATGAAGTAGGCAACTATGTTTGTCTTCATTAGCTCCATAACACCAATATCAAAAAAAGCTCTGCCTCCTTAGTTCATTAGCTCCATAAGGCAGGTTTTCATTGTTGACTCATTGGCATCTTTTGTATTCCGTTGTAGACTCTCGTGATAGCAGATCATGTGGGTACCGTATGGGAGCACGGGAAACGCGTCGGTCGAGGGTCAAAGTGCAACTACTACATAAATGTTATAAAGGGTGGAGGGGTGACCCATCTAAAGGAACATCTGGTTCACCGCGTTTCGTATAACCGGCAAGTAAATTTGTAAGTATAGGGGTCGCGCGTCCCCTCTCCTTGAATGGTTAAACTAATGAAGTCCCGGATGTATACTGGTTCGGGCCGAACGTCCCTATATCCAGTTCATGGTGGTGGATCTCATTACTCAGAGCGTGGTGGATTACAAGCGAGGGCTAAGGACAGGCCCTTAGCGCTCGTCCGAGTGAGGAAACTCGGGAGTGTTTTCCTGAGTCGGAAGGCTCGAACCGATTTACATGAGAAGGGATGGATCGGTTGATATCTGCGTGCCCCCTCCCTGAGGGCCCTGCCTCCCCTTATATAGGTGGAGGGGGTATGTTACATGGGAGTTTTTGGAGAAAAAGGGTAGGGATATGCTACGCCCGAGTGTCCCGGTCTTCGGTCTTGGTGATTGACGGATCCCTGTTCATCCCGTGCTGGGGTCAGTAGACACAATGGACAGCGCTCCGTTGGGAAGGCGCGCACCTGCCCCCCGTGTGCCTGTCAGACGGCGTGACGGGACGGGTGCTTTATTCTGGCGGCCCCCTGGCTGCCTTGGGAAGGAGCCACCCGTCATAGCACGACTGTCATGTCCGCTGGGCAGGTGGCTAGCCCGCTGTCGACCGCTGGCGTAACGGAGGGCGTGGGGTTCAAGCTCGTTGGAGTCCTGGCCTGAGGCCAGGTCGGAGCCTGCTGGGGCGCCGGACCCGGGTTCAGGTCGGAGCCGTCCCGGTGGGCTCGATCGGGGCCAGGGACCCTTCGAGATTCCTGGGCCAAAAAGCTGGGCCCAGGATGGCTTATTTGGCATTTCATCCAATACTGAGCGACAATCCCATCTGTGAGGGATGGAGACTTTGGTAATACCCTCTCCAACACTCTGCATCGCTGCCAGCCTTGCTACCGTCGTGCCCGGATGACTGAGAGAAATACGATCTTGAAATAGATGTATACTTTGCTGTGGGGTACCCCTGGTATGAGTATTCGTCAATAGCCCCCGGGGCCATCCTGAAACGCATGCGTCCCCGGATGGACCCTTCGCCTTCGGCGGCGCGGTCTCCCTCAACTGGCGTGACGACGCTTCGGCTCGTCTGACTCAGTCGTCCGGTCTCGACCAGGTGCGCGCGAGCACACCCGGTGGGTGTAGCCCCCGAGCCCCCGAGCGGGTCGAAGAGTTGGTCGAGGGGTTACTTTGGTCGGTGAATATCTGTCTGGGCGAATCCAGTGGATCCAGTTGGATCCGAGCCTCCGAGCGGATCGGAGGGCTGACTTTGTTGGTGGAGTCTGACCGACTTGGTCGGCCGATTTCTGCTGGGTGCGCGTAAGCGCACCCGATGGGTGTAGCCCCCGAGCCCCCGAGCAGGTCGGAGAGCTGGTTGGGGGGTTACCCTTGCCTAATGAGCCCAACCGACTTGGTCGGAAGGCCCTGGTTCGATGTCGTTCTGATTGGTGTGGATACCTGGGTGCCTTGTGGAAGGTTCCGGTTCCCGAATGCTCGTTTTACGTCATAGCTGGACGCGGCCGTGGCCGGTAGGGATGCCCAGATGCCTTCACGAGAGGTTCTGGTTCCCGAACGCTCATTTTACGTCGTAGCTGGACACGGCCGTGGTTGGCAGGGATGCCCAGATGCCTTCGCGAGAGGTTCTGGTTCCTGAATGCTCGTTTTACGTCGTAGCTGGACGCGACCGTGGTCGGCAGGGATGCCCAGATGCCTTCGTGAGAGGTTCTGGTTCCCGAATGCTCGTTTTACATCGTAGCTGGACGCGGCCGTGGCCGGCAGGGATGCCTAGATGCCTTCGCGAGAGGTTCTGGTTCCCGAATGCTCGTTTTACGTCGTAGCTGGACGAGTTAGTATGGCTAGTTTAACGCCGGAGCTAGGCGAGTTAGTAGGGCTGGTTTAACGCCGGAGCTAGGCGAAGGGCATCCGTCCCGAGTCCTCGTCGGGCGAGGCTATCTGCGGGAGGAGAGGCCGCTGTCGGTCCCACGTGTACGCCCCGTCTGCAGGTGTGAGACCTGGAGGGGGTGAGCAAATGCGTGTTTACCATACGTCGGCCGAACACCGTGCTCGCGGAGCTACAAACGGGTTATCCGAGTGAGCCCTGGAGATCACGCGACCTCCGAGCGGACGATCTCTATGTCGGGTGTCCGACCCGCTAGGGGAGACCCATAAAAAACCTTTCTTTACTCGATCCTGTATCAGACCCCGAGCCGTTCGTAACTCGGAGCGCAGCTGGCTGCTACCCTTTCGAAGGGCTCCACGGGAGAGTTTGAAGTATGGTCTCGGACACGAGTTAAGGCGATTGGGTCGTCCGCCAACCCAACTAGAGACCCGCCGAGGGTTCGCCTTGGACTCGCCCCTCGCTCGTTTCGCCTGCTGGGGACGGCTAGGGATCCACTTGGTGGATTTGGCCTTCGGAACCCGCAGCCAGGTCTTGATCGCGAGGCATTCAAGCCCTCTCGCCACCTCGAGGCCGCTACGGCCCGATGGGCTTTTCATACCTGTTTCAGCTTAGCTTGAGCCGGCCCGGAGGCGGAGATCGAGAGGTCGCAGGGCGTCCCGCCCGGAGCGATGCCCTGGCGCCTCCTGCTAGCATTTAATGCGCGTGCGGAAATTAAATGTGAACCGAAATGATTGGGGGCGATACGTCTTACCAGCGGCGCGGCGTGGCGCTTCGATGGGACGGGCAATGCTTCATACGAGGCCCGCTTGACTGGCGCGCATCCGGTCGGCACGCGTCCGACTGATGCCCGTTTTGGCTGGTGCCTGTTCGACGCCCATAAGTTCGGTGCTGGGGGTGCTAGGGCATGCTTCCGCCTTTGCTTTTGTTGCCCCCTCGTCTTTGCCTTCCTTGCCCCTTGCCTTCGCCTGGGACGAGAAAAAGAAACAAAGGAGTCGGGAGAGAGTCGCTTACATTCTTTCTCCTCCGACTTTCGATTGCTCGCGCACTAGAGATGTCGTGGTCGAAGTGCACCGCCCAGCCTAGCCGCACGCTTGGCCTGGAGAGGAAAGGGTTCCTTCCCCCGCAAGATGTCTCGAAGTGGAGGGTACCGATGGGGGCCGCGGAACCAGCGCCGGAGGAAGGGGAGATCGTGGTGCCCGCCTGGTTCTATGAGCGCGGGTTCGGACTTTCGCTTCATCCCTTCGTCCGTGGGATGCTGCACCACTACGGGGTGGAGGTGCATCACCTCAACCCCAACGGCGTGCTCCACATAGCGATCTTCATGACGCTGTGTGAGGCATTCCTGGGGATCGAGCCCCACTGGGCGCTGTGGAAGTACTTCTTCCACGCCCGATTGTGGAAGGACAAGGCGGCGGACGCTACGGCGTCCATGGGAGGCGCGGTCCTGCAGCTGCGCCCTGGCCGCGGGCCGGAGTACATTCCCTTGAAGCTGCCGACATCGAACCGGGGGTGGCACTCCGAGTGGTTCTACGCTCGAAACCTGGGAGGCAGCGCCCCGGCCTTCACCGGCCGTCTCCCTGAGTCGAGGGACGAATGGGGCTGGGGCCCCGATCAAAGGGAGAAGAAGAAGGTGGCGCTGATTCGAGAGCGGATTAAGCTCCAGCAGGAGCGGGGCCTGACCGGCGACGCTGTTGCACGCGCATTCATGAGGATGCATGTGCAACCCCTTATGGAAAGGGTGCGCCCGATGTACCTGTACGGCGGGGCATCCGACCCCATGAGGATGGTTGCAGCAGAGCTCACCGCGTCGGAGCTCGAGGCCAGGGTGGCCGTCGTGCTGGTCGGGAGTGCCACCGCGGCGGCGGGTGGCGGCCCCAAGCCTTTCTCGGCGAAGAACCCCCCGGATTTGGTAAGCCGAGTGATTCCTTTCTTCTTTTTCTTCTACCTCCTCAGCCTTTAGCATGTGGTTTGACCGGCGCCTTTGTGCTATCCAGGGGCTGGGCAGGATGATGTCCCGGGCGTTGCTGCCAGGGGAGAAGCAGCAGAGGGCCCAGGCCCGCGAGGCGGCCGCCCTGAAGGAATCCGACCGCAAGAAGCGAAAGGAGGAGAAAAAGAGGAAGAAGAAGAAAGAGCGCGCGCGGCGAGGAGGCCTCCGAGTCGACCACTGTCAGCACGGCCGATCCGGAGTTGTCCTCGAGCAACGGTGGTGGCGATAGTTTCAACGATCCGTATGGGGCCCTCCTCAGGCCGCTGATCGGTGGTGAGCCCAACGAGGGCACCGATACGAGTGCCGCTATCGCCGAGCCCCAGGTGGAAGTACCCCGGGGGGAGACGTCCCTGGGAAAGCGGAAGGGCGATTCGCCTCCGCCAGGGAGGCCGGCGAAGAGGATGCAGTTGCCGCTGCAGTTCCCTCGCTCGACGGTGGTCTGCTCCGGAGCGGTGGTAGCCCAGCGAGAACCGGTGCCAGACCTACCCCCGGCGACGGTTGGGGCGTTGAGCGCCGAGCTGTCGCTGCCAGCAGAATTGGGACCACCGCCGGAGGCTCCGGAGGAGTCGAGGCGCGAGGAGATTCCGGGACCCCTTGGCGGGTCGGGGTCCCGGTCGGAGGCCACGGGAGACGAAAAAGCTTGCCGCCACCGCCAGGTTCGTGCTACCGGGCGCAATCTCGCACCGCTAGGCCTCGACGACCGAAGCCGAGGCCCGACAGAGAGGGCAATCCAGACGCCAGGGGCGGCTGATGCCGAGCCGCAGGCGGAGGCGGCGCATGTCCTCCTCACAACTAAGGCGCCCGCCCAGGCTAACTGGCGGGCAAGGACCCGGCAAGCCACACCGGCTCGACGCCGAGGCAGAGGCCGAGTCATGGGGGTCCTTCCAAGAGGGTGCGCAGCGAGTGGAGGCTCATCTGAGCTAGATTCGGAAGGGCCTGGCTTCCGCCCTTGGCTCAGCTGACAGGGCACTGAAAGTCGTCTCTGAGGTCACTCGCTCGATCAGCCAGGTAAGCCCGACCGAACTCTTAGCTTCAGCCTTCGACTTGCTTTAGTGGCCAGCAGGTTAAACGGAGTGCCCGGGCTTCTGCAGCTACTGAAGGTCCAGTCGGCGTTCCTTCATGTCTTGTACGAGCGGATGATGGCCGCCGCGGAGGAGGACAACCACCTGCACCCCGATTCGTGCGAGGCTCGGGAGACCCTGGTGCACGAGCGGGCGGAGGCGGAAAAGGCCCACCGAGAGCTACTCGAGAAGTGTCGGGTAACCAAGTCCCAGGAGACGAGGATATCCGAGCTTGAGTCTCTCTTGGTGGCAGCCAATAGCACCAAGGATGCTGCCATCGCCGCAGAAAAAGCCGCGCGATCGGAGGTGATGCGCCTCCAGGGCGAGTGCGACCAAGCTCGGGCGGAGTCAGACTCCGCCAGGGGGGATGCCGCGCATGAGCAGGAGGCCCGGACTAAGGCTGAGGAGGACCTCCAACGTCTGGAGGCCTCCACGGCTGGTGAGCAAACCAACCCTAGCTCAGCTCTCTGCGATCACGGACCGCCGGGCCTTCTTTTTGACATTGCTTCGATCTGTAGTGCTGCGGAAGGATCTCAGCGACGCCGTGGAGGCGCAGAAGTCGGTGGTGGAGGAACGTGACGCGGCGGTCACATCGCAAGCAGTGGCCTTCTTGGCGAAGGAGCTGGCGGAGCAAGACCTGTCCGAGCGAACCGCCGAACTGACGGCCCTTCAGGAGGTCGCCCGGAAGGTCTGCGATCGAGTGCTTGGGACCGCCGGGCAGGGTCCAAGCTCACTTGCCGCCGCGCTGGCGCGTGCCGGAGCACGTTGAGCGCTCGGTGAGCGAGGGGATCGGTGAGCGAGGGGATCGAGCTCGGAGCTTGTTCGGCGCTGGTTTTCGCCCTCTCCCACTATAACGGCATCGATCTTGCCGTTGTTAGCAGTGGGGTCGCAGCGAACCGGACCGACGAAGAGGTCGAAGGGTTCAGGAACCAAGTCGACCCGTACGCCGCGGTGATCGCCAGCCGGATATCGCCAGAGAGCATCCTCCACCGGAAACAGGAAGAAAGTTAGATGTTTTGATTTTTGTAATAACTTCGCCTTTGTAATGAACTGAAGTTTTATTTTAACGTTTTGGTCGGCCGGGCCATTCCGTAGGTCCGACTCTATTTTTCATGCTTCCCAGAGATGATGAACATTCGATGACCATAGCTTTAGAAACCGCGGAGGTTGTATAAGCGCAGGTCGACATGTTAACACCTTTGGGGAAGGCTAAAAAAGGACAGGGACCTAGGGAGCGAAATGTTCGCTTGCACTTATCACGGGAAAGGAGTGTTCCCGACCAGCAGCGGCTCGTGTCGCACGGGCACTTCCTTCTTCCGCAAAGCACTACTTCGAAACCGTAGCCGCTGGGGCGTAGGCCGTAGCACTTGGGTCGAGAGGGTTACCTCTAGGGAGAGCCGAGTGGCCGGTCGGGTCACCGACCTGTGTGAGTGTGCGAGTGGGAACCAAGCCTATTGCTTCCACGCGGCGCTTGAACTCGGAAGAGCAGGGAATCCGTGTGGGAACGAGGAAAAGATCAGGGAAAGAATCACCTTAACTTTTATTCCGCGAGGTGGAGATGCCGTGGCGGTTGGGCCCTTCGTTCAGCCCTCGGCCAGAGCGGTTTTGAGATAACGGGCCTTCTGCCAACTTGGGGCCGCCGCGGCCCATCCAGGCGCTGCTTCGCGCTAGTCGTCGGCACAACCAGCTTGACTCGGAGCCAAAAATCGAAGAGTCACGTTGCGCCTCCCTGACCGAAGCAGTGTCCTTTCGCCCCATCAGTCACGTCGCATTTTAATGCGAGGTGGGGGGCATGGACAGGGCACGTCCTGTCGCGCGGGATGTGGAGTTAATGCGCGTGCGGCGCATTGCGCGGGACGACGCCCGCTTCGACCGCTCCGCCCCGCGCCTATAAATATGGCGCGGGGGAGCGACCATGCATAGCCATTCTCTTCGTCTTCCTGCTCTCCCTTTGCCCTTCTGCGAGAAAAGAGGGAAAGGGCTAGGAAACAAAAGTGTTGATGGCGAGCGGGGACGACGATCGGAGGGCCAACAAGCGGGAGGCGGCGGCGAATCCCCTGGGGTCGGACCCCAAGAGGTCCCGCACCACCGCCTGGTCATCCCTGCGTGTGAGAAGAGGAGGGCTCATACTGCCCTTGTCGACCTTCCGCATCAGGGACCCTCTTTTAGAGTGAGTTTCTTTGCTCAGTGTCGGGAGAAGATTTTGGTTCTGACTTGCTAACGCCGAGCTTTTTCCTTCTTCACTCCAGAGCTTCTGGTTCGGGATCAGGCCGGCCGCCAGCTGCGCCCCCGGTGGCCGCCTTGGTGGGGAGGCGACGCCTTGGCTGGGGCCGCTCGACGCCCCCGATCGCCTGGCGGTCCCTCGAGGGCCCGAGCCGCGTCTGTGGTGATGCGATTGGAGGCCTCCCTGCGCATCCGAGCCGCAGCGGCCGCTGCCCAGGGGGCGGAGGTGTCGTGGCAGCGGGCCCTGGTTCGAGCCACGGAAGAGGAGCTCGTCGAGACGCGCGAGGAGGTGCGGGCGCTGTGGTTTCGGGCCGAGGCCGCGGAGGAGGAGCTGGCCAAGGTGCGCGAGGAGCACTGGACCCTGCGCGAGGACCTCACGAACGTACTCGGCCTAGCCTTCGAGAGCATGGCCAGGAGCTTCAGGCCACTGGGGGGTGGATCTGTGGGAGCCGCTGGAGCGTAATGAACTGCATTACGCTTTTGGCCTCACCCGAGTGGCCAACGCCCTGGCCGACCTGCCCCGTGCCTTACGTGAGCACTCCGCTCGCGAGGGGGCGGGGGATCGCTGTCGCCGTGGCGGAGTATGTGCTGGCCAGCTGCGCCAGCTGCAATGCCTCCTTCGACCCGATCGCGGCTATCGGCGGGGTCGAAGGCGACGCGGACCGGGTGCGGGCTAGAGTGCGGCCGGCGGCGGAGATCATGGCAGAGCTCGTCGCGGTCGACGTGAGCAGCGACAGCTCTGAGGACGATGACTTCGCTGGATGAGCCTCCAGGCGGCCGTGTCTAACTTTTGCTTCTCGGAGGTGTAATCGTGTGTATATTTGATGTCATGGATTTTGGGGACTTTGCCAGATACTTTGCATTTCCTTTCTGTAATGTACACTCGTCGAACGACCATAGCCCTTAGGAACCGCAGGGGTCGCTAGAGCGTAGGTCGGAGTGCTAATACTTTGAGGCAAATGCGAAAAACGGCAAAGGGCCTGGCAGCCCAAAAGACGCGTCCGAGATCGACCATAGATCACCTCGTGTGGGTTCTCCCTTCTTCTACAAAGCACCACTTCGCAACCGTAGCCGTTGGGGCGTAGACCGTAGCACTTGGGTTGAGGGGGTTACCGCTCGCAAGGGATCTAATGGTCGATCGGGGCGCCATCTTAAGTAGCATGCAAGCAAGCAGCCCCCAAGTCGCGCGCGCAAGGACCGAAATGCGGTCGGCGTGCAACACTTTTGAACCCAAGGGATTTAATGAAAACGTGCGGATAAAGATGAAGGTCAGGGATAGAATCTCCTTATCTTCTCAACACCCCATGCGCTCGGCACAGCGTGGCCATCGGTATTTCTGAATCGACGACTTGCGCCTGCCATGATGGACTGAACCTGGCGCAGGACCAGGTCGTCAATCACTGAAGGGCCGACCCACACCGCGGCCCGACCCAGAAGGTGTCACGTCCGCCTGACCGACAGTCAGAGCGACGGCATCCGGGGTCGGCCGGCCGCCCGATTGACGAGTCCGGTCGGGCTGAAGGCTGGAGGAGGTCGGAGACGAAGTTCCCCGGCGAGACCGGTCCCCGGCAGTATGCTGCCATACGAGGGCCGTGAGGCTCCGAGGCCTCCATGACTCGGTCGACGACAAACTTGGAGTCGCCGTGCACGTAGGTCGGCACGCGCCGAAGTCGGCAGCGATCCGGAGAGCGCGAGGCTTGGAGTCGCTCGAGGAGTGGCGCCGCCCACGCTGGACCTTGCTGGTCCCGCGTGGTGGCACAGCTCGGGTGGCCCGAGGAGGCCCCCCGAGTGACGGAAATCAGAAGGCTGCATGTGCTGCAGAGCGGCACACTCTTCCAGCCCCCGGAGGTTCTGGTAAGTGGCCTTGGCCCCCGGGTCCCCTGACTCGGGGACGCCGCGGAGCAGCACCGCCGCTGCAGCGACATTCCGGCTGGCGTGGGGGAAGCACGAAAGGCCGTGTGACCCCTCGGCCAGTTGTTGGTGAACCTAACGTGCGCGCGTGCGTGCGCCAGGTGCATGTGAAGGCCCGGGCTGACCCTGCTCTAGATCGGCCTGGAGTTCGTCAAGCCTGGCCTTTTGGGCCTCCAACTGTTCACGCTGCCGCCAAAGCTCAGCGTGGCAAGCCTGAGGAGTGGCGGGGATGAGCACGAACTCTCCTGCCGGGGAGGGGCGACGAAGTCGAGGGAGTCGAAGCGAATCCAGCTCCTTGACGCAGACGCGCCGCCGTCGGTGAAGAAAGCCATCAAGGAGAGAGATGGGAATCCGGAGATCACGAAGATGATGTGCGAAGATCCCTTACCTGGCGCGCCAACTGTCGGTGTTTCGTATAACCGGCAAGTAAATTTGTAAGTATAGGGGTCGCGCGTCCCCTCTCCTTGAATGGTTAGACTAATGAAGTCCCGGATGTATACTGGTTCGGGCCGAACGTCCCTACGTCCAGTTCGTTGTGGTGGATCTCATTACTCAGAGCGTGGTGGATTACATGCGAGGGCTAAGGACAGGCCTTTAGCGCTCGTCCGAGTGAGGAAACTCGGGAGTGTTTTCCTCAATCGGAAGGCTCGAACCGATTTACACGAGAAGGGATGGATCGGTTGATATCTGCGTGCCCCCTCCCTGAGGGCCCTGCCTCCCCTTATATAGGTGGAGGGGGTAGGTTACACGGGAGTTTTTGGAGAAAAAGGGTAGGGGTATGCTACGCCCGGGTGTCCCGGTCTTCGATCTTGGTGATTGACGGATCCCTGTTCATCCCGTGTTGGGGTCAGTAGACACAATGGACAGCGCTCCATTGGGAAGGCACGCACCTGCCCCCCGTGTGCCTGTCAGACGGCGTGACGGGACGGGTGCTTTATTCTGGCGGCCCCCTGGCCGCCTTGGGAAGGAGCCACCCGTCATAGCATGACTGTCATGTCCGCTGGGCAGGTGACCAACCCGCTGTCGACCGCTGGCGTAACGAAGGGTGCGGGGTTCAAGCTCGTTGGAGTCTCGGCCTGAGGCCAGGTCAGAGCCTGCTGGGGCACCGGACCCGGGTTTAGGTCGGAGCCGTCCCAGTGGGCTCGATTGGGGCCAGGGACCCTTTGAGATTCCTGTGCCGAAAAGCTGGGCCCAGGATGGCTTATTTGGCATTTCAGCCAATACTGAGCAACAATCCCATCTGTGAGGGATGGAGACTTTGGTAATACCCTCTCCAGCACTCTGCATCGCTGTCAGCCTTGCTACCGTCGTGCCCGGATGACTGAGAGAAATACGATCTTGAAATAGATGTATACTTTGCTGTGGGGTACCCCTGGTATGAGTATTCGTCACTTTCCCTCTGCAATCTGGCCAAAATAATTAGGCCAAGTCTGGCCGTGCCCATTTAACAGAAGCAAGATCTCGGCTCATTAAGCCGAGATTTCACCCCTCTGCAGCAAGATCTCAAGTAGAAGAATAGAAATTTCGATCTGAACAACAATTTGCTAGGTGATGAAATCTCGGTTATTTTGGGTGGTACCTCGGTATTTAGAGCCGGATTAGTGTGTACATGCGTTGGATTTGTATATTTTTTTGTCGAATTAGGTGTATTTGGGTGCATTAGTGCTGAGACAGAGAAAGTTTAGTTTGGATTCTCGGTGCACAACTACTTTTGGTTCAATTGCCTCATGCAAGCCTGCAGATAGGTATCAACAATTCTTGTTTTCAGCTCAAGTGCTGAGCCATGACAATAAACAAAGAAGGAGAAAAAAAATATAAGCAAGTTTGAAAAACAATTGAGGAAAAAATTTGTTTAGCTTAAGCTTAGGTATACTCACTTCAGTAATAAGGGATATTTTACTTGCAAATCCAGATGAAGTAGGCAACTATGTTTGTCTTCATTAGCTCCATAACATCAATATCAAAAAAAGCTCTGCCTCCTTAGTTCATTAGCTCCATAAGGCAGGTTTTCATTGTTGACTCATTGGCATCTTTTGTATTCCGTTGTAGACTCTCGTGATAGCAGATCATGTGGGTACCGTATGGGAGCACAGGAAACGCGTCGGTCGAGAGTCAAAGTGCAACTACTACATAAATGTTATAAAGGATGGAGGGGTGACCCATCTAAAGGAACATCTGGTTCACCGCGTCGGCGATGTGAAGGCCCACCCCGATGTGTCTAAAGTGGTTAGGCAGGCCATATTCGCTGACCTCTGTGGTTGTCAGGAGAAGAAGAAAGAGAAGGAGGTGGTGCGCCTTCACAAGGAGGAGGCATGCGATGACTGGGCAACCTTGGTCACAGAGTACCGTACCGAGCAGAAACAGCTCAAGATGGGCAGAAGGGCCTTCAAAGAAGAGGCTTACTTTAGGAGCCATGATGTGACTCCAGGATTGAGGTTTAGGAGTGGTGCAACGAGGCTCACGGTCCAATCCACTCTCAACAAAATGTTCGGTAAGTCCAAAACTACATGGGAAAGTCATGCTTTCATCAATGTTGACCTTGCACAGAGTAGTGCTGAAAGTTCAAGCTCCATTAATTTGGTTTTTGTGTTAATGACAAATCTAATATTGAGACTAACTCTTTTGATAATCATAATATTAATTAGTCTTAATTGTTAATTAATGACAAATCTTTTATAAGACTAACTCTTTTGTTGAACTTAACTCTTATTAGTCTCTTTTGGATAGAAAAGATGAAAATATTAAAGGTATGTATTCGAGTTCATATTATTATATCTTGTTGCATTCCTTGGATTCAAGATAAAGGATGAACTTCACCGTAGTTTCAATCTTAATATGTGCATAATATTTTCAATTCTATATATACATGAATGCACATATTTAAGGGGAGTTCATACTTTACCTTGATATTGTAGGATCAATGATAACCGGCTAGAGGGGGGTGAATAGATGGTTTCTAAATTTTTCAACTCTAATGCAATTAATTAAATTACTAAACTAGAATTGCAATAATGGCAATATACAACTATGATTTCTAGTGATCACAAGGTCCTCTAACAAGTCAAGTATGAGCGATAAACGATTCTAATTTCAAATAATATACTCAAATTGTTAGAAATAAGAATTGAGTACAAGAATTATAAAAACAAGTCACGAGAGAAAGGGAGTCAAGAATTTTATCCCGTGGTCTTAGAGACTTACCAGTCTCCCCTACTCTACGTTCAGGTGACTTGAACTTTTTCAAGTCAGCTCCACCCACTTGAACCTTCCTCGATCACTCGTGGTAGCTCTTCCCCACTTTGGGTAGGCGAGATCCTAACCTTCACAACTGATCGGGCCTTCTCACAATCTCCCTTCAGAAGATCACCGCAACCTCTAGGAGACGGCAACATCTAAGAGTAATAAGCCTTGACGATTACTTAAAGTTGAATTGAGTGTCTAGAGGCTCAACACTAAATGTACCACTTAATTTTTGCTCCTAACTCTCTCAAAGAGTGAATTGAATGCACAAAGAGAATTGGAGACTAGCTAGAACTTAAATATCATCAATGAGGTCCAAAATATGCTCTAGAATGCTGGTAAAGGGGTATTTATAACCCCCACTAACCAATTATAACCGTTGGCCAAAAGTTGGTCAAAATCATCTTGAGAGACAGGTCATATCGCCTTCTTGGCTTCGGTATGACCGCCCTCAATAATAACGATCGCTTCTGATTGCATTTAATGCACGGTCAGTGACCATTGGTTACATGGCCAGTATGACAGGAGGAGGTCCGGTCATACCGCTCGTCGGTATGACTAAAGGCTCCCTGGTCATACCGCCCTCCTTAGGTGCCGATTGCATAGCTTTTGGAAAAAATGACCTGGAGGGGTTGGTCATACCGATGCCCGATATGACTGGAGGGTCCCCGGTCATACTGGCCTCCTCAGGTACAAAAGCACCCAATCTATAAAAAAATAGACCGGCCTTAGGCCCGGTCATACTGATGACCGGTATGACCAGAGGGGGCCCAGTCATACCGACCCCACAAACCCAAACGCGCAAATTTAAATCTTTTAATTTCGCTTTTGAATGCATTACCATGGAAGTGTCTAATTGTATAAGAATTGAGCCTCAACACTTCTATCGACATCGAACGCATGATAAAAACCCCTCTTAATAGTACAGCGCCTATTCTAGCAATCCGATCTTTTCCTCTAAACTCCGAGATCGACAAAAAGGCTATAAAAAGTTCTTAAATTTTATACCTTAGTCATCTTGTCATCGACACTTACTTTTCTTCTTCACCTATTTCATGCTTCTACGTTCATTGAATTTTGGACCAACCCATTCTCAAAATACTCAAATTAAAAATGTTAGTTCTTTAACCAAGATTGTCATTAATTGCCAAAACCAAATCGAATTAGGGGCCTAGATGCTTTCAGATGTTTCGATAGTATTGATCTAATTCATCTTTCTATATCAAAGATTATTACTTTGAAATAATCCCTTGAGTATATTTAACTTGTGTAGTTGTAGTATACTCATGGCATTAGGATATACTCTAAAATATCTATAGTTGCTTAAATCTTGAAAATAGGTGGAGATTGTAGCCCTCTTTATAAGCTTCACATAGAGTCCAAAATCACCTAAATCGGAGTTCGGAGTAAAAAGTTACGAGTGTCTTACTATTTTTGCCAAATGATGTGGCGAAAATAATTTGGTAAAAATAGGTTGCTCGCTATTCACCTGGTTCAAATCGCGTTCAAATCACGGATTAACATATAATCGCCCAATGAATTGGCGAAAATAGCATCTTCGCCAAACCAAATGGCGAAAACTACTATTTCGCCAAACCATTTGGCGACGATGTATTATTCTTGCAATTTTTTAAATCCACGTATTAATGTCGCAATTTTTTTTAAAAATATATTATTAAAAAAAAAGGCGCACGACCATAGCTGACATGGGAAGAGGTTGAAATGACCAAAACGGTCCAATCTGCAGAGCTAGTGCGATCCATAAACCATAGTCCGCGCCGCCATCACTGATTAAATCACTGTAAAATCTTCAGAGGGATTCCAGGAAACGTCTCCCGCCTCCTGTCCTCACCGCATGGAAACGGCCAAGGGCACCAGCCCACCACGGGGCAACAGTTGCAGGTTCGGAGGCAACCGGGGCCACCGGGGTCGCCCCGCCGCTCAGACATTGCGCCGAGCACCTCGCGTGCAGGTGCAGCGCAGGGGTACTCCCGCACCGCAGCGCTGAGAGCCCAAGCGGGAGCGGCCATGCCCAACAAACTAAGCAAGTCGCTGTGTGGGTGCGGTAGTAGAGAAAGACTGGGTAATCCACAGCACAAGCTCGGCTGCTGGAGTAGGACTCTACCAAGCACGTCTCGTGGACTCATGTCAGCAAAGCACCTGTTACACCCGACCTGACATACTTCAGCTGATTCAGGTACCAGAAAACTCATGATAGGCTAAGCAGGTAATAAAATTTTTTACTATCGCGACTCTATGAGGTAACAATCAAATTTATTTTTAAATTTTTGTATTTTTGGTACCTTTAGCTTTTAAGTTTTTTATATCTCTTAGTACTATCTAAATATATATTTTTGGTACCTTCAAAATGTGATAAAAAGTCTGAACATTAAACAACTTGGACAAGTGGGCCGACAAATTTTGGCAAAATTGAACCAAGTGAAAAGTAGTTGAAACGATGTTAGAATTTTTTTTAAAATAATTCACGATCTGGACACATCATCAATGTTCCCATAAAAATTCTAGATGATGATCAAGTCTAAGAAATGTTTAGAAATTCTAACAGTACTATTGTCCTGATAAAAGATTGACTGATAAATTTCAACTGAATGAACATGGTTCAAACCATATTAGAAAATTTTGAAACTTTTAGAGAAATATTCTAAGGAAATTCTTATGCCCTCCTAAAAATTTTGGATTATGATCACACTTGAGCGAATTTATAAAATTCTGAGACGGTTGCTGTCTCAATTATGTTCATTCTGGTTTTGAATTTTTAAATATGACAAATGAAGTTCAATTCTTTTGAAATTTTTTTTGTATGATCCTAGACTGCTAAATATAGTACCATAAATTTTTCAGAGCATAATGAAGCTTGTAAAAACTGACATTGCTTCCGTGATTTTTATAAAACATATGAAAATTTTAGTTTTTCAAAACATTTTCACAGAAGATAACATTCTTAAGCATTTATCTACGTGCTAAACAATTCCTAGTTTACATGCTAAACCTCTAATTAATCTATCTAGATGCAACTTTGGCCACGGGAGCATGGGTCAGACCAAATTGGAGTTACCTAGTTGGAGGCGTCCTAGACAAATCTCGGAGGAATAGCCCGAGATTAACCTCCTCCACCGGACAGGGCCTCCTGATCTAGCGGACATGCACCGGATTTGGCCGGAGATGACTGAGTTCGTAAAGTGCAAACTTAGCAGTACAATAGATAGCCCATCTAGGTCAGTTGGTAAATTGCAAACCAAGTGGGTCTTCCGTGCTTCGAGTCCCTGCGGTCGTGTTCTATATTTATTTTTTTAGCACTAGGACTCTAGGAGTGATCGAGTGAGCACGCAAAAAATCAAAAATAATAATAAAAAAACTTGTCACAGCAAGGATTCGAACCTGGGAGGGATCAGTGCAACATCAACCCTCCAGGCTTCCACTCTTACCAACTCAAACTAGACAGACAGCTATCCATTTTTTACATGTATTACTCACAAATAGCGCCATCATACTCCACAAAAAAATAAGCCAAATCCTTTTCCAGACAACATGCAAACCGGTCAAAATAACCTAAATTTCAGCGAAATTTTAAAAAATACTGTAGTAATTTGAATTTTTTAAAATCTTTTTATTTGGTCAGTACTTTAAATCTTAGTTCGATCGAAATCCAAAATCTCAAACAATACTTTAGAAATTTCGCTAGGATTTTGAACTCTGTGCCCAACACACCAACCAGGTCGTAGTGTGGGTGCGGTAGTGTAGAGAAGAAAGACTGGATAATCAATTTTTACTATCTTTAGAAGGTGCCATAAGATAACAATCAAATTATTTTTAAATTTTTGTATCTTTTGGTATCTTACCTTTTAATTTTTTTTATATCTCTTAGTACTATCTAAATATATATTTTGGTACCTCCTAAATATAATAAAAAGTCTGAACATTAAACAACTTGGACCCTCTCCAAAATTCAAATACTATAGGGTAAGCATTATCGTTAGGTGTGGTGTCTTGCCGGTTCAGGTCCTGATGCAGAAGAAGAATGAATCAATGAGCACAAATGGAGAGGTCTTAGATAAGTAGCCCTGCAAACAAAGAATCGAAAGCCAGACATGTCTGATGTAAGGATTCAAAAACCAGCGAGATTTCAAAATCTCGGTCAAGATCTCAGATTTTGGCTGGAGACGAGATTCAAAATTCTAGCGGGATAAAAAAAATAAATTATTTTTTTAGATCAACAAGACATCCAAACTAGATGTCCCGGTTTCAATACAAAAACCAAGTATATTTCAGTTATGTTCACGCAACATTTACCAGCAATAACCACCCAAAACACTACTGTCCCATGGAAACTGAGCACAAAAATTAACTTTGAAACTATCACTTGGCAACACCTACAGCCGAGCTAGATCACCAGAAAACACCTAAACAACTGAAACACTGACACAGATCGCACCAACAACTTTACAGCATAAAGACTAGAGCCAGAACAATCAAAACGCCAGAAGGCCTCCCAAACTACTGACCTCAAACACAAACCGAACTCACAATGAACAATTGAGCCACAACACCACCATTACACTTAGCCATCAACCAAGCTGTTAATAAAACTTGAACGAACTTTCAGCGCCAAAACAATGTCTCCCTCCTGTGCTTCATTTTTCACCCGATCCTCCACAGAACTGATGGTCCAAGACCCAGCTGAAGAGGCGCCTACAGCTTGTCCTCCAACATCCTGCAAAATTGATCCAGCCTGGGCACCATATCCTAAAAAAAAATTATTACAATAATTTCAGAAATTTCGGCGAGATTTCACCAAATCCCATCAAAATCTCGGGTTTTGAACCGAAATTTGACTTTTTTGACCGTATTAGAATGGATTTGGCACAATAACACTTAAGAAAGTCATCTTCCATAAAAATTTGTTGAAAAAACAAATTTTTGGAACGTTTTATAATTTCGGCAGAAACACAATCAGATATTTATAAAATTTTACAAGCTTGATAATACTCTAAAAAATTTATGGTACTATATACAGTAGTGCAGAATCATACAGAAAATTTTTCAAAGAATTGAACTAGATTTGTTATATTTAAAAAATTAAAAATAGAATGAACATAACTAAGACAGTAATCTTGTCAGAATTTTATAATTTTTCTCAAGTGTGATCATGATCCAAAATTTTTATGAGAGCTTAAACATTGCTTGAGAACCCCTTCTCTAAAATATTTTTAAAAAATTAAACCTTTTTTTGCTCAATCAAATCTATGGATGCAATGAACTTCATTTGTTATCTTTCAAAAATAAAAAAAAACACAAGGAACACATTTGGTACAGTACTATTGTAAGAATTTTATAAATTCACTGTAGTATGATCATGATCCAAAATTTTTATAACAGCTTAATAATTTCCTCGGCACCCTTCTCTAAAAGTTTCAAAAATTCTAACCATTTTTTGGTTGCCCAATCAAATCTATCTATTGATCATGAGGTTTTTATCACAACAATACTGCTATCACAATTTTTTAAAATTCCTCAGGCTTTATCATCATATAAAAAATTTATTAGAATGTTAGTGATGCTTCAGGACCATATAATATTTTTTCAAAAGTTTCTAACATGATTTGAATTATTTTTCATTCGGCTGAAATTTGCTAGTAAGGCTTTTATCAGGACAGTAGCGCACTGTTAGAATTTTTTAAAATTACTAAGGCTTGATCATGATCTGAAAATTTTATTGAAATATTAATGATGCATTAGGACCATCCAAAAAAAATTTCAAAATTTTATAACATGGTTTGTTCTATTTTTCATTCTGTTCAAATTTGTCGGTCAACCTTTTCTCAGTACAGTACCACTATCTGAAATTTTAAAAATTTCTCATGCTTGATCATCATCTAAAATTTTTACAGGAACATTAGTGATATGTCAAGGCCATCCAAATTTCTTTTAAAATTTTCAACATGTTTTGAACTATTTTTCTGTTGGTTCAATTTTACCAAATCTCAGGTAATCTCGTGAGATTTTGGTATTTCATGGTGAAATCTCGGTTGAAAAAAAAAACAGATTTGAATTTTGATTTTTGTATTTTGTACAGGATTTGTCCGAAATTCCGAGATCTCGGTGAAATTTCAGGTTTCGTCCATCCCGACATGTCAACCAAAAATGAGATTTCAAACCTTGGTTTGATGTCCCTACTTTCATAAACAGAAATGGCAATCTAACTATTTTTGCTGATATTGAGCATATCAAACACTGTTCTTCAATATTTGTCCAAAAACTTTTCCATGGTACTTTGTACAACTCTTTTTTTTCATTGTTTTAAATTTTTAATCACGAAGGTAGTGAATGTTGCATACAGCACAGATGATAAGATATGTAATCCAATCAAAAGAACTGCTTCCACTGTTCCACAACATTAGTATTTAGTAGTCTCATGCCATGTATGCAGTACAAATCCCACTTCCACTTCCAGTATGACATTGCGATGATATTTCATCATGTAAGACAATTTAAGGACAATCAGAATAAAAGAAAAGATAACTTCATAATGTTACGAGGAATTGTATAGCCTTGTTTTGCCGCTACCAACTCTTTTAGCAGGTTCTCTACATTACAAACACAAAAATAGAGAAGCTCAAAGTACTGACAGACATCATAGAAATAGATTCTGCAAACCAGATAAGCCTCGTACTAAAACTTAGATGTCAAGCAATATGCAACATCACCAGTTGACCTGAACTTGACAAAACAAAACACCCATTATTTGCGGACAATACAGAAAGACAGATTTGTTTACATGAATAGTGTTCCTGTAAATAAGCAACACTCAACTTGCTGTCAAGGTATTGGCATGTTTGTTTTTGAAGCTTGTTCAGGATGCCTATGAGAGGCAAGCCCACTTCTCTCCCTCGATCTAAGACATTTTGCGATGCCACTTGACAAACCAATCATAAGCACAAGGTATATTACAACACCAACTACTAGCACATAGACATAGACTGAAGTCTTGAATTTCCGGCAGCTCCCCGCAGCAAAGGCTGTCATAAGAGCCAGCAGATCTAGTATCATGATCAAGTGCAATACCTCAAGTGGCACATCCTTCTTCCTGATAGATTTATTCAGCAGAAGCATGATCATGACAATAGATGCCATGAAGGAGACAGCATTAAAGCAGAAGAACGTAATGTAGCGTGGGGCATTAATATCACGAAGGACCGGATTGCCTGCCACATGGTCTTTATCATCAGACCAGAAGCCACCAGGTGGGTTCAGACCAGCTTGGTACGTGATGGATGCTGCTAAAATTGCAAGCAGCATCAGATACTTGTGCCTCTTTCTAAGTTTATTCTCAGGACGATCAGAACTTCCTTGTGGGTCAGAAATAGTTTGTGGCCTGACCTCCTCCGTACGAAAAAGCCACCCCAGCAGGCATTGTACAAATCGGCTCAATGGCCCAACTATTGTATCATGTGTCGAAGAGAGTAGGAAAACTTGAATCACAAGGGAAATCAGAACTGCAACAGCAATGATGATGAGATAAATAGATTGTTTTGGTTTCCTGCAGCTTCCTGCAGCATAGGCAATCAAGAGACTAACCAAGCCCACCACTGAACACACTCGCAGTGCATAGGATTTGATACCATGCTCACACGATTCCTTGTTCACAAGCAGTATTGTGATAACTACAGATGACACGAATGAGAATGAATTTGAGTAGTAGAACACATCATAGCGCTTCGAGTGGTTGTGCTGAAGGATCGGATTGCCTGGTTCCCCACTAAACTCCATGTCATCAGACCATACACCTCCTGGAGGGTTAATGCCAGCTTGGTATGTGACAGTCGCAGCTAGAACAGCAAGCATCAATAATAGATTACGCCTCCGCTCCCAGTCCTTCTCGTTAGCATACCCAGATTGATTTGGCGATCCTGACCATACATGTGTGCATGAAAAGTGTTCTAGCTTTTCTGCCACCAGCTTTTTCCACCCTTCAGGGATTGCATGTATTGCTATCAAAACATGAACAGCAACATATGCAAGTACAAGGCATACCAACAATGAGATGTAAATGGAATTCTTTGTCTCCCTACAGCTCCCCATAACATAAGCCCCTGTTAGGGCAAGAAGGTCCACTATCATTGCTATCTGCAATGCACATCGTTTTGTAGCCTTGTTGCTCATCCTCTTGTTCAGAAGCATAATGATCATGACCAGGGATGCAACAAAGGCAATTGCATTTAGATAGAAGAATGAAATATAGCGCCAATAGTGAGTATCCTTAAGGATGGGATCACCAGCAGAATGACCATTCTCTCTTCTTGACCAGAAGCCACCTGGTGGATTCAAACCTGATTGGTATGTCAGAGATACTGCAAGAATGGCAAGAAGAAGTAGATATGTGCGGGACTTCTTCAGATGCTCATCAGTTGGATTGCCATCGGCATTTTCTATGCAGTTATCTTGGCTGGGAACTCCTTCATTCTTGTCAATATTGCCATCCTCAAAATGTATAGTGTTGTTATTAGTTCCAACAATCTCAGTCTCACTGGCTCCTGTAGGCACATCAGAATGTATTTTCTCTACTGTGATATCTTTGGTGGTCCCATTACAGTCACCGACTGACATTATTTGTTCAGACAAGTCATCCCCTGGCATTACTGTAATCCTGAGGTCATTAGTTGGTGAAGATTGTCCTTGCGGATTTGCATCCTTCTCATTGTCTGCAGATTGATGCTCAGGGCAGGACATACCGTCCATAGCATATGTAGTCTTGAGGTTGTCAGTCGATGAAGATTGTTCCTTCTTAGTTGCCACTCGCTGGTCGTCTGCAGATTGTTGCTCAGGGTTAGACATACTGCCATCAGTATTTGTAGCTTGCTGGCATTTCATCGATGGATGTCCTGTGTAGGACATTGCCTCCTTTGCAACTGACTGGTACTCTTTATACTGATCCTCCAGGTTTTGCACAACATATTTGGTATTTGCTAATTGCTGGTCCTTCACCAATGGATGCTCCGAGTCAGACACAGCCTCCTCAGTGTTTGTGGATTGCTGTTTCTCTAAAGGCTGATGCTCCTGATGGGATTCATCCTCTTTGATATTTGTAACTTGGTGTTGTGTTTCAACAGCACTGTCTTCTGGTGCGTCCGTTACATGCTCTGCAGTTTGCTGATGACTTGCACAAGAATTATCTTGCTCTGTATTTCTCCATCTGTTGCTACCAAATTCCCATGAAAAGGCCCGACTAAGTCCATCCATGCAATTCAGAGTGTCTGATTTGAACTTTTTTAGCCAGTCTGCTACAGGTTTGGAAACAAAGATCCCAGCTAGAAGTGCAAAGCAGATCCAAACTATGACAGCAATAAGCATGATACATAAAGATGTTGCTACACTCCTACAGCATCCTGCAGCATAGGCACCAATTAGGCCCAATAAGTCAGCAACCACACACACAATCACTGCTTTGGACCTTATTCCATGCCTGCTCAATTCTGGGCTCAGAAGCAGTATGATTGTGACCAAAGATGCCACAAAAGAAGTCGCATTGCAACTAACAAAAATATTATACCGGTGAAGGTATTTACTGCGAAGAATAGGAGTAGCTGGACGGTGGTTATCCTCATTTTCAGCCCAAAAGCCACCTGGTGGGTTCAACCCTGCTTGGTATGTGATAGTAGCAGCAAAAGTCGCTAGCATCAAAATGAACTTGCGAGCCTCCTCAACATCGTTCTCTTGATGGCTGTTCCTTTGCCCTTCATGGGCACCCAACCTGGATAGAATTTGATGTAGCACCGTTTGCACCTTCTTTTTCATCCATTTTGGAATAATTTTTATGGATACTAGGATATGAATCCCAACATATATGAAAACAGCAAAGACTAGAACCCAGATGTAAATGGATGACTTTAGTGCCCTGCAACTTCCAGCAGCATAGGCCCCCAACAGGCTGAATAGGTCCAGTATCATGGTAAGTTGCATTGAACGGAGCCACAACTTCTGTCTGGTCACGCTCTTACTTAGAAGCAATATGATTAAGACAAGAGATGCAGCAAAGGCTGTTGCATTGCAGTAAAAGAATACCTCATACCGTGGGAAGAAATGAACACGAAGGACAGGATCACCAGCAGCACCAAATCCTCCCGGTGGTGTTAAACCAGCATTGTATGTCACACTAACTGCTAAGATTCCCAGCAGCACCAAATACTTTCGCAGTCTCCACAAGAGCTCAAAATCAACAGTGATGCTGGATTCACGGCTACTGGCTAACAAAAACCTGCTGGACGAACCATTGATTGAATCTTGCCTGTTGCTGTCAGTGCCCATGCCAAACTCCTCCTTGCTGTCTCCATGGGTGTTGCTGTCTTCACTCCGATCATTGCCTGGTCCCAGAGTACTCGTGTTGCTAGTCAGATCAATGGTGAGCTCGAGCTGCCTGCCATTTTCCATATGGTTGCTCTCTGCCTGTGGTTGTAGGTCTCAGGCTCTCAGTTGCCCTCTATCCTTGCATCTGAGGCAAGGCGGTGGGAAAGAGCTTCTTGGATAAGAGAAGGTACCTGGAAGATACAAAGATTATTGAAGGATAGTTCTGAACAAGAACAGTTGCAAAGAAGGATGCTGGGAAGACCAAAGACTTGGTGAGGTCAATGTCCCAAACGAAAACAACAAATAGAAGGCTACCTTGCCTACTTGACCCTACAACGATAACCATCATAGAAATTACTAGCTCACGCATGTATGACTTGTCAAGAATCAGGGTGTGACTTTTACTAAGTAGGCCCCAGTCAACTAGAGCTTACACTGAATTGGTGTTCAAAAGGGCAGCATATTGTAACCATAAAGTCTTATAAAAAAATAAAAATAAACCCAGTTGTTTATACCAAAATAGATTCAAGACATTAGCATTGACACCAAAACCTGAACTTAATTGCTTTTGTCATGAAAGACATAATATAAATAAGCACTAGTTACTAGACTTCCTATGTCCTAACAGATACTGCAGGGTAACTGATAATGGTAACTGAAGTCTGAAGCCGTAGACTATTGGCAAGGGGTAAGTATGCAATAAATGCAAAGGAAGGGAAAGGAAGATCATACCTGACATGGAGAGCAATTGCAATGCTCACACAGTCACATGGAAAGGCTATCCCCCCATCGGCCATATGATAATTTCCTAGCTGGGATTGCATGTTTGAGCTTCAATCCAGAGCGATGGATGACTCGGCTGCTCAGACTAGTGAACACAGTTGTAAGATACAAATATAGCTCAGCTGCTCTCAAGCCTTAATGAAGGTCTGAACAAGAAGAAATGAAGGTGTGAACAAGAAGAACAGTATAAAAGACGAATATGACAAAGAGGGAAGACCTGGTGAAGTCGTTGTCCCAAGGACAGCAACACGACGAGGGACCCCCACAGCAATAACCAAGCCATGTAATAAGGCTATCAGCTGATGCTCATGACTTAACTATGAAGTCTAATGAAAGCTGTGTTAACCGATAAGTTATTACGTTGGACCCAGTGGCCAGTCGAATCCAGACACAATCGGCATCCAGAATTTTTTAGTAGTGCATATGAGTATGGCAGGGCCACATTGGAGTTAGAACCTCAAATTCCAAAAATAATGGAATATCAACACTAGTAGAGGAATCACGAGGTACAACTTCAACAAACACACACCCAATTGTTAATACCATATCGAGTTGGACTATGATTTCTGTACTCTCAGATCTCATTGTTGTTAATAATTGGTCTGGAACACATAGATAAGCAAAGATAAGTTAGTAGAATATCTCGGATTGTCCTCGGACCGGGAGGCAATGCAGGGTGGAAACTAGACGAGAGAAATGGCACCCGTCGACTGAGAAAAGCGCAGCAGTTGTGTTGGCACCACGATCGGCCGGGCGAGGCCAGGCTAGGCTGCCGAATGTAAATATTATGCAAATTGGCAGAACATGGCCAGAACAAGCCAAAGGAACGCCATACCTGACATGGGAAGAGATTGCAATGCTCAAATATGGTACAATCGGCAGAGCTAGTTGTGATCCATAAACCATAGTCCGCGCCGCCATCACCGATCAAGTCACTGGAAAATCTTCAGAGGGGCTCCATGCCTGCATCATCTCCGCACGGCATCCACTTGGCTGGGTGCTTGGCTCCTCAAAGTCCTTTTCCCTTCAAGCGCGCTCCAGGAAACGCCTCCCACCCGTCTGCTGACCTAACCGCATCGAAACGACCAAGCCTACACGGAGCAACGGCCACACTACGAGCACGACTGCATCACACGGACACAGGCAGGGGCATTTGCAGACCAGGAGCAACCGAGGCAGCCGGGGCACGACGCCGCGCCAGTCAGACATTGCGTCGAGCACCTCGCGTGCAACGCTGAAGGACCTCGCGTGCACCTCGCGCTGAGAGCCCAATGTAATGCGCAGAGCACAGATGTGGTTCGGGGTAGAAAGAAAATCACAGAAGGGATTGATTGGGGGAGGAAGAAGATGCAGAAGATACAGAGAAGAACGAGAACTTGGGGAAGAAGATAGTCTCATTCCATTTTTCTATTCGCTTTTTAATTCATCACACTACAGAGTCTTTTATACTCGCACCTACTGACAAAACCTGTTTAGTCATCCCAACCAATCATCTACCGTCCAGGTTTAAGTATTCACATCCACGCCCTTCATCACACTGCGACTGCTTCAACGCCACTCCCGCCAAGCGCTGCTTTCTCGCGCGACTTAGTTGCGCCCAGAGCCACCATCCTGACAACACCCCCAAAGCAAAATCGGCTTGTCCCCAAGCCGATGCAGTTGGAAAGCGTTGTTGGACCACCGACAAATCTTCCCACGTCGCCATCTCCGAAGGAATGTTGGTCCATTTGGGTAGAACTTGTGTAATAGCCAAATTGCCTTTCTTCACCATACGACGATTCAGCACCAATTCTGGCTCCACATTGTCCAGGTTAAGATCTACAATACTGGGAGGATGATGAAAAATGGGTGTAAAATCTGGTACCTATGACTTCAATTGGGAGACATGGAACACTGGATGGATCTGACTTCCGTCGGGCAATTCTAATTTATAAGCTTCTTGCCCGATCTTCTCCAGGATGCGGTATGGACCGAAATATTTGAAAGCCAATTTCGGAAAAGGGCGATTAACAACTGGAGATTGCGCATATGGTTGTAGCTTCAAGTAAACTTGCTCACCCAATTGAAACTGGCGATCCACTCGTTTCTTATCTGCTTGCACTTTAATTTGATTCTGAGCCACTTGCAAATGATGTTTTAAGAATGCTGTCTGAGCATTCCTTTCTTCCAGAAAGTCTTGAACAGATGGTGATGTAACATCCTCCGGTGGCAATAGAGCTCCATAGCGCGGATCCGTGCCATACAAAGCTTTAAATTGAGAGCATCCCAACGATGTGTGATAGCAAGTGTTATACCAAAACTCCGCCATTGCCAACCATCTACGCCACTTGACAGGAGAAGAGTGAACAACACAGCATAAATACATCTCAAGGCATTGATTGACTCTTTCACTCTGCCCATCAGTTTGCGGGTGGTACGCCGTGCTATACTTCAGTTTGATGTCCATGGAAGTGAATAACTCTTTCCAAAAGAGGTTGGTGAAAATTTTATCTCTGTCCGAAACCACTGACCTCAACATTCCATGGAGCTTGACAATATTCTCTAGGAATAATCTTGCAACTTGTGGTGCTGTAAAAGGATGTTTGAGGGCTATGAAATGGGCATATTTGGAAAACCGATCAACAATCACCATAATTGTATTACACCCTTCCGAACATGGTAAACCTTCGACGAAATCCATTGTGACATCCAACCACGCACTCTCCGGCACTGGCAACGGTTGTAATAACCCTGGCATACGGTTATGTTCATGCTTAGCCTACTGACAAACTGTACATTGATTAACAACATTTGCCACAACGCGTTTAAGTCCAATCTACACAAACAACTTCTTCACACGCTGGTAGGTCATTGAAATGCCCGAATGTCCTCCCACGACTCTAGCATGAAATGCCTTAATGAGTTTTGTCTGTAACGCAGAGTTTTCGCCACCCAAATGCGTCCTCTGTGTTTGATCAAACCCCGGCTTAACTCGAAGCCATTCTCATCAGGACTTTGTACTGCTAACGCTGTTAATAGCTGTTGTGCCTTAATGTCTGTGACATATGAATTCAAAACTTCTTGAATCCACAAAGGTTGAGCCTCAGACACTACTTGCAGCACCATAAGATGTCCCACTCGTGAGAAAGTATCAGCTGCTTTATTCTGCGATCCTTTTTTAAATTGAATCCGAAATTGAAGACCCATTAACTTCGTCATTGCTTTCTGTTGAAGATCCGAAACTAGCTGTTGGTCTCCAAGATAACACAAGCTGCGGTGATCAGTATTAATAACAAACTCTCCCCGCTGCAAATACTGTCTCCATCGATCAACAGCCATAATTACCGCCAAAAACTCTTTTTCATAAATGGATAGTTTTTGATGATGTGGACTCAAAGCCTTGCTCAGAAATGCAATAGGGTGACCGTTTTGCATCAATACTGCACCATTCCCAATATCGCAAGCATCGGTCTCAACCACAAAAGTTTGTCGAAAATCTGGCATGGCCAACACAGGAGTCTGACTCATAGCTTGTTTCAGCCGTTCAAATGCGATTGTGGCTGCCGAGTTCCAACAGAAGGATTTTTTCTTCAACAAATTAGTGAGTGGTTTGGAAATGATGCCATAATTTTGCTCAAATTTACGGTAATATCCAGTGAGTCCAAGAAATCCTCTTAATTTAGTTACATTTGTTGGTTGCGGCCAGTTGAGCATTGCTTGTGTTTTGGCTGGATCAGCAGCCACTCCTTTGTTGGAGATGATGTGGCCTAAATATGTGATACTTTGTTTAGCAAAGTCACATTTAGATCTCTTCACAAAGAGCTGGTTCTGTCGCAACAAGGATAATACAATCTCCAAATGTTTCGTGTGATCACTGAGAGTTGGGTTGTAAATGAGGATGTCATCCATAAAAACCAAGACAAACTTGCGCAAACCCGGAGACAAGATGGAATTCATTAGGCATTGGAATGTTGCTGGAGCATTGGTTAACCCAAACAGCATTACTCTAAAGTGGAAATGGCCGTGATGAGTTTTAAAAGCTGTTTTCTCCATATCAGCCTCAACCATCCGGATTTGATGATAGCCTGATCGCAAATCCAGTTTGGAGAAATATTGAGTACCTGCTAACTCATCAAGAAGCTCATCGACGACAGGCATTGGGAATTTGTTCTTAATTGTGATACTATTCAACTTGCGATAGTCCACACAGAATCTCCAACCGCCATCTTTCTTCTGCACAAGTAAAACAGGCGAAGCAAAAGGATTTGTACTGGGTTGAATCAATCCTATTTTCAACATCTCCGTTATTTGTTTTTCAATCTCATCTTTCTGCATGGGAGAATACCAATAGGGCCTGCTATTAACTGGAATCGATCCAGGTATCAACGCAGCGGCATGGTCATAAATGCGAGATGGAGGTAAGGTAACTGGTTCTGCAAAGACATCAACATACTGGTCAAGAACTTGTTGTATTTCAGTCGGGATAGGTTCCTTGGACAACCCATCGGTTCTTGTGACAATCGCCCAAATGCCATTGGAACGTCACCAATTATACATGTGTTTCTCTGATCTGTCAGATGCTGTAGCAGCCGGTTTGAAGGATATGCCTTGTAACTTGACAGTAGCGCCCTTGTACATAAATTCTAGGGTCTTATGTTTCCAGTTGCAAAGCATTGGACTATATAATTGAAGCCAGTCCATTCCCAGAATTGCATCGTAGGCCCCTAACAAAAGGACCTTCATATCAATATAAAATGAGTGTCCCTAAGTGCACCACTCTAGGTGAGAGACTTGTTTATCACACACCAAAGCTTCACCGTTGGCCACAAGAACTTGTACTGCTGAAATGGACTCTGTTCGATATTTGGTACGTGCTAAAAAAGACGCATCAATAAAACTGTGAGAACTTCCTGAATCGATTAATGCCACCATTACTTGACTGCCCACCATTGCTTGCAACTTTATTGTGGTTAAATCTTCTGTACCAGATAAGGCATGAATTGACAATTTGTATTGCTCTTGTTCGAATGCTTTATCTTCCTCCTCTAAAACTTGCAGGAGATCCTCACTCATATATTCTGGAGATTCTTCAACTGACAATGCATGCATGTGCATAGGCGGCACTGGTTTACACTAGTGATCTTTGTCAAATTTGTCACCACACTTGAAACACAAGCCTCGTGCGCGACGAAACTCCCGGAGTTGCCGAGCTCATCCCAGATCATCAGTGCCCCATTTGTTCAGTCCAGTGATAGGATCAGAACGAGGTGTTCCAGTAAACTTAGTTGTTACCGCTGTTCGTGATGATTTCACTCGACAGCGGTCACATTTTTTCTTCCTGAATCTGAGCCAACAAAAACGCTTTACGAACTGATTCAGGTAACTGAATCTCAACATCGTAACGCACTTCCTCTTTCATACCCATTATTATACACCCGAGCCTTGTACATAGTGACTTCAAATTGAGTTCTGTACTCTGCAACAGTACCTATTTGTTTGATTTGAAGCAGCTCTTTCAAACATCTTCTTGAGTCATATGCTCCAAACTCCAATTCCACAGCCAACATAAAATGTTCCCAACTTCCTAACGGTTGTTCTTCCTAATACACTTGCAACCACATGGCTACATTACCTTCCATGTGCATCGCTGCTGCAGTTGTCCAAAGGATTCATCAATGTTATACATCCTGAAATATTGCATGCAGCGGTTTTTCAAGATACGAGGCTCCTCTCCAGTAAATGTTGGAAATGTCAATTTGGGAATCGGCATTTTCTTATCGCCATGCATTCCTTCTGTTACCTGATAAGGTGTTGCACGCTCAGGCTTTGGGGTTTCCAGTCCAAATTTCACTGACGACATTGGACATTTTCCTAACAATCCTGCCGTTGGCATAGTAAGTTCTCCCCTCTTCACGGTTGCTGAATGTTCTTGTTGAGACATAGATGTTCCAATTTCACCTTCTGCCTTTGGGGTTACTTGCACTCTTGGATTTTCCTTGGTCGACTGAAGCATTCGCTGAAATTGCTCCATAAGTCCTACTATGACAGTGTTGTGTTCAGCCACCTAGGCTTGTATAACAGGAATGGTCTCTACAGGCTTGATTTTCTCCATGATGAAGTCCAGATGTGCCTTCAAGGATTCCCATCAATCATCCATTTGTTCCCATCTAGCATCCGCCTATTCAACCACCTCTCCCATGGCATCCAATACGATCTTCGTCTACACGGAAAGCCTCGGCGACGCCGTGATGATTCGTTTGCTTGAACCAACTAGACTTAGGAGAATCCGATGCAAATTGCTCTCAGAGACTCCCCTTTTACTGGGATTTTACGATTCAAGCAATTCCTCCCCTCACTAGTGTGCCCGAAACTTCGAATTAAACAAGCAGAGTTAACCAGACTTAGGAAAAAAATTCATGGAGATACTCAGGATTGATTGCTCGATCCCAAATTCCTCCAACCCTCGCCTGGAATTTTACAACTCAAGGCCGGAATGATCGAACACAGCTATGATACCAGATGTAATGTGCAGAGCACAGATGTGGTTCGGGGTAGAAAGAAAATCACAGAAGGGATTGATTTGGGGAGGAAGAAGATGCAGAAGATACAGAGAAGAACGAGAACTTGGGGAAGAATATAGTCTCATTCCATTTTTCTATTCACTTTTTAATTCATCACATTACAGAGTCTTTTATACTCACACCTCCACACGGTAAAGTAACTCAGTAACTTAGTTTGTAATTCTTCCTGACGTCTACAGTAACTACCGACAAAACCTGTTTAGTCATCCCAACCAATCATCTACCGTCCAGGTTTAAGTATTCACATCCACACCCTTCATAACGCTGCGACTGCTTCAACGCCACTCCCGCCAAGCGCTACTTTCTCGCGTGACTTAGTTGCACCCAGAGCCGCCGTCCTGACACCCAAGCAGGTAGTATTTGTCCTGTATGTTGTGTCTCGTGGCCGATGGCTAAATGCGGCGTGAGATTACGAACGCAGAATGGAAAGGAACCAGAGGAAGAGGAGGCGTGGGGAAGAAGAACAGGAAACTTTTTGTCATTTCTTTTCTATCTCTTTTCTCTCGGCCTACACAGCCCTTTCAAACTCACGTCATGCCAGTTCGCTTACAGATCACCCATAACTGAAAGTTACTTTGCCGCCAGCTAAGACAACGTATCATACCGCTACAGTAATTACTGAAATTACTTCAGTCTTCGATACAATGCTTTCAATTTAATGGTGCTCGTTATCGCTAGAAGGTTCCCGCCTTGATGACCCCGCAACGACCGACTCGACCCTGACACTATAGCACTCGCCTTTTGATGCGGTACTAGAGAAAGGAGTAATGAATCACCGTCATCGCTGTGTGGGACATGGCCACATGGGGCTGTAGGCCCAGGCTCTCTCAAGCACACGTTTTCACAATGGATAGTTTGTTGGAGTTGGAAACCAGACGACAAAAGCTAATATAGAGCTGAACACAAAAAAGCAAGGTTCACAACAGCGCCTGTTCATCGTCCCGCTTTAACAAGATGCGCCTTAGCCAAGTGTCCATAATCATTATAATTAAAATATCTTGCTTTTACCTTGCCTACTCTTCGGTACAGATGACCGGCGACACCACTAGAGCCACCGAAAGAACCCTCACCTTCACACTTCGACGATCAGGCCTCTCATTCTGTGCACATCAGGAGCAAATGCTCCTCGTCTCCGTCACCGCTGTCGTAGCAACACTCTCTCTCTCTCTCTCTTCCTGTGTCATCAAGTGCCCAATTAGCTCCCGATCGACATATTTTTTATGTCACCAAATTGCTCAATTGTGGTGACAACAGCAGAAAATTTCTTAAAAACAGCATGAAGAAATTTTTGCACGACATAGGCATCTTTCAACTTGTCACCTAGACCTCGTATCTTGCCGACAATTGACTTCAACCTGAAAGGATCGAGATGTCGCCTAGAGGGGGGCGAATAGGCGTTATAAAATTTTAAATTTAAACTTCAACGGAAACTAAATCTTCGGATTGTTCGAATTAAACTTCGGACTATCCGAGTGGTTCGGATAGTCCGAGGTGAATTCGGATAGTCCGAATACTTCAGAGCTCAAAATGCAAGAAAGTAGATCTAGGCTATCTAGTGAATATTAGTAGCACCAAATGAAATTTGTTAGCTTAGAATACTTGCAGTAACTGAATAGCCACCAAAAACCTTCTCAAAAGGTAAATCACTACTTGGATCCCCAAGATTTAATCAACCACAAAAAGGGGAAAGAAGGGGAATCCAAGAATCGAAGACAAAAGCTCAAAGATTTTTACCCGAAGTTCGGATCCTTGAGGGGATCCTACGTCTTCATTGAGGCGGCACCAAGCTGGGGTCTCTTTCAACCCTAATCCTCCCGGTGTTGCACAAAGCACTCACTGATTACTTCTTCAATCCTTCCCTTTCGGAGGTGGATCCAACCTTCACAAACTTCCGGTGGCTCTCTACACCAAGCTTGAGAGCTCAACGGCAACTCCTAGCCGTCTAGGAGTCCTCAACCTCCAAGAGTAAAAGATTAGCGAGAAATCTGCGAGAGAATGAACCCGGTGCTCAAGATGGATTTAGGACTCTTCGATCTCTCAATCTTTCTTCTCACTCTCCTTCTAATGATTCAAGACTCAAAGCTCAAAAGGGGAGTGAATGCTAGAGGTCAAGAGGATGAGAAAGTGCAATAAATGTTTTGAAACGAAGTCCCATGCTAGTAGGTGAGAAGGGAGAGGCATTTATAGCCCTCCCAAAACTAGCCGTTTTTACTTAGCCCCGAGTCAGTTCGGATAGTCTGAACGGGTTAAATAACATGAGACAGAGCGACCTAGCTTGGATAGTCCGAACATTCATTCGGACAGTCCGAAGAGTTCGGATACTCCGAATAAATTTTCAGACAGTCCAAATAGGACTTAGCTCGAAAATGAAATTTTCTAGATCTAACAGAGAGGGTCTACTCGGACATTCCGAGTTGAAGCTCGGATACTTCGAATGAAATTGAGCAAAATGCTTCTAAGACTCGATATTTTGACACTTTTGACAACTAGGATTCATCATTGAGCACATAGAGTCATTCTAAAGCTATTTCTCGTCATATCCCTCTTTATAGTACGGCTATCCTTAGACTCAATAAAAAAAATAAACTATGTGCACAAAATTAAGTCTAAAAATGCCTTTTCCCCTTTTGTTTTGAGGGTGCTCCATAGCTTCGAGACTTTCTCACCGGATTCAATAATCTGTTAACAACACTTACAAATCTCGTTAGTCACTTAATCCAGTTGTCATTATTCACCAAAATCCTTAAAGGGCCTGATGCACTTTCAATATCCCCCTTTTTGGTGAATTGATGACAACACAATTAGATTTATAAATAAATTGAAATGGGATTAACTTTAAAATTCTAGATAGATGGAGGAGCTCCCCCTAAATGTGCGCATTAAGAAAAGTTGAGTGGAATCACAGATGCACATATTTACGGGAAATTTTGGCGGAAACTCCCCCTATATCATTGCATCCGAGAGAGTATAACAAGAAATTAACAAATAATTATGCAAATAAATATGGCATGGCATGGGCCATGGGGGCACACAAATGACAAATTGCGTTAATATAGAGAACGACATAGTTCAAAACAAGCAATCATAAGCATAACAAATACGCAAAAGTAACAGAGGACAATCATAACCGACAATCACAACCAAAAGCAAATGATAGAGAGTTCTAGTAACTAGCAAATCTAAACATCTAATCCTCTCCCCCTTTGGCATCAAGACACCAAAAGGGGTCACTCGTCACTGCCGTCGTCGTCATCATTGGCAGGAGTATACGCAGCATCATCTTCATCTTCATCAGCACCAGTACTATGAGCAGCTAGAAGATCAAAGAGTTGTCTTGTCGCAATATCCACAGAGGCAGACTCTGATTCAGACTCTGACTCAGAAGAACAAGACAAATTTAGCTTCCTCTTAATGTCGTGCAGCTGGTGACGAGTATTAGAAAGCCTTCGGTTGGTCTCCTTGATCTTTTGTTGATTCTTCAACCCCGAGCAGAAAATGGCACGAAGCATTTTCTTGACAAAGCCGCCGGAAGAAGAAGAGTGCTCAGGAGAAGATGGTCTGACCCTGGTAGAAGATGATGGCCCTGGAGCACGAGCGCTGGGCGTAGACCTTGTCCTAACATTTCGAGCAGGAGGTGTTGGAGCTGGTTGAGATGAATATTTGATAGATCGGACTCTATAGGCCACATGTTCCACATCTTTTGCGAACCACAATCCCGTGATGCTCTCAATGACACACATCACATAAGGCGCGAAGCCACAGCTACTCTGCGAACTGAGGGAATTTAGGCGAATCTCTTGCCAAATGAAATCAAAGACGTCAAATGGCCTCGAACCATCACCAACCCTCAGCAGCAGATTTCTTGAATAGGAGCTGATGTTGGTGGCATCTCCCTCTTTAGGCCATAGGGTCTTCCTTAGCAGCTTGTACAGAATAGCATAGAATGGCTTAAGACCTTTTGTTGTGCCAAGCTTAAAATGTTGAGCATCATCATATAGGGGATCCAAATCATTAATGCCAGAGGTCTCAAGAGTATGAAGCTTATCCAAATTGTCCCAATTTTCAATTGAGAAGTCCAAACAATCAGCAAACTGAGCCTTTATCACTGAGTAGTACAAGCTATCTGCCATGAACCACATGGTGCTTTCCTCGTTAGTGTCAACATAAAGAGTGGCATAGAATTGAGCCACCAGTTCATTATTCCATCCACACTGGAAAGACATGATATTCTTGAGCCCATGGTGCTCACAGGCCTCAATCACATGGTTGAATACCGGATCCTCTTGTTCTTCCATGTACTCCCAATCGATCCACTGCATTTGCACCACGGGATTCTTTTTATCCGCAATCACAGAATCATAAAAATCTTATTGGAAGTGGTTCCAAAACCTCTTATCCACATATTCCTCCTAAAGATATGCCAATGGATCTTCACTTCTATGCTTGCGGACTTCCTTCCCTCTCCCTTGACCCGTGCTGTAATCAATTTTCTTCTTGGGAGTGACTCCTGCCGGTGTCAAGCGCACAGAAGAATGAATTTGCAAAGGACCAATCAATTGGCCAGACTGACGCTGCTCCACTCTCTTGGCTGCCCTCAGTCTCACCATTGCTGCCGGGGGTCATCATTGCTATTGCTTGAGGCATCTTGCTTAGAAGCTGCGTCATGAGAAGACTTGCTGACTTTTCGAATTACCTGCCGCTTCCCTCTTCTCGCTGACTGAGCGGGATCTGCTGGAGGGGATGCTTGAGGAGACGCCGGAGTAGGCATAAAAGAGCTGCCAGTCGGGTGATCATGCTTAGCCTTCTTCTTGCAGGCCATCGTGATGTCAATTTTGCGAGAAGATGGATTACCACCCTGAGAAGGATCCATCTAAAAGGGATACAAGGGTAGAATCAAGATTAGACTCTAATTAAAAACTAGATGAACATTTAAAAGGTTGAAATGAACACACAAGCTTCGGATAGTCCGAGGTTTCACTTTGGATAGTCCGAAGTTTTGTTTGGACAGTTCGAATGTGAACTCGGACATTCCGAAGTGTATGCTCAAAAACCTAAATCGTTCAGACTAGCAATTAATCAAAGGAAATCTAGAGCTAATCACAGGAAATCATCCTAGAAGGGTCTAGAACAATCTTATCCACAAGGTTTTACAAGGGAGACAAAGAGTAACCAAAACATGCAAAGGGTTCAATCCATACCTTGGAGAGCAAACTCCGGAGATTCCGAGATGAATCTAGGGCAAAGGAGTGGAGAAGATGAAGCCCTTGCCCTTGGGGAAGACCTCGGAGCCTCTGATCCACAAGATTTGAGGAAGGATTGAGAGATCCAAGAGGCAAGGAAGAGTGGATGAGAGAGAAACGGTTTTTGGAATTGAGGGGAAGAAAAGGGAAGAAGAGAGGCCTCGCGAGCTTATAAAACCCGAGACCCCCACTTTGGATAGTCCGAATGATTCAGACAGTCTGAACAGAACTTCGGACAGTCCGAGCTGTCCTTCTTTGGATGGCAGGGAACAAAGGAAGGAAAAGGTTTCGGATTGAGAAGGAGATAAGAGGTCTTAATAAGTCAAGTCATCATGTGATCGCGAATCACTCAACCAAACAAACCATGATCACGAGATGATTAACAAGATCCAAAGATCAAAGAACCAATAAACATTAGAAAATAGAGAGAAATAAATCAAATAAGCTTTTCTAAAGCATTTTGCAATCACCAATCAATTGTGTGCAAAGTTCAAGCCAAATTATGAGAGTCTAAGATATTTAGTCCACTCCTCAAATCACAGAATCTCTTTTATCAAGGGGCTTGGTGAAACTATCGGCTAATTGATCATTTGTGCTCACATGTTGGATATCTATATCGCCTTTAGTAGAATGATCTCTTAGGAAATGATGGCGAATATCAATATACTTTGTACGGGAATGTTGGACGGGATTGTTGGTAATTTTTATGGCGCTCTTATTGTCACATAGGAGTGGGACATGATTGTAGGTTAGGCCATAATCATTTAGGGTTTGTCTCATCCAAAGCAACTGGGCACAACAACTCCCGGCCGCAATATATTCGGCTTCGGCTGTGGATAGGGCTACAGAATTTTGTTTCTTAAAGACCAAGAGATCTTCCTAAAAATTGACAAGTCCCTGATGTACTCTTCCTATCCACTTTGCAACCGGCATAATCCGCATCGGAGTAGCCAATTAATTCAAAGGATGAACCTTTCGGATACCAAAGCCTAAAATGAGGAGTGTGCACCAAATATCTCAAGATTCTTTTCACGGCCACCATGTGGCACTCCTTAGAAGCGGCTTGAAACCGTGCACACATGCACATACTAAGCATAATATCGAGCCTAGATGCACAAAGGTAAAGAAGAGAGCTGATCATAGAACGATATACCTTTTGGACGACCGGTTTACCTTCTTTGTCAAGGTCTAGATGTCCGTTGGCTTGCATGGGCATCTTGATTGGCTTGTCATTCTCCGTGCTGAACTTCTTCAACATGTCCCTGATGTACTTTGTCTGGCATATGAACATTCCTTCCTTGAGTTGCTTGACTTGAAAGCCGAGGAAGAACATCAACTCACCCATCATGGACATCTCAAATCTTTTGGTCATTATTCTGCTAAACTCCTTGCACAATTGTTCATTAGTAGATCCAAATATAATATTATTGACATATACTTGACAAACAAATACGTCATTATCAATGTGCTTAGTAAAGAGAGTAGGGTCGACCTTTCCGACTATAAAACCTTGCTCAAGAAGAAAATCTCGAAGACATTCGAACCATGCTCTTGGTGCTTGCTTAAGACCATATAGAGCCTTGTGTAGGAAGTACACATGGTCTGAAAATTCGGGATCTTCGAAGCCAGGTGGTTGCTCAACGTAGACCAACTCGGAGAGTGGTCCATTCAAGAAAGTACTCTTCACGTCCATTTGATATAGCTTGAAATCATGGTGAGTAGCAAAAGCAAGTAATATTCTAATAGATTCAAGCCTAGTTACGAGAGTATATGTCTCATCGAAGTCTAAACCTTCAATTTACGTGAAGCCTTGAGCAACCAACCGAGCCTGTTTTCTAGTCACTATTCAATGTTTGTCTTGCTTGTTCCGAAACACCCATTTTGTTCCAATCACATTTTGCTTGGGTTTCTCGACAAGCTTCCAGACTTGATTTCGCTCGAAATTATTCAGCTCTTCTTGCATAGCCATCACCCAATCCGGATCTTGAAGTGCTTCTTCTACCTTAAGAGGTTCAAGATAGGAGACAAAAGAGTAATATTCACAAAAATTTGCAACTCGAGATCTAGTAGAAACTCCCCTGTTAATGTCTCCAAGAATATTATCGACTGGATGATCTCGTTGTATGCTTTGATGTACTCTTGGGTGAAGGAACGGTTGCACTTGTTCTTTGGATTGGCTCTTCATCATCTTGAGTGGTGTTCGAGCCAGCTCGAGCTTGCCTAGATGAAGAGGGAACATCACCCGGAGCATCGCAGTCCGGAGCATCCACGGTTGCATCCGGACCCTTTGGGCTAGTCCGGATATTTTGGACCTCATCTTGGGCATTCCAAGTTGGAGTACTTGGGCTTTTTTCTTGCTCTAGTGGTTTCACCTCCCCAATTGCCAATTTCTTGATTGCTTCGCAAGGAGGTTCTTCCCTGTCAATCACAATACGATCAATTTGTTCTGCTTGAGAACCGTTAGTTTCGTCAAATGTCACGTCACGCGAGATCTCAACAACACCGGTGGTGTTGTTAAAAACTCGGTATGCGTAAGTATTTGACCCATAACCAAGTAAGAAACCTTCATCTACTTTGGGAGCAAATTTAAAAGACTTAGCTTGCTTGTTGAGTATGTAGCATTTGCTTCCAAAAACTCGGAAGTAGGAAACATTTGGTTTCTTCCCAGTGAGCAACTCATACACCGTCTTCTTCAAAATATTGTGGAGATATAGACGGTTGGTGCTATGACACGCGGTGTTGATGGCCTCCGCCCAAAAGATATCAGAGACCTTGTATTCATCAAGCATTGTGTGCGCCATCTCGATGAGAGTATGATTCTTCCTTTCAGCTACCCCATTTTGTTGTGGAGAGTAGGGGGCCGAAAATTCATGCTTGATCCCTTCTTCATCGAGGTATTCCTCCACGCGGGTATTCTTGAATTCAGTGTCATTATCACTTCGAATTCTCTTGATCTTGACTTCAAACTCATTTTGTACCTTTCTCATGAATTTCTTTAGAGTTCCTTGGGCTTCACTTTTATCATGCAAGAAAAATAGCCAAGTAAAACGAGAAAAGTCATCAACAATTACAAGACCATACTTATTGCCTTCTATGCTTATGTAAGCAATCGGGCCGAATAAATCCATATGAAGCATCTCCAATGGTCTTGAGGTTGTCATCACATTCTTGGTGGGATGAGAAGCTCCAACTTGTTTTCTGGCTTGACATGCGCTACAGACCCTATCTTTATCAAAAACAACATTAGTTAATCCAAGGATGTGATTGCCTTTAACGAGTTTGAGAAGGTTCCTCATACCAATATGAGCTAGTCGGCGATGTCATAACCATTCCATGCTAGATTTAGCCATTAGGCACGTTTCAAAGTTAAGCCTATCTGTAGTAAAGTCTATGAGATATAACCTACCCTTCAAATGACCTTTAAGAACTATTGAACCATCAACCCTCTTTAAGACATCCACACCCTTATCACTAAACACACAATCGTAGCCCGCTTCACACAATTGAGCAACGAACAACAAATTGTAGCTTAGTGATGCAACGAGCAAAACATTATTTAGATAGAAATCATTTGTGATATGAATCTTACCTAAACCTACCACTTCACCTTTTCCATTGTCGCCAAAAACGATGCTTTCACTATTAGATCCATTAGCATCCAATTGTGCGAACATCGTCTTTTCTCCGGTCATGTGGTGTGTACATCCACTATCCAATATCCAACTTGATCCACCGGAGATATAAACCTATAAAAGAAAGTTTAGATTTCGCTCTTTGGTACCCAAACTTGTTTAGGTCCGCGCACGTTAGTGACAAGAGATTTCAGGACCCAAATAGATCGTACATGAGAAGCATTGTTGGGTTTACGCCCGATATGATAAGCAACTACACGACCGAGGTTAGATCTTTTGAGCACATAAGAGCCAAAGAACGCGGGATGAGCCTTATACTTAGTATTTCCTTTGCCCTTAACAAAGTGAATAGGCTTGTTCAACAAGGCAACCACGATGTGGCTCCTTTTGCCCTTGGGTGGAACATATCCAAGCCCATGCTTCATGAAGTTACCTTGGCGCTTACTAAGAAACTCCTCTAATCCTTTGCTTGCCTTGTAGGACTCTTGAAGTCCATCTTCAAGCATTCCCTTGAGTTTCTCATTATCATGAGCCAATACTTGCAGAGTCTCAAGGTTAGTAGCAAAGGCATCAATATCAACATTATAACATCTAGCACACCCATTGCTAGTTGAGGGTAATGAGGGATTGGAGTTATCCGTTGAGGAGATAGGAGTGCTATTCGAGAGATTAACAAGCTTCACTTCAAGAGCCTTGCAAGCATATTTTGATTTAGCAAGTTCCTCTATGAGTGAAGCATTGGTGATCTCAAGACTAGCTATTTTGGATTTAGTCAATTTGGAATTCTTGACTAACTCCTCATTTTTCCTCCTTTCAATAGTTAGGCTCTTCTCTAGCTCAAGGTTTCTCTCCTTTTCAAGGATAAGCAAGTCCTCTTGAGCTTCGAGTGTAGCCTCTTTTTGCTCAATGGTTTCCTCTAACTTCTCAATATCCTTTAAGAGCAAAGTCTAATTTTTGAACATCAAAGTCCTTCATGGACTTGAACACACTATCATCATCACTAGCATCATCACAATCATCAAAACATGAATCAACAATAGAAGGGGATGATGCTTTGGTTTATACCTTGCGCTCCTTGGCCATAAGGCACATTGGAGTGTCTTCATCGTCATCACTTAAGTTATCGAATAGGCTCTTCGACGTCGTTGGTGTAGAAGATAAGGCGATGGCGACGGAGGCAATTCCTCCTTCTTCGTCGGAGTCGGAATTTGAGTCCCACTCCTCTCCAATGTGAGCATGACCCTTGTGCTTGTATTGCTTGTACTTTTTGCTCTTTTCTTTGTCCTTGCCCTGGTATTCGTCCTTCTTGTAAGATTTGTCTTCCTTCTTCTCTCTTTGTGGGTATTCGGCAATGAAGTGGCCGGGTTCCCCACACTCATAGCACTTTCTTGTTGAATATCTTCCTCTTGATTTGTTCCCATGACCCTTGGAATGACTCCCCGGCTTGTAACCCTTCTTCTTGAGGAATTTGTGGAATCTCCTCACAAGCAGAGCCATGTCCCATTGGTCAAGGGACCACTTAACTCTTCATCATCACTCGTGCTTTCCTTCGCTTCATGCACAACTTTGATGGCCTTCAAGGCAATGCCCTTCTTTTTGCTTGACTTGAGCTCTTCCACCACTTCTGCCTTCTTGATCATCATCTCATCCACCATTAACCTTCCAATCACGTCATGAGGTGTAAGAGTGTCGAAGTTGGGTCGGTCACGAATGAGTTGAACCAAGTTGCGGTTGGTGGGGGTGATCACTCGAAGGATAATCTTGACGACGGCCTTGTCGGTGAGGTCGATACACCCAAGGCCCTTCTTGATTCACTAACACCATCAAGCGATCGAACATCTTCGTGTAAGACTCTCCTTCTTCCAAGGTGAATCAACTTAGCTCACCAATGATGAGCTCAATCTTGGATTCATGGACACTTGATATGCCTTCATGAGTGACCATAAGTCGTTCCCAAATGGCCTTGGCATTTTGAGTCCATCAACTCGGTTGAACTCGGTGTCGCTTAAAGCATTGAATAAGGTATTTACGGCCAAGTCGTTGAAGTGTTGAGCCTTCTTCTCTTCGGGAGTGAGCTTGTTTGGATCCATAGCTTTAAAACCTGTCTCAACAATCTCCCAAATACAAGGGTGAAGTGATCTCAAGTACATCTTCATCTTATGTTTCCATGCGGCATAACGAGTACCATCAAAGTGAGGTGCTCTACCGGAGATACGGAGATATAAGGTGAAGAGCTTGAGACTCAAAGGGTGGGATATTCATAAGGAATCTCGACCCCTCTACCAGAACCCGTGACCTTAGCTTGGTCACAGCTTTCGGTAATCTTCTCTATTTTCGACATCTCAAATTCTCCAAGCGGTTAAGCCAAAACTAAAGAGATTTGGCTTTGATACCAATTGAAAGGATCGGGATGTCGCCTAGAGGGGGGTGAATAGGCGTTATAAAATTTTAAATTTAAACTTCAGCGGAAACTAAATCTTCGGAGTGTCCGAATTAAACTTCGAATTGTCCGAGTGGTTCGGATAGTCCGAGGTGAATTCGGATAGTCCGAATACTTCAGAGCTCAAAATGCAAGAAAGCAGATCTAGGCTATCTAGTGAATATTACTAGCACCAAATGAAATTTGTTAGCTTAGAATACCTGCAGTAACTGAATAGCCACCAAAAACCTTCTCAAAAAGTATATCACCACTTGGATCCCCAAGATTTAAATCAACCACAAAAAGGGGAAAGAAGGGGAATCCAAGAATCGAAGACAAAAGCTCAAAGATTTTTACCCCAAGTTCGGATCCTTGAGGGGATCCTACGTCTCCGTTGAGGCGGCACCAAGCCGGGGTCTCTTTCAACTCTAATCCTCCAGGTGTTGCACAAAGCACTCACCGATTACTTTCTTGAATACTTCCCTTTCGGAGGTGGATCCAACCTTCACAAACTTCCGGTGGCTCTCTACACCAAGCTTGAGAGCTCAACGACAACTCCTAGCCGTCTAGGAGTCCTCAACCTCCAAGAGTAAAAGATTAACGAGAAATCTGCGAGAGAATGAACCCGGTGCTCAAGATGGATCTAGAACTCTTCGATCTCTCAATCTTTCTTCTCACTCTCCCTCTAATGATTCAAGACTCAAAGCTCAAAAGGGGAGTGAATGCTAGAGCTCAAGAGGATGAGGAAGTGCAATAAATGTTTTGAAATTAAGTCCCATGCTAGTAGGTGAGAGGGGAGAGGCATTTATAGCCCTCCTAAAACTAGCCATTTTTTACTCAACCCCGAGTCAGTTCGGATAGTCCGAACGGGTTAAATAACATGAGACAGAGCGACCCAGCTTAGATAGTCCGAACATTCATTCGGACAGTCCAAATAGGACTTAGCTCAAAAATGAAATTTTCTAGATCTAACAGAGAGGGTCTACTCGGACATTCCGAGTTGAAGCTCGGATATTCCGAATGAAATTGAGCAAAATGCTTCTAAGACTCGATATTTTGACACTTTTGACAATTAGAATCCATCATTGAGCACATAGAGTCATTCTAAATCTATTTCTCGTCATATCCCTCTTCATAGTACGACTATCCTTAGACTCAACAAAAAAATAAACTATGTGCACAAAATTATGTCTAAAAATGCCTTTTTCTCTTTTTGTTTTGAGGGTGCTCCATAGCTTCGAGACTTTCTCACCGGATTCGATAATCTGTTAACAACACTTACAAATCTCGTTAGTCACTTAATCCTGTTGTCATTATTCACCAAAATCCTTAAAGGGCCTAGATGCACTTTCACAACCTCATCGCGAAGTCATCGATTTGCTCGGTGCCCCTTATGCGCAAGTTTTCGAACTGACTTTTGAGGTTTTGTACATGCGCCTCCTTGGAGCGATCAACACCGAGATGCATCGTCTTCAGGGTGTCCTAGGCCTTCTTTGTAGTCCCCTTCTCCGCTAGAAGCAGTAGCATGTCTTCCGGTACCGCAAGGAAGATTGCCACGAGCGCCATTTGATCTTGCCTCTCATTCACCTCCTCATCCACGATTGCATTCCACATGCCCTGAGTGTGCATGAACACCTTCATCTTCATAGCCCAATTCGCATAGTTGCTCCTTGTGAGTATGGGATATGGGAGGGTGACATTGCCCTTGCACGCCCCCATCACCGGTGATGCTTTTCGGTGAGCTTGGATGCAACATGGCTTAAGGTGTACATGACCACAAGCTCTGATACTAAATGTACACCCCGGCTCTCTCAAACATACACTTACACAGTGGATGGTTTGCCAGAGTTGGGAACAAGACGAAGGAGCTAATAACGAGCTGAACACAAAAAACGGAGGCACAAGATTGTGGTGCTCACTGCTCGCATCTTGTTTGTGTTGTCTATTATTCTTTGATACAAAGGCTATCTGCTGATTACATGGTACTCAAATAATGCAATAAGGACTCGATGCATGCAGCCCAAACAACTTGGACTGCTTCCTACTCTACGTGCGCCATAACTCAGCTAGCTGCGCATGTCGCCTCCCTACATGCTAGCACATCCAAACTAGGACCTATTTTGTTGCCTTGACTCCATGCAACTCACTCACTTACTAGGTAACACCTGACCCGGTAACTAATACAAAAAATAGGTAAACTAAAAATACACTAACCTAATACATGATGCACACAGCTAATCGTGTAATGTACTGCAAAACAATAAGATTATGTCCAACAGAGGCATCCACGAGACCACGACACGAGCTCGACTTGGGATGAAAAGGGAGCGGAAGCGGTTAGCAAATGGTTGTTCCATTTCCGTTTTCTTATTTTTTACCGATAATAGAAACAAAATTGAAATCCCTAGAAACGTATATGGAAATAGATAGTGACGGAAATGGATGCGGAACGGAACGAAGCAGATACGGAAACGAAAACAAAAAATTCCATCCAAGTATGTTTGCAGTTGTAACATCCTAAAAATTTGCAACTTCTTTAATTGGGCACTTAATTTGGATTTTATGATTTTTCCGGAATTTTTAGCATTTAATTAATGATTTTTACTATTTTCAAATTTAAATAAATAATTTATTTCAGAAAAAACATAAATCTTGCTAAAAATAATTTTCCTAAGTTCAAAATGTTATAAAATATTTTTGAGAATTGTTTTAGAATTTTTGAACTCTATTTGATATTTTCTATAAAGCAATATGTATTTCTGGTATTATTTAAATTAGAAAACGGAATTTCTGGTTTCATTTGTATGGAATTTCCATTTCCGTCGGAACTGACTCTCTCATTTCTGTTCGTTTCAGGCAAAAAATTTATGTTTCTATTTTTGTTGTCGTACCAACATTTTCTGTTTTTGTTTATGAAAAATGACTTATGTTTCCGTTTTTTCCCGGAACAATCAAAAATTTCGTTTCTATTTTCAACCCTAAACTCGACGGACTGCACTAGGGTCTCTGGGCAACACCTCTTGTGGTTCATGTCAGCAAAACATCTGTTAGTGACATACTTAAAGGAGTTTCACCCCACACTTCAATACCTTACGGGAGGTAATATCAGTTTAGTACTTGAAACGGGACATTTTAGTTATAGTCTATACCGGTGTAACGTTTTCGGTTTTAATATAATAATATATATTTATACGTATATACATGTTTAATTATGTATGCACCAAAGTTTACCTATAATATTCCTCCAAATAGATAGTAGTATTGTTAAATATATCATATAGTTTAATAGACCATATTATTAATTCCACCGGTACGACTGGTATTGATCTGTATCAAGCTGGTATTGATTGGTATCGGACCAGTATGACTGGTATTAGCCGTATTGGACCGATACGACCGGTATCAATGTTGGTATGGTACGTAAGGCTACAGTGTATTGGTTTATACACCAAAACAGTATATACTGGACATACTAGCCAGTACCGATATGATATCAATAACTATGATTTCAGCAGAAAAGAGAAAACTCGTGATAGGATAATAAACAAGTAAACACATCTCCAAATACTTTCTTATATGGTAAGCACTGTCATTAGGTTTGGTGTCTTCTTGCTAGTTCAGGTCCAGACCAGAAGGGGAAAAAAATTGCATCACTGAGCGAAAGTAGAGGAGTCTCAGAATAGGTAGTCCTAAGGAAGTCCACCCGAACTTCCTAAACAGGATTTAGTTTAGTCGTATAGCATGTCAAAAACTACCTTTGGTATACTTTAAAAAATCATAATTTTTCGAACTTCTCGATGGTGCTCACTGCTTTGTACAACTTTGCACTAGATTCCAACCGAAATGAACCAACATTGATGATATGGTAGTGCTTGTTTTCATCACAAAGTAGCCTCGACTACCAAAAGTTGCCTGCTGCACAGATATGTAACTCAAATCAAAAGAACAGCTTCGACGTATTGGAATGAATGGTATTTCATCATGTAAGACAATTTCAAGACAACCACAAAAAAGAAAGGATAACTTCATAATGTTACGAGGAATTGCATAGCCTTGGCGTGCCACTGTCAACTCTTTTAAATCAGACTTATTTGGAAGGGATCATTTCACAGATTACTAAATAATACTTGACTGAGTAAAAAGATAAAAATGCAAGAACAATGAGCAAGCCAGAAAGGTGGAGAATGAAGCACTAAATTCTCAGAACAGTCTCTCGGCATTTAGCTATTATATACGGAAGAGTGTCAAGCGTACGCAACAAAGAAATAATGAAAATAATTCTCATGGACTGCTTGTAGTTCCATTGCAATGTCGAGTACATGAACACTGAACACATATGCAGCTTCAGACCGGCGTCCGAATTTCAGCTACGCTAAAAAAAATCTCCAAGAACGTACAACATCACCAGTTTTCAAGTTAATCTGAACTTCAAAAAAAAAATGCGGACAACCAAAAACACCAATTATTCGCAGATAACATAGAGGAACAGATTCTTAACTCAATAGAGTTCCTGTAAAATCAGAACCTTCAAGCTTGCTGTCCAGGCATTGGCGTGTTTGTTCTTGAAGCACGTTCAGGATGTCTCTGAATTCTCTCCGTCTCTGATATTTTGCAATGACACTTGACACAACAATTACAAGCACAAGGCATATTACAACACCGATTACTAGCGCATAGACATAGACTGAAGTGTTGAATTTGCGGCAGCTTCCGGCAGCAAAAGCTGTCATGAGAGCCAGCAGGTCTAGTATCATGGTCAAGTGCAATACCTCAAGTGGCACATCCTTCTTCCTGACAGATTTACTCAGCAGAAGCATGATCACGACAATGGATGCCATGAAGGCAAAAGAATTGAAGCAGAAGAATGTCTTGTAGCGTCGGTGATTAATATCATGGAGGACTGGATTGCCTGCTACATGGCTTTTATCAGATTCAGACCAGAAGCCACCTGGTGGGTTCAGACCACCTTGGTATGTGATGGAGGCTGCTAAAATTGCAAGAAGCATCAGAAATTTGTGTTTCTTTCTCACTATCTCATGATTCTCATCACACACAGAAGGTTTTAGTGTCTCGGGAGTAGTTTTTCGCCTAACCTTTTTTGCACGAAATAAAAGCCTCTGTAGAAATTCTACAAACTGAGACAATGGTCTTCCTAGTGTATCATGCATCGAAGAGAGTAGGACTTGAGTCACAAGGGAGATTAGAACTGCCACAGCAATGATGATGGGATAGACAGATTGTTTTCGTTTCCTGCAACTTCCAGCAACATAGGCAATCAGGAGGCCAAGCAAGCCCACCACCAAACACACTCGCAGTGCATAGGACTTGATTCCATGCTCACATGATTCCTTATTCACAAGTAATATTGTGATAACTACAGATGACACAAATGAGACTGAATTTGAGTAATAGAACACATCATAGCGTTTTGGATGGGTGTCCTGAAGGATCGGATTGCCTTTCTTTTTTCACTTTTCACCGTGCTATATATATGCGGGACCCCCACGGTCATTTTCACGCTAACCAGCTCTCATACCTTCTGCAATCGGCTTTCCTTCTTCAATCGGCTTCCCAACACTCTGTGATCAAGTTCTCCATCATCTTCATCGGCTAAATGGATCCCTCGCAGGTACTGATCCCGATTCCTGAAAGTGAAGATCAATACTACCTAGGACCGGTAGGAAATTTGACTGCCGATACTGTTATTAACGAAGACATTCACAGACTCCCCTTATCGGCAAAAGGTTACAATGTAGAAGAGTGGGGAAAGAGTTTTAGGGCTTGGCCGACATCACTCAAAGGGTGGAGGACTTGGTACATACGAATAGCAGCCCAAAAGAGATCTGAATGGGAAAGAATGGGCATAGTTGAGTGCATTCCTCTAAGCCTAGCCAACCCAGAAGCCAATGAGCCCTTAGTGGCCACGGCATGCTACTTCTGGTCAGACTCCTTCAATGCTTTCCTCTTTCGTTCAGGCCCAATCGGCCCAACCCTTCTGGATGTGGCTGAGCTGTGTTGCCTTAGGCCTGATGGCGCACAAATATCGACTTTTAGCGGGAAACCTAGATACAAGCTGATCCGCTCCAAAGGCGAAGGATGGTCCAAATACATCCAGCACAATAACAAGGTCAATGGGCTAGTATCGGATGAAGAGCACGCTGCTTTCTTGAATCTGTGGCTAGACCGATTTTTGTTTTGTGGAGCTTCCCTGGGCCCAACGCAAGTGTACCAACTGATAGCAGAGCAATTGGTAGAGGGTCATCGGCTTGCCCTTGGCAAAACATTTCTTGGAGCCGTCTATCAGATGATGCACATAATACGGAGCCGACTTTTCTCTGGCTTTGCAAAGTTTGTGGTCAGCAACGTTGGTGGCCCACTATGGTTCATTCAGCTCTGGTTATACAACACATTTAGCCGATCTCTTATCTCGGAACCTCTGGAGGACTCAGCTTTCCCTCGCGAAGACTACCCAGAAAATTCCACTCCTCAATATAGGGCTAGCCGATCGTATGGGGAAAGGCTCATCATGTGCTCAAGTGGCGATACCAAGATTACCCCTGCTGGCTTGAAGAAATATTTGTCCTTTTTCCTAAATTTGGACAGTGTGACTTTTGGTCAACAGGACTTCTTCTCATACAGCAATGTAGCCGATTTCCAATGGCCTTCCTTCCTTCACTTAGATGCTGACAGCTCATTGATGCCAGCATCGACTTTAGAGATGTACCAGATTTTTATTTCTCCTTGCATCCTTCACGTCGGCTTGAACTCCCGCAATAGGACTTTTCAGCCGTCGTACGAGTTTTATCATCCTTCTGTGTACGCCCGTCAGCTGGGTTTCGGCCAAGTAATACCTTGTCTTCCTCTCCTTGATCGTCTTCAGCCAAGGGCCAAAGTAAAAAATGCTACCCAGACCAATCTCCTCTTATCGCTAGCCGATGAACTTCAAGTTATTCATCTGCCACATTTCTTTTTGAACTCCCACCGAGCCAGTCAGTTTTCGGCTTGGTGGTCATCTATAGCAGAAGCCCTCTATCTGGATCATTCGCCGTTGGCCGTTATAGATAAATTCCTACCAGATTATCATGAGCCGACGGTAGTTTCCTCCAGCAGCAGCAGTTCAAGCGAAGATAGCTCTTCAGGCTCTCTGAGTACTTCGGGTTATACTAACTCGTCTGTAGCTATAGAGGTATCGGCTTGTTTCCCCTAGAAAGACCTGTTAATTCCCTCAGTTCCGGCTTTTAATTGTTAACCTCTCCTTTCTCCTTTCCCCAGGACGCTGCAGCTGGAAACAAGGCAATCACTGACCTATCGGCTGGTGGATCTAAAGTGAAATGTCCTCATCAGTCGATAGGTTTGACTGGCTACACCTCTGGCAATCTCCGTGTGCAAAGCCCGTCACTATCGGAGATTGAAAAAGAAAGACTGCCCAGTAAGTATTTCATCTCAGCCGATAAATATTTTCTGCTTCCATTATTGCTAATCCCGCGGTTCGTTTTCAGAAAAACCCAAGTCCACCAAGGTTCCTGCCAGGAAGCATTCGAAGCGCAAAGAACAAAGTGCTAAAAGCTCCCCTCACCCGTCAGCTTTTACCGAAGTAAGTTCTACACCACTTTTATGTACCCAAAAGTTGCTAATTCTTTAAATTACTAATCTTGTGCTACCTTCTTTTCAGCCGACAGCATCAGCTCAAGTAGCTGGTATTCTAACTGAACTCCAAGGGACTTCGGCTCAACCTCTGGCTGGTATTCTGACTGACTTTCAAGGGACTTCGACCCTACCTCTTGAGACTCCAAAGCCTCCAATTCCTACGTCACCTGCCTCGTCGGCTTTTCCTACATCTGAGACAGCGCCGGACGACTTGTCCAATCTTCTTGGGTTTACTCTGGACGAGTTGGTTGATCCGGAGGTCATGGCAACAGATAACTACCCAGAAGACATCCGAAAAATCCTAGCTGTATCTATGAAGGCGTCGGCTTCGGTAGTCAAATCGGCACCCAACATGTAGGAAAAACTGAATCGGCTGTTTCTGGAGATAACTCAGCCGAAGGTAGCTATTTTAGCCAACTATCAGCCCATCCGCGATGCTATGGCTGCTGTCGAAGCCGACCTCCCTGCTGAAGCTATGAGCGCACTACTTAATGTGTGCCACTTGGATGAGAAGAAAGCGGAAGTTGATGTTGCCAACGCTAGGATCATCCAGCGCCAAACCCAAGAAGCCGACCAACGTCTTCTGGATAAGCTGATTGCTGAAGCCAAAGCCGAGAAGAAGAAGTATGATGAAGCCGTGGCATCCTTTATGGTTGCCAAATCCTCTGCCCAAAAGCTGGAATTAACTAAGAAGCAGCTTGAAGAGGAGTTGACCAAGGTGAACCAGCGATTATCCGACGCCCTTGCTACTTCGAGCGTCATGGCTTTAACCCTGAAAGACCAGAAAAAGAAATATCGGCCAAGCCATCACCAAGGTTAAGGATCAATTGGCCAAGGTTATCCCAGTGCCTGGGGATGCTAAAGCTGATGAAGACCTCGTGTACGGTATCACAGAGACATTGGGCAAGGCTGCTGTAGTGCTGTCAGGTCTAGGTGCTAGACTCCCTGGATCCGGATTGTAAACTTATTGACGTTGTGTTGAAACAGTGCTTTTGCTACTTTTTGTAACACACTTAATCGGCTGTTTAACCGATTATTTTTGTCTTTGTTCAATCGGTTGTTTAACCGATTCATTTCCAAATTCTTTGTGTTGTACTTTTAATTACGCACCGATCCAAACGATAGGGTAGTACCTTTTCAAATATCTCCCATTGATCGCTTTTGGTAACATAGTACCTTCAAGTGTTTCGAGTATGTATGCGTTTCCACCAACTGGCCGATTTATCTTGTAAGGTCTTTCCCACGTTGGCGACCACTTGCCGAATCGATTATCCTTAGACCCGATTGGCAATATTATTTTCCAGACTAAATCGGCTTCACTAAATGATTTGGGGACGTCCTTTTTGTTGTACGCCCTAGCAACTCTTCTTTTGTTCTTTTCGAGCCGATCCAATGTAATCAGCCTTAGCTCCGCCAAATCGTCCGAATTGCATAACATCAACTCTTTGTATTCATCAGCCGATAGGTTGTTTTGTCTTGCTACTCGCATAGACTCAATATTTATTTCTACGGGCAACACGGCCTCCTGACCACATACCAACTGATATGGTGACAATTTAGTCGATCCGTGAAACGCTAGCCGATAAGCCCACAAAGACTCCGACAGTGTAGAGTGCCAAGTTCGAGGCCTTTCATCAATTTTTCTTTTAATCAGCTTGATCAGAGTTTTGTTGGACGATTCGGCTTGCCCATTAGCCTAAGCATAGTATGGTGATGAATTAAGTAACTTAATGCCCAAGCTTTCTGCAAACCTTCTAAACTCGTTAGACATGAACACTGTTCCTTGATCGGTTGTAATAGTCTGAGGAATACCGAATCGATGGATAATGTGTTCATTAACAAAGCCGATAGCTTCTATGCTGGTGACTTTTTTAAACGGAACGACTTCCACCCATTTCGAGAAATAGTCCATGGCTGCGAGGATAAACTTATGACCTTTACTCGTTGCTGAGAATATTTGGCCGATTACGTCTATTCCCCATCCTCTGAATGGCCAGGGCTTGATAATCGGATGCAAAGCCGATGCCGATGCAAGTTGCACACTCCCAAACTTTTGACAACTTTGGCACCCTTTGTAATACTTGAAACAATTTTCTAACATTGTCGGCCCAAAATACCCGGTTCGTCTTAAGATCCACTTGATTTTGTGAGCCGATTGATGTGCACCGCAAATTCCTTCATGAACTTCACCCATGGCCACTTTCGCTTTTTCATCTCCTAAACATCTCAAAAGCAATCCTTCCAATGTCCGATAGTATAATTCTCCTTCTAGCACAACATACTTCAGTGTTTTTTGACGAACTTTTCATGTAGTAGGCCTAGATGGATTCATTAGGTAAGCTTTTATTTCTGTTCTCCAGTCGTCATTATCAACACACAGCACTGTCTTGTCGATCAATTCAAATGTCTCGTGTCGGCTGTATTCCTTGTAGCCTGAAGCTGCCTGAGCCAAGATGTTGGCCTTGTTATTCATCTCCCTGGGCACATGGCCAATACAGAACGGCGTGAAAGTGTTGATAACATTGAGACAATGCTCTAGATACTTTGATAGCACCTCATTGTTGCATTTGAATTCTCCTTTAATTTGTTGCACCACCAGTAATGAGTCACCATATGCTTCTACATTACTTGCCCCAATACTATCAACCAACTGCAGCCCTTTGAGCAATGCTTCATACTCGGCCTAGTTATTAGAGCATCGGCTTTTAAGCCGATATGCAAACTCGACGTTATGCCCTTTTGGCGAAATCAGTACAATACCTATTCCACTCCCCTCTTGACAGACTGACCCATCAAAATACAGTTGCCATGGGGCTACATCGACTATTCCCGCCATGGTATCGTGTCCTGTTATGAAATCGGCTATGGCTTGTCCTTTAATAGCTTTGGCCGATTCAAACTGTAGGTCGAACTCAGACAGAGCATAAGCCCATTTCCCAAGTCGTCCTCTTAAAATCGGAGCAGATAGCATGTATTTAACGACGTCAGTTCTACACACTACTATGCAGGTCGATGCCAACACATAGTGCCTCAATTTCGTACAAGCAAAATATAATGATAAACATAACTTTTCCACTGAAGGGTACCTGGTCTCAGCATCCAAGAGCCGTCGGCTTAAGTAAAATATTACTCGCTCTTTACCATCAATTTCTTGCGCCAAAACAACCCCAATGGTCTCGTTTTCAGCCGATACATATAGCTTAAATGGGACTCCTTTCTGGGGTGCAGCCAAGACTGGTGGTGATGCTAAGTATTGCTTTATGTCATCAAAAGCCTTTTGCTGATCGGCTCCCCACACGAACTCCTCATGATCCTTCAACTTTAATAGTGGTGTAAAAGCCTGAATCCTACCAGACAGATTCGAAATGAATTGTCTTAAGTAGTTAATTTTGCCGATCAGCTTTTGCAACTCATTCTTGCATGCTGGCGGTGAAACTGACCAGCCGACACGCCGAACGCACATTTTAAAGGATTCATCTTCGGCCCATGAGCTCATGTGTTCTGGAACATCTTTTCTAAATCGGCCAAATGCTGCCACTCTTCCTTTGATTTAACCACCACGTCATCAATGTAAATCTCGACAATGTGGCCGATTAGATCATGAAAAATCAAATTCATGGCGCGTTGGTAAGTAGCGCCTGCATTTTTCAAACCGAATGTCATTACTGGCCATTCATACAACCCTATCGCACTAGGGCACCTGAAGGCAGTTTTGGGGACATCGGCTTCCGCCATGAATCTGGTTATATCCAGCATTCCCGTCAAGAAAACTGATAATTTTATTACCTGAGGCGGCATCAATAAGCATATCAGCTATAGGCATCGGATATTCATCTTTTGGCGTGGCTTTGTTCAAATCTCTGAAATCGACACATACCCGAAGCTTGCCATTCTTTTTCATGGCAGGAACAATGTTGGACACCCACTCGGCATATCAGCAAGGCCTTATGAATTTGGCCTCCAGCAACCTTTCAATTTCTTCTTTTATTACATTGTACAACTCCGGATTAAAACGCCGAGGAGGTTGCTTATATGGCCGATATCCCGGTTTAATAGGCAGCCGATGTTCTACTAACTGTCGGCTTAATCCATGCATCTCATAGTATTCCCAGGCGAAACAATCCCTGTATTCTCTAAGTATTTTAACCAACTTATTTTTGTATTTTAGACCTAAGTTTGCATTTACAAAAGTTGGCCTTTTTCTGTCACCTTCTCCTATGTCGACTTCTTCAAGCATATCGGCTGAAGTGAAACCTTGACCCAATTTTTTGCTTTGGAAGTCTTCAATGGCCTCACACGAATTTATCACACGCCGATAGCTCCTCGCCTTGTCTTGTAAAATTTGGATCATTTCTGACCCCATCTTCTCAAGACTTCGCTCGCTCGATCAAACGTGCCTGGCCTGACACTGATTGGCGTAAAGCCCGACTTACCGATGCATATGAAGTCACAATCGTCTAGTGCCTTACCTGATATGCACTCTGCCTCTTCGTGTGGCCAATTTGCATCGGAGCTGGCCATGGCAATATGAGCCGATGTATCGGCTGAGACAATTTCGACTTCATCTCCATCCCATTGCACAAGAAGTTGGTGCATTATTGAAGGGATACAACAATTAGCATGTATCCAATCTCGCCCAAGAAGCACACTGTAATTCCCTTTGGCTTCAATCACAAAAAACGCGGTCGGCAAAGTTTTACGGCCGACGGTTAACTCTGTGACCATCACTCCTTTTGCTTCAGTGGGGTCACCTGTGAAGTCATTCAACACCATGTTTGTTTTGATCAGGTCTTCGTCGGTTTTGCCCAACTTCTTGCAAGTGGAGAGTGGCATTAAGTTTACAGTAGCCCCTCCATCTACAAGCATCCTTGATATCGGCTTTCTGTTGATAAAGCCTTTTAAGGGCCTGTTTGGGACAACTCCAGCTCCACCAAAATCTGTGGAGTTGGTGGAGCAGGATATTTCTAGCTCCAGAAATTTATGGAGCTGGAGCTGTAGGTACATTAAGAGTGTTTAGGTGGATCATCTTGTTTACATTTTAGACTAAAAATATAAACTTAATTCACTTTATTTTAGCCTATAAGTTTCAGCTCTGAACTGGAGTTGTGAGCTGGAGCTCTCCCAAACAGGGCATAAGTATAACGGCTTTAAGTGCTGATGAGGATCTTGTGGCTTCTCGAACACTGCGTCCTGTGCGCCCAGGCATAATTGAGCCAACGTATCTTTAGCCGATTCAGTCTTGATCCTGAATTCGGCTGGCAGAGTAAATACCATGTTGATATTCATGGGAGGAGTGTCACTTCGAACTATTGGTGACAGCAAATCGTCTGAGGAATCTGACTCGTTATCGGCTTGCTCTTTTCTCTTCCATTCCTTTTTAACAAGCTTTATCGGTCGCAGTTTGTTAAATGTTTCATCTCTTTGTTTCTCTTCTTCGGCCTCTCTCATTTCCTGCGTCCTTAAGCGCTGGAGCCGTCTGCGTTGCGATCGGCTGAGCCCAGTCGGGCACCATCTAGGCTTGGGCTCCACTGGTTTGCGGATTTTACCAACCAAGTTCTCAGTTGGCTCTTCTTCCTTGTCTTGGTTCGGTGTGCCTAGCCTCTCCTTTACTGGCTTCCTATGCCCTGACTCATTTTGATCCGTCATTGGCCTAAATAACCGCTCTTTCACCGATTGTCTTGGCCAATCTCTTTGCGGGTAATACTCCATGGGGCATGACCTTGAAGATGGTAATGTCACCCTTCTTTCCCAACAGAATTGCCAAAAGGGACACCTCTGATGAGCTATTTCTGCGTTACTCAGCCGATGCAAGTTATTTGGCCGAAACACATTGTTTGGCCGATACAACTCATCTGGTCAGCGAGACTGCCGCTTCTGCCGATGGCTCATCCTCTCATATTTCTCGAGTAGCTGTGAGAAAGTTGGCTTAGGCTTGAATGCTGGTTTTCGAGGCAGAGACCTCTCAGCCTTGTACCATCGTCCGACTTGCGGTTCCCCTTTTGGTTTAACGGTCCTTGAGTTCCTCCCATCTTGATCGGTTTCAATTTGAAGGGAGCCGATAGTTGAATTCCTCCCATCTTGATCGGCTTCAATTTGAAGGGAGCCGATAGTGATCTTCAGCGTTTCTCCTTTTAAGCTTGATTCTATGTCGACTTGCCTCGTTGCTCTGGGTTTTTCGTTGACAATCTGCTTTTTTTCGTCAACAATCTGCTTTCCTTTACCGGAGAACTGAACCATGTTTATTGGGAAAGGATTGACATCGACTTCCATGGTCGGCTCTTCTGCGAACTTAAGCCGACCGTCTTCGATGGCTGCCTGTATCTGTTGTCGAAAAATATTGCAATCGTTAGTGTTATGGGAAAAAGAATGATGCCACTTACAATATCGTCGCTTTTTGATCTCGTCGGCCGATGGTATAGTGTGTCCTTCTGGTAGTCGTATCAGTTTTTCTTGTAATAACATATCAAATATGCGGTCACACTTTGATACGTCAAAAGCGTACTTGACCTCCGTCTTACTCCTCGTCGGTTTGAGCCATGAACAGACAAGTGGTTTCTTGGAGCCCTTTACCCATTCGGCTATATTTACGTCTGCTTCATCTTCAGAAGTTTCACTCGAACCATACTCAACCATGTTTACTTTGGCCCTATCCTTGCCATTGCCGTTTAGCCTAATTTTGTCCTTGAATTCCTTGCTTAAATATCAGCTTTCTTGTGCCGATACGCGATGAAGTAGATGACTTAAATCAGTAAACTCCTGCCCAGCAAGCTTTTCCTTAAGTGGGGCCTTGAAATGCTAAATCGGCTAGTTGGTTATCAGGCAACACTACACTGAAGCATTGATTTCGCACTTCTCTAAATCTTCTAATATACTCGGAAGCTGATTCGCCGAACTTTTGCCGGATAGCGCTCAGGTCTGAAATTCTTAACTCTAAACTACCGAAGAAAAAGTATTCATGAAATCGACTTTCTAAATCGTTCCAAAAATGGACCGAATTTGGAGGCAGATTGGTAAACCAAGTAAAAGCAGTCCCTGATAAAGACAAGGGAAAAAGTCTAATTTTTAACCCATCGGACTGAGCTGCTTCACCACACTGGGCTATAAATCTTCCAACATGTTCTAGGGTGGTGACTGAATCATCCCCTGAAAACTTTGCAAAATCAGGAATCCTAAAGTTATGGGGATATGGCATGCGATCAATATAATCTGGGTACGATTTTCTATAGCCGATTATTTTCCCTTTGGGCTGTAAGCCAAATTGATCTCTCAAGACCATGGAAATCTGATCAGCCCAATTGATATTATTAGCCGATGGAACACCAGGGTTTGGCCAATTGTGATAAGCGGTATCCTGCCCCCTGAGTGCAAACTCGGCTGGTCGGCTTGCCCTAGCAGACGGGTACTGTTGTTGCCATGGCTCATACCCATCAGTTCTGGCAGCCGTAACCTCAGGCAATGGACCGAACGGCTCTGTGTATGTAACTACTTTATATGGAGCCGGATTTCTAACTTGAAATGGCCCTTGGGGTTTACAATTCTTTCTAATTCAGTTGGCTAAGGAGCCGATGGAACGTTGGAAACACCTGACGCCGATGGATCTGACTTCGCAGTGTCCGTATATGCATGGTAATGTGGAACTGAGTTTGAGCGAGGATTCGTTGGTGCCAACACGGTAGGTTGGGTCGGTATTAGCGAAGGTGCAGGTGCCGACGCCTTGATCGTGTTGGCATTTGGTGCCACGGAATATACGGGATATGTCGGGAGTGGCTGCAATGGATCCAGCAATCCTTCAGATGTTGCCAACTCCTGTGTAATTGTCTTTACACTATTTTCTATCATTGGCTTCAAGGTTGTGACCAAAGCCGATGATTGATTGATTAATGCATGATGCACAGATTGCTCAATCATAACGGATAATTCGGCTTGAGCCGGGAGATATCGGCTTACCGAATTCGACGCAGCGTCAGTTTCGCCAAAGGGATTTAATGTTGGAAGCGCCATTTTCTGCGTGACCCCTCGCCGAGTTTTCTGATAACAGCCCAACATCAATTCCTCCAAGGCAGCTTTCCGATCTTCGATTTCCTTGCGCTGCTCTGGGGTTAAATCATTCAAGGTAGGGACGATTATGGCGTCGGCGTTCACGTCGGCTGGTGCGACAGATTTGCCTGCAGTCATCTTGTCGACTGTGGTCCCACCGGGCGTGCCAAAAATGTGTTGACACCAAAAATGTAATGTAGGGTTTCTAGCTTGCAACACACCAGACGAACACCGGGTTCAATGCAAGGCGTGCCAATCGATTTGACCCTGCAATCGATAAGGAGAAGACTGTAAAATTTAATCAAGCCGATCCTTTGAAGCGAATCGGCTAAAGCGGGAATCAGCCAGGAGCCGATTAAATAGATAAATAGACTAGTCGATGAAGACTAATCTGAAGGTAAAAGGCAGATCGATTCTGAAAAGGCGATGTGCAACAAGATAGAACAAATCAAACCTGGAGAAATCGAAGGCGATCAACAATTGGCGATTCGCAACTTTATTGATCGATGTCGACTTACAAAAGAAGGATTACAAAGCTAAAAGACTAAAAACTACGAGAAAAACTAGCAGATGTGATTTGATTGTGGATGCCCCCTTCAAGCAGCCTTGGCACGCCTTATATACCCATCAGCCGATCTGAGTCCTGATCCAACACGTCAACTTAATCCGAATCGGCTATAGTTTCCTTATTGGACTCTGCTCTCAGATATTATCCGTATGCTATCCATACTTCCCATTGTGCGTCGTGTTTTACCCAAACTCGTGCTTTTCTGCCGATTCTTCTCGTAATTACCAAAAACTGGTGCAAACACATCGCTTGTCTGGTTGTTCGCTGACCATACATCTCCACATGAAAATTGCTTTAGCTTCTGTGCTACCTGCCTTTTCCACTCTTGGGGGATTATATGTATCGCTATCAGAACATGAATAACAACATAAGCAAGGACAAGACATACTAACACTGATATGTAAATGGATTTCTTTGCCTCCCTGCTGCTCCCCATAACAAAAGCCCCAGTTAGGGAAAGAAGGACCACTATCATTGCTATTTGCAATGCACGTCGTTTTATAACCTTCTTGCTCATCTTCTTGTCCAGGAGCATATTGATCATGACAATGGATGCCACAAAGGCGATTGCATTGAGATAGAAGAATGCAATGAAGCAGGGATGGTAAGTGTCCTCAAGGATGCGATCACCAGCTGAATGATGATGTTCACTTCTTGACCAGAACCCACCTGGTGGATTCAGACCAGATTGATATGTCACAGATACTGCAAGAATGGCAAGAAGAAGCAGAAACGTCCGGGTCTTCTCCAGATGCTCGCCAGCTGTATTGTCATCAGAAGTTTGATTGGGCGCTCCTAGATTGCTGTCAATATGGCCATTCTCAGAACATTTAGCATTGTTATTAATGCCACCAATTTCAATGTCACGGTTATCTTCTCCAACCGAAGTGCGTTGTTGTTCTACAGGAACAGAAGGCCCTTCATTCGCTATGTGACAATCGGTGGATCCATTGTAGTCGCTGACTGACATATTTTGCTCAGACAAGCCCTCAACTGAAATAACAGTTGAAGATTTATCCATCGTACTTGCAACCTGCTGGTTGTCTGTAGATATACTATCCTTGGTATTTGCAGTTTGCTGGCAGCTTACCGATGGATGCTCTTGCTCAGTGCTGGATTTAGACTCCTCAGCATTTGCAATTAGCTGGCAGTCTTTAGATTGATACTCCAGGTTGGACACAACATCCTCGGTATTTGCTGACTGCTGGCTGTTCCATGATGGATGCTGTGAGTTGGACACTGAGTCCTCAGTATTTGCAGCTTGCTCTTTGTCTGCAGGCGGATGCTCCCCGTGGGACTCACCCTCTTTGGTACTTGAAACTTGCTGATTGCCCGTGAACTGGTGTTCTGATTCAGAGGCATTGTCTTCTGCTAGTGTACCTTTTGAATGTACTGAATGTATATGATGACTTGCATGAGAACTCCCCTGCTACCAAATGAGAATACCCCACCCAGTTTACCCATGCACCGCAGACTCACTGACTTGACCTTTCCTAGCCAATCCGCTACAGGTTCGTAAACAAAGATCCCAGCTAATAGTGCAAAGCAGATCAAAACTATGATGATAATAAAAATAACATAGAATGATGTTGCTACATCCCGACAGCATCCTGCAGCATAGGCACCAATGAGGCACAGTAGGTCAGCTACCACACACATAATCACCGCTTTAGACCTTATTCCATGCTTGCTCAATTCTGGGCTCAGAAGCAGTAGGATTATGACCAAAGATGCCACAAAGGAAGTCGAATTGAAAGAAACAAATATATTATAACGGCGAAGGTAGTTACCGCGAAGAACAGAAGTAGCTGGAGGATGCTTGTAACGAGGAGGAATGGCTGAAGGGACATAATCATTTTCAGCCCAAAATCCGCCCGGTGGGCTCAATCCTGCTTGGTATGTGACAGTAGCAGCAAACGTTACAAGCATCAAAATCAACTTGCGAGCCTCCTCGATGTCTCTGTCTTGATGGCTGCTCATTTCACTGTTACTGATACCCCATTTGGTTAGAATTTTGCTTAGCTTTCTCTGCACCTTCTCTTTAAATGTTTCTGGAATAACCTGTTGGAAATCTAGGTATTATTTTAATTGCAGATTTGAATATTCAACATAATCCCAAAATAATCAAACACAACAGGCTAGACAGAAGATACCACATATTTCTGAAAAGTAGATCTTGTACGAGATGAGCAGAGAGGAAAATATGAGAATTCTTACGATGGGCTTGATGGCGAAAAAAGCAGCGCGAGAGCGACCATTTGTAGAGGAAGTAGTCGGCGTCGTGGATCGTCAATAGCAAGATGAAGAACTTCGGCGGTCGCGATTCGCTGCCAGAAACCTTATTGCCGCCCTCGTGCGAGTTCTCACAATGCAGCGGTTCGGAGATCCCGCTCTCCTTGCCTCGCGGTGCACGCCGAGAGGAAGGTCGATGAAGAACGGCGCAAGACGAAGACGCAAACACAGTCACACGGTGGATGAGCAGCGAAAAAAGCCACAACTGTCAATAAATTGACCGTTACAGCACTATTATACGCTAGTAACTGCAGTCATCAATTCAATTGAAACTGACGCCATAATGGAGAGAAACCGAAAATTAAAAGGGTTTAAACGTGCCAGGAATTTAATCTACCGCGAAGTCACAAGTCACACGGGAAAAATACGCGGTAATTCGCGAAATACACGCGCGTGCGTGTGACTTTAGCCGTGCTCCACACCCTCCATATGCCTCATTACAAAACATGGTGAGAGCTCTCCCTTTTAAATTGGCACTCTCTTCTTTTAACTAGTAATATGATACTATTATTTGTAGCTTTGGCATTAGAGATAAATAGGCCACTTGGGCCTCATTTCTAACATAACCCTTATGAATACTGGGATATGAATCCCCACATATACGAAAACAGCAAAAACCAGAACCCAGATGTAAATGGATGACTTAGGTGCTCTGCAGCTTCCAGCGGCATATGCCCCCATCAGGCTGAATAGGTCCAATATCATGGTAAATTGCATTGAACGGAGCCACATCTTCTGCCTCGTCACATTTTTACTCAGGAGCATGATGATTAAGACAAGAGATGCAGCGAAGGCTGTTGCATTGCAGTAAAAGAATGCTTCATACCGTTGAGAGAAGCCAACACCAAGGACAGGGTCACCAGCATCATGGCCATCCTTGTTCAGTGCCCAAAATCCCCCCGGTGGTGTCAATCCAGCATTGTATGTCACACTAACTGCTAAGATTCCAAGCAGTTCCAAATACTTTCGCAATCTCCACAAGAGGTCAAAATCATCCTTGATGCTATCGACCATGTCATGGTTGGTTTCATGAGTGTTGCTGTTGTTAGAAATGAGGCCTAAGTGGTCCATTTATCTCTAATGTTAAAGCTACAAATAATAGTATCATATTGCTAATTAAAAGAGGAGAGTGCCAATTTAAAAAGGAGAGCTCCCACCATGCCTTGTAATGAGGCATATGGAGGGTGTAGAGCATGGCTAAAGTCACATGCAAGCACGCGCGCGCGCGTATTTCGCGAATTACTACGTATTTCCGCATGTTTTTTCCCGCGTGACTTGTTAATGGGGTCATTTACTGAGAATTGAAACAGCCATGATAATGGCGTCAGTTTCTAATAGAAACTGTCATTTCAATGACCTGCAGTTACTAGCATATAATGGTGCTGTAACGGTCAATTTATTGACCGTTACTGGTGCAAGGCTATAAAATCTGGAGACGTCCAGACAGATGGAGCTTTTTGTCTCTTGCACTCGCGTTCATCCACTGTGATTTGTGTTGCGTCTTCGTGCTGCACTCGTTCTTCACCGACCTTCCTCTCGGCGTGCACCGCGAGGCAAGGAGAGCGGGATCTCCGAACCGTTGCCGCTGCGAGAACCTGCACGGGGGCGGCAATAAGGTGTCTGGGCAGCGCATTGCGCGACCGCTCAAGTTCTTCCTCCTCGACGTCGACTACTTCCACTACAGGCGACCGCTCGAGTTCTTTCTCCTCGACATCGACTACTTCCACTACAGGCGATCGCAACTGCGCTGCTTCTTTTCCTTCCACAAGCCTTACGTAAGAATTGTTTTTTCCTCTGTTCGTCGCGTGCGCGACAATGCTCGATCTATTTTTTAGTAGCATGTGGTGCCTGTTATCTTGCCTGTTGTCTTTTATCATTTTGGAAATTAGCTTAATATTCAAATCTGAAACAAAAATAATACCTAGATTTCCAACAGTTGTCTTCATTCTGATCATTGCCTGATCCCATAGTACTTGTGTTGTTCCCCGACCAAGATTGAAAGTCTCAGCTGCCCTCTATCCTTGCATTTGCAGCAGCAGGAAATAGCTCCTTGGATGAGAGAAGATATCTGGAAGATTCAAAGATTAGTCAAGGATGGTTCTGGTTTCAGAACAAGAACAGTGGTGGCAAGGAACGATGCTAGGAAGAAGAAAGACTTGGTGGATGGTGTGAAGTCAATGTGCCAAACAAATACAATCACTTTGCTTGCTTGGTCCCAGAGGCCACAATATTGTGCTCGGAAAAACTACCATACGAATTATTAGCTTATACTTATGAGAATTTTTACAGTACACAATGTAGTGGTAGTAGGAATTAAATCTAACCATCCATTTGTCAAGGGTATTTTTGACTTTTCCCATCTATTCAGCCATCTCGTCAATATCCAGCTCGATCTCATCCCCAAGCAGCTCTGGTTTGCCATTCCTCTTCCGCACAATCTGCAGCACATTATGCATCTTCTCTTCGGGCAAGCTCTCCAGCCCTTCCCTCAGCATGTTCTTCTCCTCCAGGCTCATCTCCCTCTTGTTCAGCTCCCTTGCCTTCAGTTTCAGCATTTTCAAGTTCCCCACCCTCGGCTTCACCTGTGCCGGAAGGGTCGGTTGTGGCAATTCCGCTGGCACTGGCATCGGTGGTTCAAGGCGCTTGCATTCCTGCTCGAACCAAGAGACCGCCCTGTAGAAGGCTGCTCCGTAAGGTCCCAACTCTATCTGTGACTGTCTAATCTGGAACCTCTCGAAAGACCACAGTCGAAGGAGTAGAGGACACCCAACAGGAGTGGATGAGTCTGTCACATGACGGCATTCGTTGCAAAGGGCCTGGAAGGTGGCAGCTAGTACAACCAGTCTCCAAGCCAGCTGTGGGATCTTGTCCAGGTTGGCATCTGCGATCGCCCTCGTATACTGGATCATATGCTTGTCGATGCTTTCCCTATGAGATGAGCGGAACAAGACCCAGCCGAACATCCAGATCAAGTACGCCTCAAAGTGGTGACTGACAATGTCCTCCCCCGCTCCATCAGCCATCCTCTTGGGCTGCAGAAAGTAATGGTCAGTTTGATAACTAAAAAAGAAATCGAAATAAAATTTAGAGAAAATAAATCACACTTACATAGAACTGTACCAACCACTTATGCATCGGACCATACGCAGAAGTGAAAGGTGTGTAACCATGCTCGGTGGGTAGCATATCTGCGAACTGGGCTAGGAGCTCCATCCATCACTCCAAGTGGATGTTGTCACACACCACCGCATCCCCGATGCAAGATAGGCCCAGTAGGTAGCTGACATCCTCCAGTGTCGGTGCCATCTCACCGCACGAGAGGTGAAAAGTATGTGTCTCCTGTCGTCGGCGATCTACTAGAGCGGCCAGCAAGCTCTTGTTGTACAGGACCCTCCTGGAGGCACCACGCCTGTCCTGTGCGTCGGCGACAGTCGCCTCCACTATCCATGCTAGAGGTAGTAATCCTGCTTCTTTCAACCTGCAAGAAAACACGGTAAGAATAAGTGCTCCATACATACAAGACATGTAAGGCAACTATGATAACAGTGCACTAACCTCAGAATCCATCGCAAGTTGATCCGCCATGTTCTCATGGGGTCCGCAAGCGTAGGGCGCTAAGCTCGAACGGCGGCTCCCCGTCTAGCGGCGGCAAGGTGGCTAAGTGGCATCGGTGAGTCATGTCTATCACTGGGTTGAGCAACTCGTATTATTGGACGTCTGCCATACCTACAATTGAATAAAATAATGTTAGTACAAATTCGAATACACAACAGATTGAAATGCAATAATTACAAAGAGAATTTGCGTACAACAACAACACATACAAATTTGAAAACACAAATGCTGGCACCTTTCAAATTCTCAACCTACCCATACTACTACACCTATGTACCACGACGACAAGTCAGGTATCTTAAAAAATATTGCTGCTCTATACAACTAATTACTTAAGAACTAAATTAATCTGGTCGACAAGTTGTGTATCTAAAAAACTATTGCTACTCTATATAGCAAATTACGTACGAACCTAATTAATTATGTTGTTAAGTCATGTATTTAAAAAACTATTGCTACTCTATACAGCTAATTACGTATAAACCTAATTAATATGATCGACAAGTCATGTATCTAATTACTTACAAACCTAATTAATCTAGTCACTACGTCATGTATCTAAATAACTATTGGCACTTTACATAGCTGATTACTTACAATCTAATTAATCTTCTCACTAAATCATATATTCGAAGTCGCTAAGTCATATATCTAAAGTCACTAAGTTGTACATCTGAAGTCGCTAAGTCGTACACCTAATTACTTATAAATCTATTTAATCTAATCATTAAATCGTATTTTTAAAATTTCATTGAAATGAACGAAAAGAAATTACTTGCACGATTGTGAGCCCTTTTCCTCCTCCTTCCCCTCTTCTTCTTCCCCTCGCCTCTCTTTTTCTTCCCCTCTCTTATCACTCTCATCAAGGCCATTTCTACCGGCAAAATGGCGAGTCTGGCTGGACTGGAGCGTGGCCGTTTTGATATAATGCATTCTGTCGACAGAGTGCTGGACCATTTAACGACAGCTCTCTGTTGCCTATTTGAAATGGTGAAATTGTGATGGACTCTCAGTCGCCATTTCAAAAAGCGACACGGGTGTATATTTGTATTTTTTAATTCGACATATTATTTTTGTAATTTTCTATTTTTAAATATGATTTATAAAATTCTTCAAAGATAGCTGCTTTCATGCATCAATGATCGTGTGAACAAGAACAGTAGAAAGAACGAATACGACAGAGCGAGGGAAGGCCTGGTGAAGCCCCCCAAAGGGCAGCTACAGAGGGAATGGTCATCTCCCTTGGCCCCGCAGCAATAACCAGTTAATTATTAAGTTGGACCCAGTTGCAGGTTCACAAAACTGGTTTTCACAAACCAGTTCGAAAACCACAATTCGAAAGTCAGAAAAATCGAGTTTAAAATTGTTCGAAAATCGTCAGAAACAAAAGAGTTAAGAAATCAAAAAGTTTTGAAAAAATTAAAAAAATTGTAAACTGGTTGAAAACCGACCGCCCAATTGAATGTTTCTTAGAGCCGATTTTTGAGCAATTTTTGCTCGTTTTCATCGAACATCAAGCGGTTTTTACCCTTTTTTACCGCTTTACGTTGCATAAATTTTTCTAAATTTTTTGAATTCAAATATAAATCGGATCGGTTTTCTATTTGGTTTTTAATGCCAAACTGGCTCGGTAGGATCGGTTTTCGTCGGCTTTGGAAACCATGCCCAGTTGAATCCGGGCACAATCAGCATCCACATTTTCTTTTTAAAAGGCATAATGAGTATGACGGGACCACTTTTGAGTTAGAACATCAAATGCGAAAAATAATGGAATATCAGCACTAGTAGAGGAATCACGAGGTACAACTTGACCAAACACACGGCCAAATGTTAATACGATTGGTCTGGAACACATCGGTAAGCAAAGATGACTTAATAATTGGTCTGAATCACGAGCTGGACTATGATTTTGATGGTCAGTCCTGTCACCTCATCGCAGATAATAATTGGTCTGGAACACATCGGTAAGCAAAGATGACTTAAGTAGAATGCCTGGGACCGGGAGGCAATGCAGGGTAGCAACTAGACGAGAAATGGCATCCGCCGACTGCGAAAGCGCAGCATGTGTTTGCATCTAGATCGGCCGGGCGAGGCCAAGGTAGGCTGGTACCACACAGCCTCCACACACCCCATAGGTCCACACCATTTGCAAGCCACCGGCACCTTCGGAGAAGCCGAAGTGGCGAAGCATACGGTCCACTTGGCTCCAACAAGTCATCTTGCCTCGAGCAGTCGAACGCCGTCTTTGACATTTCTGCTCCGCGTCCAAGCAACCTCCAAGAAACGCCGCTCGTCTCCTCTCCTCGTCGACGCATGGAAAATGGCCGAGGCCTCCACGGTGCCTCACCACTAGTTCCGTCTGCGCGATACGGCCCCGCCAGGCATTGGTTGAACGCGTGGTCGGCACGGTTGAGAGAGCGAAACCGGCGGCTCGGCTCAAGACGGTATTCGTCGAACACGGTCAGCGTGAGGTTGCCGCTTGATCGGAGGCTTGCCCCAACCAGTCTGATTCATCGGGTCGGACCCAGGCCCCGCCGACGCCAGCAACTCGGAATTCGGAATTACTGAAACCCTAGTCGTCACACTCCTTCACCCAAAACTACGCAACCAGCACTAGCACTTCGGCACGTGGCATTCTTGCCCTATACGTGTGGATACTTAGAGGCATTGCTGTAAGGTTTCAACACTAGGACGATCCACAACATGTGATGGTGACGAGGAGCTGTCGGAAGAGGCATGAGGGTAGTACGACTACAATCGCACCAACGCGCTAATAACTTTACTTTCGCTACGGGTCTGCGCGCCTAGTGATAATTCCGTGATCTATAACTTGTAGTGGTTTTTTGGTTGTGTAGTAGAAAATTTTGATTTTACGCTAGAATAGCCTACCTACTCCCCTACAATTCCATCTACATGTAGAGACTCTTGAAAAAAGAATCTAATGCAGAGATGTATTGAAGCAAAACAATGCACATTAGTAATGCACTAATGCCTACTAGATCTCCCCACAATTAATCCTATCATGAGTTTCTTCTACTCTGATCCAAGGTGATCACTTTTCTGGCTCTCTTCCTTTCTCTCTCTCTTTTTTACAAAAATGGCTCTTTTTCTAATAAAATTGCAAACCTAGCCCACTCCTCACTGCAGAAGACACCTTCCATGCTCCCCTACTATAGAATCACCTCCCATACTCCCTCTCCACTGCACCTTTCCTCCTACGCACGTCGCGTCCGCTCCCGCACTCGCGTGCCATGGGAGCTCTAGCTCCTCCCACGCCTTCAGAGTGTGGCACCGTTTGCTGCCGTGCTTGCCGCCCGCCTCCTGTACTACACCTCTAAAGCACTACGGGCTCCTTGGGCATGGTAGACGACAAGTCTTGTCATCTGACGTATCTTCCACAGTAGGAGAGAGAGTTAGATTTGCAAATTTTTTTGAAAGAGAGCTATTTTTACAAAAAAAAAAGAAAAAAAAAGAAAGGGCTAGAAAAGTTACCACTTCCTCTCAGCTTGTGCTGTAGGGCAGTCACACACATGCTCAGATGTTTTCCTGCTTTTTTTAGATAATGGAACACAAAATTCCGGCTTCATCTCTCTTTGAGAGAATCAGACCACACTTATTACAAACTGACAAGGATATAACAAGTTGACAAAACCAAATCCTCAAACAGAATAACCAATCCTAAGTACAAAAGGCCAACCAAACGAAGCAAATAACTGCAAAGCTACGGTCTCCAGCAGACGACAAACATCAAGAAGACCCTCTTTAATTGATTCACTTTGCTGTAATTTGGCCCATGTACGAAGCCAGTGCGTTCCTCGGAACAATACCTGCAAAAAAGATTTAGGTATGAGCTTGTCAAAAACAGTGTCATTCCTGGTTAACCATAAGGCCCAACAAATTCCGGCAACCCCTGATAGTAATACAGGAATCTGAGCTAACCCCCCTTGTTTCAACCACCCATCAAATAGATGATTTATATTTACAGGCGGGGCAATACCCAAAGTCATGTAAACTAGTCGCCACAAAAATTTGGCATAACAACAATTGATGAAAAGATGATGGATAGTTTCAGTTGTACTACAATAACAACAAGACTTATCCCCATACCAATTACGTCGAACCAGATTATCTTTAGTCAATAGGACACCCGTCTTTATGTACCATAAAAAAATTTTAATCTTTAAAGGTAACCTAGTGTGCCAAATCTCCTGTGATACTTTAATACCATTGTTAACCAATAAATTGTACATGGATTTTACCGAGAATATCCCATTAGAATGAAGATGACACTTGAAAGAATCAGTCCCTTCCTGTAAGGTAATATTAATCGTTCTTGCGACTAAATTGCTCCAGGCTATTAGTTTATTCCCCACCAACGCTCGTCTGAAAGACACGTTAAGAGAGGATAAACCAAGGACTTCAGCCACCGTTGCATGTTTCTTCCGGACGATATTAAACAAAGAAGGGTATTGAGATTTTAATGGTAAATTCCCCAATCAAATATCTTCCCAAAACCTTACTTGGGTCCCATCTTTTAAGACATAGGAACCGAGGTTTAGGAATTGAGATTTTACCCCCATGAGACCGCTCCAAAAATGAGAATCACCTGGTTTCCTTTCTACCTGACTTAAAGTTTTGCCTTTCAAATATTTGTTCCTTAGCAGTTGTTGCCAAATTCCTTGCTCATTGCACAACTTAAATAGCCACTTGCTCAATAGGCTTTTATTTTGAAAATCAAGATTGAGAATCCCTAACCCACCTTGATCTTTAGGTTGGCATAAGACTTTCCATCTCGCGAGCCTATATTTCTTTTTGTGCCGATCATTTTGCCAAAAGAAACGGGATCTATAATAGTCTATTTTTTCAGAACACCCCTCGGGACCTCAAAAAAAGACATCATAAACATCGGCAAACTAGACAAAACTGAATTAATCAAGATACCGACCTCCATAACCGACAAAGATCTTACCTTTCCAACCACTTAATCTTTTCTCAAATCTCTCTACCACCACTCGCCAGTCAGAATTACTCAACTTCCTATAGTGCATCGGAAGGAGGTCTTGGGATTCATGATTTGAATATTAAGAATATCGCACTTCTAAGCAAATGGCTGTTTAAACTATTAACATCTAATGGTTCCAGGCAACAGTTGCTTAGGAACAAATATTTAGGTTCAAAGCCGCTTGTCCAAGCTGAGTGGAGACCAGGAGATTCTCATTTCTGGTCCAGCTTGATGAAGGTAAAGCAAGATTTTCTTTGCTTTGGCACTTTCCAAATCAACAATGGATCGCAGGTGAGGTTCTGGGAGGATATCTGGCTTGGCAATAGTTCTCTTAAAAATCAATATCCGGGATTATATAATATTATTAGAAGAAAGTTTGCAACAATTGCTGAGGTCTTAACATCATCTCAACCAAACATTTCATGGAGACGGTCACTGATTGGATCAAAGTTAGTGGCGTGGAATGAATTACTTTCACGTATCGCTAATATTAATCTAACGCAGAATGATGATGTGTTTCACTGGAATCTATGCCAAGATGGCCAATTTACGGTGAAATCACATTACCAAGCTTTGATTAAAAGTGATGTACCAAATTTAAATAAACAAATATGGAAACTTAAAGCTCCACTAAAAATAAAGGTGTTCTTGTGGTACCTTAGGAGAAGTGTGATTTTAACTAAAGACAATCTGGCAAAGCGGAATTGGCAAGGAAGCAGAACATGTTGTTTTTGTCATGAACTAGAGACAATTAGGCATTTGTTCTTTGATTGTCGTTTTGCGCATGCAGTTTGGACCCTAATATATTTGGCCTTTGGAATATCTAGTCCAACGGCGTTGATCATATGTTTGGAGGTTGGGTTGGTGGTTTTCATACAAACATTAGAGGCCTAGTTCTCCTTGGTCAGAACTGGCGTGTTGGTCTTTATGGTTAAACAGAATGATGATTGTTTCAACAAAAAACCAATTCTTCTCCTTTGCAGGTTATTTTTGCTATTACCCACTGGCTGCGTACATGGGCTGTGCTGTAGAAGGTGGAATTACGATCTACTCTGGTGGCTGCTACGCATTGCTTGGCGCGGGTGGCCAAGGATTTCTTTTCCCAGGCACATGGGTGGCGGTCTAGTCTTCGGATTGCTAGTCACTAGATTGTGCGTGTCCTCTTTTTTATTCATGTATGGCTGTGTGTTTCAAACGAAGCAGAGGCCGGAAGCTTTTTCAAGAGATTGTATCATCTTGATGTAATGTTCTTGAAATTAATAAAATCTTCCGTTATCAAAAAAAAAAAATCTAAACTATATCTGATGATCACTATCTATGTCTGTAAAATGTAGATCAGTGTCAAGGTTGGCCCGAGCTTCCCTACAGTTGCTGTTTCCAACATTATATTGCTTTATGATTTATGAAACCACTCAAGATTGGGGTGCATGAACGATCAATGTTGTCTTTTGGAGCTCTAGCTGGGCCAATGGTTTGCAATTAGCATAGCTAATCATGTGACACCCTATCCTCGTAGGGATCACTCCAAAAGTAAAGTTTTAGATAAACAAGTAGTCTAATCACCTAAAGGCCAATGTTGTACCACAAATCAATTAATTCAAAGGAATTCGATCTTGTGAACCCCTACAGGCCCTACACCAGAATATGCATAGGGTACAGCATACAGCAAGTGTCTCGTGGAGGAGTGTTCTTGATGGCACCATGGAAGCTCTTCAATAGCTCAGGCACTGCGGTTACTCCAAGGGTGGTTCCACCGAATAAGTTGCTCACCTAGCTCTGTCAGGGGAAAGCATATGCAATACACATGGAACACTACGGTTGCATCCTTCAGAACAATTTTAGACAAAGCAAAAGTTTTCAGGACTTCTCAATGTTCTCCGCAAAGAGCATGTGAGGAGACAGCCAGAAAAAACCGTCATATTTGTGAGGGAATTCGAAGACAATCACATCTTGATTATGGGACAGCAACTAGTACTGATTACTTAAATTACTTGGTGATTAAACCACTTTTTACCTAATAAGAGTTGTGGGCATCCTCGTCATTCATAACTTCACCATATTCTTTCTCTTTGCATTAGCCCTCAGAGATTCTAGTATGTTTGGGATTAGAGAGCTTCATAAGGTCCTGGAGCAGAAAAAAGATATCAGTGAACAAGAATAGAGGACAAGTCTCAGAATAAGTAACCCTGTAAAATGATGAAAGTCAACATAGCTGCGATCCTTTACTTAAATAGCACTACTCACAAGGGCGACAGAATATTTTTCATTTACCCTCCAAAAATAGGGTACCATCCATACGTTAAACAAAGTTACAGGTTCAAGGAGTAGGATTGAGAACTAATTTTGTGCAGATGCACTTGTTCATATATCTACTTCAAGAAACTCTAGAAATTCTGTGCCCACACTAGAGGCATCCATGATTTTGCAGGCAATTGTGCTATAACTCTGAAGTCTGCACAGAACTGCTTACACATCACGAAAGCTTCGTACCACTTCATTAAAAGGTACAGAAACAGGTTGGATACATCGAATTTGCGACAACTACGTAAACGAAATAATGGCCTACAGTTGAGAGATAATTGGGAGATGATACATGATGCAATTCAAGTTGAATCAAGTTGCTTTCACCTTTGAAGCTCAAATACTAACAGTAGTTGGCATCTTTAATAATAGCAAAACAATATTGCAAGAATCGTATGCGTACTTGTTAACATATATGTATTGTGAAGTGCATGGTTTGGCCCCACATACATGGCCTTATACATGTATATAAAGAAAAATGCCGTTAATCATGAAAGATGCAACAAGCTTCTAAGGGCCTGTTTGTTTCAGCTTTGGATTCTCTAAAAGCTGATTCTGGATTGTGGTTGTAGAGAAGCTGATTCTCTAAAAGCTGGAATCCAAAAGCACATATGAAGTGGATTGTGGATTCTAGTGTATATGGGTGGGCTAGATTGTGAGAATTAGATTCTAGAATCAGGCTGTTTGTTTCTGATTCTGCTTTTGGGGCCAGAATCCAGAATCAAAAGCTAAAACAAACAGGGCTAAGTAGCAGCCTTCTCTTTTGCACAGGTGATGGCCGCATACCTTTTCTGGAAAAATGACAGGTTAACCAGATTGGAGATAATATCCCCTCAGTTTATTGCTTGTTACATGGCTAATGCAACATATAAAAGCTACAATTCAAAACAAAAAATTGTTAAACACACATTGAAGGCTGCGTTTACTGAGACAAAATTCAGTTATTTGACCTTGTTTGATGCCACTTGGATTGTATATCAGGAAAAGAAAATCAAGAGTTCCAAGCCTTCTTCATCAAACCAACCCGCTAAGACAAGACATAAATCTAAGCATCTTCAGCCTCCACAACCTGCTCATAGTTCCATCATAGGTGAACTACATCTAATTCATAAAGATAATTTACTGCAGCCTACAAGCTTCTCTCCTAATTGAACATTGCTGAATATTTATTTGTTCAAGAACGCAGAATATCACCGTTCTTATCCTGAACAGAAGGCAAATGCTCAACATACAACCGAAACACTTATGGTTCATTTAAAGTACAGAACACAACACAATGGTGGATAAATAAAGATAAATACAGAACACAACACAACACTTATGGTTCAGGTGCCAGTGCGTTTGTTGCAGTACCATGGCTAGGACATCTGCAGCACGGAAGCCACCTTCCTTTCCTTTCTTTCAGCCATTTTGCGATACCACTTGACAAAATAATAACAATCAAAAGGTACACCACGACGCCACATACTAGCGCAAAGACAAATATTGAAGTTCTGACCTTCCTGCAGCTTCCAGCTGAATAAGATGTCATCAGAGCCAACAGGTCCAGTATCATGATGAAGTGCAATGCTTGGAGCGGAACCTTTTTCTTCCTTACAGATTTACTCAGGAGAAGCAGGATCACAGAAATAGATGCCATGAAAGAGATGGAATTGAAGACAAAGAATACCATGTAGCGTCGGGAGTATATGTCCTTAAGGACCGGGTTGCCAGCCTTGTGGCCATCTGAATCGTCGTCAGACCAAAAGCCACCGGGTGGGTTTAGACCAGCTTGGTAAGCAATGGATGCAGCAAGAATTGCGAGGAGCATCAGGTACTTGGGTCTCTTCTTTACTTCCTTCTCACAGTTTGGAGGCACAGACCCCGCAGCATTACCGTCACTGTTTGCCAGATTTGAACTTTGTAGCAATCTGTCAGAATCAGGTTTTAGCCCAAAAATGTTCTGCAACCATCTCCTTAAGCAGGTCAGTGGCCCTTTTAATGCATCTTCTGTTGACGAGAGTACAAGGACTTGAATGACAAGACAGAAGAGAACTGCTGCAGCAATGATAATTAGATAAATTATTGATTTTACTTTCCTGCAGCTCCCTGCAGTATAAGCAATCAGGAGGCCAAGCAAACCCGCTACCAAGCACACGCGCAGTGCATATGACTTGATTCCATGCTCACATGATTCCCTATTGACAAGTAGTATAATGAGAGCCACAGATGACACAAGTGAGACAGCATTCGAGTAGTAGAAAACATTATAGCGATTTGGATGGCTATCTTGCAGAACCGGGTTTCCTGGTTTGCCAATATTACTGTTCTCATCAGACCAAATACCTCCTGGAGGGTTCAGGCCTGCTTGGTATGTGACGGTTGCTGCTAGAGCAGCAAGAATCAAGAGTAAATTACGTCTCTGCTCCAAATCCTTCTCATCAGCACTGCTTGAGTGGTTTTTATCCATCCGATGTGATTCCCGTACTGCACATATATGCTGGGTCACCCAAATTTTCCACCGTTCAGGGATTACATGCTTATACACCCAAACATGAAGAGGAACATATGCAACGAAAACAAATATCACCAGCGAGATGTAAATGGACTTTATTTTCTCCCTGCAGCTCCCAACAACAAAAGACCCCATTAGAGCAAGTAAGACGGTTATCATTGCTGTTTGTAATGCGCGGCGTTTGGTAACCTTATCGCTCATCTTCCTGTTCAGAAGCATAAGGATCATCACAATGGAAGCTGCAAAAGCAATCCCATTGAAATAAAAGAAAGCAAGGTAACGGTGATGGTAACTGTCCTTAAGAATGGGATCACCAGTAGAGTGATGACTACCAGCATTTGTTCGACCAGCTGAGTGATTACCACCATTTTTTGTCCAAAAGCCACCTGGCGGATTTAGACCAGCTTGATATGTCAAAGACACTGCAAGAATTGCAAGAAGCAATAGGTATGTGCGTGACTTCTGCAGACGCACATCATCTTGCTGGTGAGTTGGCTGAGAATCCCGAGGCCATGAAAGCTTCCTTAGAACTTTTTCAATTCTTGGTTTCACCTCCTTATGAACCCACATTTGTACAGGTTCAGATTGAAAGAACATAACAAGGATCAGAACGCAGATTAACACTAGAACAATTACGAATACGACTAACAATGATGTTGCAACATCCCTGCAGCACCCTGCAGCATAAGCGCCAATTAGGCCAAGCAGGTCAGCTATGACACACACAAACAGCGCTTGAGTCCTTATACCATGCATGCTCAATTCCGTGCTCAGAAGCAGTATGACGGTGACCAAAGATGCCACAAAAGAAGTTGCATTGCAACAAATGAAAATATTGAAGCGGAGGAGGTTGTGCCTGCGAAGAACAAAAGTAGCTGGACGGTAGTCATGATCATTTGCAGCCCAAAATCCACCAGGTGGACTCATTCCAGCTTGGTATGTGATAGTAGCAGCAAAAGTTGCAAGCATCAATATGAACTTGCGAGCCTCCTCGATTTCTTCTTTCTCATTTTGCATTCTTCTTTGCTCGTCATGGGCATGGCCATTTTGGCTGTTCCCTTGCTCGTCACAGACATAGAAAATGGATAGGACATGGGTCAACATTTTTTGCAGCTTCCCTATAATTTCTTGTAGGAAATTCTGCACTTTATCTTTTAACCAGTTCGGAACTACCCTTATGAATACTAGGATATGAATCCCAACATAGAGGAAAACAGCAATAATTAGCACCAATATGTAAACGGAAGACCTTAATGCTCTGCAGCTCCCCGCAGCATAGGCCCCGAGAAGGTTAAAGAGGTCCAATACCATGGTTACCTGCATCGAGCGAAGCCATACATGATGACTAGCCACTCTCCTGCTTAGAAGCAAGATGATTAAAACAAGAGACGCAGCAAAGGCTGTTGCATTGCAGTAAAAGAACACTACGTATCGTCGGAAGAATTTCACTGGAAGAAGAGGATCACCGGCATGGTGTCCAGGGCTGTTGTCCGTCCAAAACCCCCCCGGTGGGCTCAATCCAGCATTGTATGTGACACCAACAGCTAGCACAGCCAACAGTAGCAAATACTTCCGCAAACTCCACAAGAAATCAAAATCAACCTCGATACTGGGTATATTGCTATTGCCTGAATCCGTAGTAGTGACGCCGTTGGTGGCAGGCACAGGCTTCCCGGCATCGGCTGTATGATCATTCCCCAGCTGAGGTTGCATGCTTGAGCAGCCCCCCTCCATCATAGCATTCAGAACGAAGGACGATGGCTCCTCAGAAAAGTGAATGTATTTTCAAGATTCAAAGATACCTCAAGGTTGGTGTAAATGAGAACAAGAAGAACAATGGGGATGAGAGTGATCCAAAGAAGACGACCGGGTGAAGTCAATGTCCAATCAGAAGATACAGAAAGAGTGGGGACTGGAGAACGCTCAGCTCGCTTGACCCCACAGCAATAACCACGCGTATGTATTGTACCATTTATCCCCACGAGTGACTTGTCAAAGTAGGGTGCTGGTTGCAAACTTGTAAATGCTAAGAGCAACTCCAAAAGGGCTCTCCAAATCTCACTCTCCAAAAGTCAGATTTACAGAACTCTCCAAAAAAATACCTCTCCATATCTCCTCCCTCTCCAACAGCACTTTCCATATCACACTCCCTATCTTCTCTCTCATATATTCTAATCATATTCCACATAATGATACATAAAGAATAGCTTTTTTTTACCGATACATTCAAACAACTATATTTAAATACGGGAATTTAAAAATTGAAATTTATTGTGCCGACCACATTGTAATATTTATGTTTGAACGGGTAAATTCGAACAGTTATATTTGAACTCGGGAATTTTAAATTTGAAATTTCAGAATTCGATCATGTTATAATGGTCATTATTAAAATTATTATACTAATTGAGTCATGTCCTAATAGTCATTGCAACGGCTATATTGAAACGGTCATGTTAACGGCTATATTCTAACGGTCATCTTAACGGCTATATTGTAACGGTCATCTTAACGGCTATATTCTAACGGTCATCTTAACGGCCACATTATTCTCGTCTATATATGCATACCCATTTGCAGTTCTATGTTCTGCACATTTCTTGTGCTTCAGTACCCACAATATCTCAATGAGTCGTCGAAACTTAGTCTCACAATTTCTTTCAGAAGATGAGGAGTCTGAGAGAAATAATGAGTATGTCTATCTTCTTACAACAGGATACGTAGCACATATGGAAGATCAGGGTATGAATCTTCCGCGCTATAGTGGTTCTACTCCTGGTCATCAAGTTGTTCATCGCAATAGGCAAGAAGGACATGCTAGACTGTTCCAGGACTATTTTGCCGATCCTCCTATCTATGGGCCGACCTTCTTTCGACGCAGGTTCAAAATTATTCGTTCTTATTTATTCGCATATTATGTTGATCCTAGTATCTCTGACTCAACTTTCTTTTAAACACGTGTTTGGATGAATCGTTCTTTATTTCTTCGCATATTGCATGCTGTAGCTGCGCGTGATAATTATTTCGTGCAGAAGAGGAACTGTGCTGGAATTCTTGGGTTATCTTCTTTGCAGAAGGTAACCGCATCATTTCGGATGCTAGCTTATGGAGTAGCTGCAGATGCTATTGATGATTATGTGCGGATTGGAGAAAGTACTGCTATAGAGAGCCTGAAAAGGTTTGTCAAAGCTATTATTGAAATATTTGGAGATGAGTATTTAAGATCACCAAATGAGAATGATACTGCTAGATTACTTGCAATTGGTGAGGAAAGAGGTTTTCCGGGAATGTTAGGGAGCATAGATTGCATGCACTGGAAGTGGAAAAATTGCCCTACAGCATGGCAAGGCATGTATACTGGTCATATTCACGAGCCAACCATCATCCTGGAAGCCGTTGCTTCGCAAGATCTTTGGATATGGCATGCTTTTTTTGGTTTACCAGGGTCTCACAATGACATTAATGTTCTTCACCGGTCTCCTCTCTTTGCTAAGTTAGCTGAAGGGCATGCTCCAGAAGTGAATTATACTGTGAACGGTCATAACTATACAATGGGATACTATCTTGCAGATGGAATATATCCTTCATGGGCAACATTTGTCAAAACAATATCAGCTCCCCAAGGGAATAAGAAAAAACATTTTGCAGAAGCTCAAGAAGCAGCTAGGAAGGACGTTGAACGAGCATTTGGAGTTTTACAATCTCGTTTTGCAATTGTTCGTGGCCCAGCTCGTTTTTGGTACCAAGAAACACTTCGAGATATCATGACAGCATGTATCATCATGCATAACATGATAATTGAAGATGAGCGGGATGGAGGTCCAGTTGACTACAATTACGAAGCAATGGGAGAAAATGTCGCAGTCTCCCATGAAAGAACACCTGAGTTTTCTGAGTTTATTCAAACTCATCAATCCATCAGAAATAGAAAAGCTCACTGTCAGCTTCAAGAAGATCTAGTCGAGCACTTATGGCACCATTATGGAGGGATGTAGGCTAGCGCATGATGTACCAGTTTATGCACTTCTACTATGATGTACTAGTTTATGCACTTCTACTATGATGTACCAGTTTATGCAATTCTACTATGATGTACCAGTTCATGCACTTCTACTATGATGTACCAGTGGAAGCATTTGAATTTGAATACGAGAAATTTAAATCCGAAATAGTGCATACATATATTCTAGCATAACATAGTTTAGTACCACAAAAGGACAAGTAGTTTGGTTTAGTAGCACAAAAGGACAAGTAGTTCATACACCATAACAAGTGCTCAATCCGACCTATTACTTCTTCGAGCCATAATATCATTCTGCAAAGACACGTAGTATTGCTGTTGTGGGCCACTCAAGCGACTAGTATCAATGCTCATAATTCTCTCTTCTTCGACCATTCTCTTCAATTCAACCTCCTTTTTTTTATCTCAATCCTCTCCTGTTCTTGTGCAAACGCTCGTTCGTATCGCTCGTCCTTTTTCTGCTCTTTCATAAGCTCCATTTCTTTCATTTCTTTCCTAAAGTTTTCCAATGCTTCCATGTAGAGTGAACCTGTTGCACCACTCTCAGCTGAAGCTTTACCGTGGCGTAACCGCTCTTTCTCGGCCTTCCTACCAGCTGGCCTTCTGAGTTCTTCAACTTCTGCAGTAGGACCATCTTCATGAGAATGACTTGCATTAGAGCTTATGGGACTAGAACTACCCGGTGAAGCATTAGATGATGTTTTCTGCTTTTTCTGAGATAAATGACCAGCCCACTTTGGATGGTGTTGTAATGTATTCCAGCAATGCAAGTATGTAAATAATCGCCCTTCTTCTTGTTCATATAATGCTTTAGCATGGACAATCAGAGAAAGCACTGCACGTTATTAACATGCACACAACATATGTAGCTATAGAAAAAAGGGGCATGGACCAACCTTATCCTGCTCTGTTATCCCGCTTTGCCTTCTACGCTCAATGCGGTCATAACAGCCACAAAACTTATTAACATGTTCCTGAATAGATGACCATCGGTGCATAAGTGAATTCTGAGTACAGTCCGAGGTGAAATTCTTGTTCTCGTGGAAGTAATCATGTATTCTACTCCAATATGTGGTACGAGTTTGTTGGGTCCCTTGCACTGGATCCAAACTAACATTCAACCATGCCGATACCAACATATTATCTTCATTCTCCGAAAATTTTTTTGATCTTTTGTTGTGAACTCTTGGCTGCGGACTGGATTGGTGAATTGGAGAAGGCTGTTCCCCAATTGGGCTTTCATCCCAACCTATTTCACTTCCCCCCTCACGCAACAGACGAGTATAGAAGTCATCCATATTGCACAAGCTGTAAAATTAGATATACGTAACAACAAATGTAAAAGTAGGACACGTCTTAATATAATCATTAAGGAAATATACTAACAAGAAGCAAAAGTAGGACACGTCTTAATATAATCATTAAGGAAATATACTAACAAGAAGCAAAAGTAGGACACGTCTTAATATTATCATTCAGCACATATGCTAACAAGAAGCAAAAGTAGGACACGTCTTAATATAATCATTCAGCACATATGCTAACAAGAAGTATCATTAGGACACGTCTTAATATACTAAACATTAATAGGTCTTAAAAGCATAACAGGAATACCACTAGCCACTAGACTCGATACTTTCATCCTCTCTAAATTGATGATCAGGACGTCGACCCTCATCATCGGTCTCGTAGTCGTATGGACGAATCGTCAGAGATCGAATCTGCCTTCTTCTTCAATTCGATCGACACCGTCTCTTTGTACCAAGTCTTCTGATTGTAGGACAAGGGCATCAAGGCGAAGAGCAGTGTCTTCGATCTCAAGTAAGAGTACATTGAGTGCAGTCGCGCTTTCGCATGAGCAAGGAGAAAAATTTTCGTGCACTATATTCTTAATATCACTTGCAATTTCCTCTATGCGCTTAATTGTCCAAGCATGCACTTCACTGAGTTTCTTCGATTCTTTATCCATCTATATGCAAGTAAATAAATACTGGGAGAAACTAAAATCAAGACATGTGAAGTATGATTAATCTGTAAGAAAGGCACAACACCGACTACACATATCATTTGCTAGCATCACAGTCATGCGAAATTGTATTAGCATGCAGTTCTTCAACGACCACAAGAAAAAGCACAAAAGCATAACATCCATACCACAACTCATGATAATTGCTATCAGTGCACTAATCAAGAAATGAGCTCTGGTTTTCCCCTTCCAAATTAGTAAGACCATCACAAACCAATACAAGAGTAGTTGTATGAAAGCCTGACCTGAAAAACCGAAGAAGATAGCAAGTGTGACTGAACGAGTTCTGTAAATCTGGAAGCTGCCAATCCCCTCACGCTACTTCAGATTTTTTGCTAGAGAGAAAACACAAAGTTTCATTTCAGAGAACAGAAGATAACACTGATAACTACTTACCTACATAGAGGCAGGGAAATAACATGATCTACATACACATACAACCATTTCCGACCATTGTGAAACGGAGAATCAACCTATTTCTCACATCCGCAACACCAGAATTGAATGAATCGGATCAAATTAGGCTATACATGGCTCTACCCCAAATTCTGACCATCCAACCCATCCACTCCTCCTCAGACCTAGCAACACCCAATCCAAAATTCCAAACCTAATCCACGACCCCCATAAACTTCTGCATCTCCCAAGAACACCGAGGTCTAGCACCAGCACTTAAGCAAGCACAACACCAGGAAACCGAAGCATAGCCCAAGCAAGCCAAGCCCCAGTACATTTGCGCACAAACCTCACCAACAAGGCAATCGCTGAGAACATCATCTTCACCAACCAAACCATTCCCAAGAGCCACACAACGTCACATGTGCATGCACCACGTAACTCGATGCTTCGAAGGGAAAAATACAAACTGGACAACAAACTCTGGAAGGGTGGAAGCAACTGAAAAAAATGCAAATTTCTAGTCTCACAACTCAAGGGGGTTTGTATTGTTGGAAATCACCTATGCGAGAAGACAAACTTCTGTTCCGAAGATGAAATACAACTTGCTCTGTATATCGGCAGAAAAAATACTTCTCTGCGTTCTGGTTCTATTCTTTGCAACAAGCCAAGCAATGCGAAACCGGCACAAATGAGAAAAGTATCAAAGACAAGAAACAAGCGACAGCGAAGACACACCGGATTTTGGTGTGCGCAAATTGCTTCCCCAACTTTTCGGTTATCTTCTATTACTTATATAGCAAATGATCACGATTACAAAGTTAAAATCCGGACTCCTTACATCTAACGGACTGTTCCATACTTAGATAAACTCCGAATCTGAAAACAACCCGGACTGGACAAACCAAAACTCGAACCGAACTAAAAACAATGTTGACACACGCATGCAACCTAAAACAAATAACTTAATATATCTCAAATTACTAAACAACAAGATTATTTCCAACATGTATCGATCTCACGGTGATGGTTCATGCAATTTCTAGTGTATCACCAAACTACAGTTCTACAAACTCTGTTGTTCTCAAATGAAACTATCATTATCTGTCGGTTCTAGATAACTAGATTGAAGGCAAAAAAAAACCTTAATTACATCAGGTTTGTCCACTACATATTGCATCCATAAAGATCATATCATAATAATCAAATATGACAATATGCACAGATAAACATCTCCTAAACAAATTTTGCATATAAATTTTCAGGTTTCAGGTTTCTCCAGTACCTAAATGGAGGATGATCGTCGTCACATTGTCGGCCACAATGGCAATGTTGCTATTGTTAAAGAAATTTTGCACCCTAAATTACTACCCCAATCAGAACAAACTTAAGCAAAAGTTCAGACATTGCCATCCCAAAATTACAGACGAAACAAAGAACAAGAACACTTACAGGGAGATTAAAAGTAGCTTCGGGGAGGGCGGGGCGCGTCGATCCTACGCGCAATTGGGCGGATCTGAGGTGTAGCCTGCTACTTCGCGGTCGTCAGAGCTTCGAGTCCAGTGGAGCGGTCCAAGTTAAGCAATCTCCAAATCAAAGAAGCCAACAAATACTACGAATCACAGAGCAAATTTGAAGAAATGCGTACCAATTTCTCAGATCTACCCAATCTTCGTCGAATTCCTCAGATCTACCCAGGCCAACGAACAACAATCCTACCAGACTGGATTGAATAAATCAAGGTCATTTCAGAACAACAACGAACACAGATGGAGCAAAGAAGACGAACCGGCGAGAAGAACAAGCCGTGTCCCGTGGCCTACCACTGCTGCCGCGTCGCCGATCCGTCCGTCGCTCGTCGCTCAAGTGCTACTCGCCCTCGCCGCCGCCGCCGCCCACCCTTTGGTCTGTCGGGATTCAGTAGCCTCGCGACAGGAGAGGAGGAAGCTGCGTGCAGAGCGACGGAACGGCCGAAGTCGATGTTTCATGCGAAGATAACCGCAGATTGCGCTTGGCGAGATAGCGGCGAGAGAGAATCGCCAAATTTAGGGATTCTCTCTCCGCTCATAAATTTATGAGCGGGCTAGCGAAGTCTTTTGGAGCGCCGTTTTTCGGTCGGCTCGGTAGAATATGACGATAGGGAGCGAGATAGCAACTCTTTTGGAGTTGCTCTAACCAGTTGGTGGGGGAGGGATATTTAACCATTTGCCATCCTTACGAGTGGCCACTCTCCAAATGTCTGTTTTATATCGTTCATAACACATTCGTCATCAGAGAAAGAAAGATACTACATTTTTGCCACTTTGGCCGATGTGGCACACCACGCCCCCTCGCCACTGTGGATTCTGTAAGGAAAAGACCATGCTGCCCCCCATTTGTCTTGTTCCTGATTAGCTTGCTCAAGGGAAGTATGGTAGTTTGTGCACTGTTTTAAGGTATAATGCAATTCTTTGGTGAGTACCATAATGCGAAGGGGTTGAAATGTGGTAATACCTAACAACACTGATTTTGTTTGTTGTTTTTCCAGTAGTAATGCTGAAATTTGTGAATTGAAATTCTGTAAATACCATCCAATGGTCAATGCTAATAGAAAGTCGAGATCAGATCGATCCAATATCTTTGATTTGATGACATTAACTGATTTAAATGATGAAACCCTGTGACTGGATGGTGAGTTTTGACTCCAGACTGCCTTTCAAAAAAAAAAAGTTTTGACTCCAGACAACCATATGACACAATAGTGTAGTATACTAGTATTTCTACTACATTCTCACAAGTTAAACCATGCATTTTCTAGGAACAAGCGGCCAGAGTTCACTGCATGGTTGTTAGAAATCAAGCAGGTATATTTATTTCTAGCATTCTATAGATGTTGTCTTTTCAGGAAATATGGAGGATCTATACACGCGAAAAAAAGTCAGATCAACAGGGTGTATATCAAGCTAAGAAACCGTCTTTCTAATGCATCTATAGAGTTAGTGCTAAGCAAGAAAATACAAATCAATTAGCTCCAAAGGAACCATTTATCTTAGTTCCATATTGTTCATCTTTTAGTAAAAATATTATATATAGGGTAAATTGCTGCCATTTTAAACATTGAGCTTATTTCTTTGTCTTTAGCAAAAATCTCAATGTCATAAAGGGCGTTGATTGTTGGAGCAATTTGAAGATTTGAAGTTAAGTTAGACTGACTTAAAAGTTCAAGACCTAAACAAGATACTTGTTCTCTCTCCTTTCTATTTTCATATATTTTATAATTCTTGTGTTGTATTTCCTTCAAAAAATACCATGTTGGTTAAGACCAATTTCCCAGATTCGGTTCGTGATCGTGGTCATGGAGAGTAGACTAGATGTTCTATTACCCGATTCAGATCTTGACGTTTTACTGCACCAATCTATCAAAAGTTTATTACTCTCAGTTTTGGTTACTATTTTACTTGTTTACAAGATCGGTGTGTTAAATTTAGTTTTCTTGGTAATGTGGCCACAGGTTAATTTGGAGTCATTGTCAAATTGGGAAGAGAAGCAAATGTTTAAGGAGTAAGTTTGTATTGCCATGAAATTACTTGAGGAATTCTATGAGCTTCTGATGGACTTAGAAAAAAAATATCACTATGGAATTATTCGTTTGTAATTGGGGCAGCATGGTCTTTTCCTTGCAGAATCTAAGGTGGCGAGGGGGCGTGGCGTACCACGTCGGCCAAAGTGACAAAAATGTAGCATCTTTCTTTCTCTAGTAGCAAATGTGTTATGAACATTCTAAAACTGGCATTTGGAGAGTGGCTACTCGTAAGGATGGCAAATAGTTAAATATCCCGTTGGGGGAATGTTCTCTTTGTGGCAAGTGGCATTATTTTTTTTAAAAGTTTTTTTTGTGGTAAGTGGTATCATCTTATGACTTCTCTATTTTCCTTCCTCCTCGAAGACTCTTTCCTTATGATAAGTGGTATCATCTTCTTTGTCCTTTTTTTTCTCTATTCCCTTTCTCTCAAACTCAAAATAGTTTTTGTATTTTAAATTTTCCCCTCAAGTTTTTGAAAATAAGTATTTTTAAACCACTTTCAAAAGTTTTTAAGCGAACTTTTCAAAGCAAAAGTTTGTTGAATAGAAACTTTTTGAATCGAAAGTTTTTAAATTGAAACTTTTCAATTCGGAAATTTTTGAATTGAATGTTTTTAGAGCAAAAACTTTTTGAAATAAAATTTTTTAGAGCTGAAACTTTATAATTTAAAATTTTTTGAGTTGAAACTTTCCAACTTGAAATTGTTTGGTTGAAATTTTTTTGACTTGAAATGTAAATCGAAACTTTTCAAACCAAAAGTTTTTTTAATAAAAACTTTTTGAACCGAAAACTTTTGAATTGAAAGTTTTCTAAGTTGAAACTTTTCGATTTGAAACTTTTCGAGTTGCATCTTTTAATGTTGAAACTTTTCGAGATGAAACTTTTGATTTGAAACTTTTTGAGTTGGAAATTTTGGAGTTGAAACTTTCTAATCTAAAACTTTTTGAGTTGAAACTTTCTTATTTAAATTTTTTCGATTTAATTTTTTTCAAGTTTATATTTGTAGTTGAATTTTTTTTCGAGTTGAAACTTTCTATTTAAAATTTTCAAAGTTTAAATTTTCTAATTTTAATTTTTAATGTTAAAGAGGGAAGAAGGGGGTGGGAGAAGTAAGTAGGGAAAAAGAAAAGATGGAGATGGATAGAGAAGATGACACGTAGCATCTTAAGAAGGTCACCTTAAATTTGTTAGTTTGAGGTTAACATCACAATAGTCATACCCATAAGTTGGACCCGGTCGATGATAAGAACCCAGACAGGCTTAATAATTGGTATCCACATCTAAAAGCGTCACAAGTAATAGTGAACCGTCATCAAAAGTAGTCCCTCAGTCACAAATAGTTGTCGTTTTAGATATAGATGCAGTCAAACTTTCAAAATTTTGACCGTCAATGTCTTTTTAAATATTTAAATTGGATATATAAAATCATATTTGTGGATTTGTCTCAAAAAATACTTTCATAATATTATAATTTTATTGGGTTTTATAAACATATTATAATAGAAATTAATAGTCAAAACTGTGTTTTGGAGACCATATTGTTATCCAAAATGATAACTAATTGTAATCGGATGGAGTAATACTGTAATAGCCGCACACACGCATGGTACAACTTAAACAGACATATAGCCCTTGGATATTAGTGGTGCCATCCTAGCACACACAGATTTGATTGGCTGATTGCCATCAGCAAATGGCTAGAAATAATCCAATAGATGCAGTATAAACACGTTAGTTACTAGAATATCTTAAGAGATTTTGTTTTTGCTACATTCATTTCTTGACAGATAATGTGGAAACTGTAGACTGGCAAATTCGCGATGGTAAGTAGCAATGTGATATGGGCAGTACAAGCCAAAGGAACACGACCATACCTGACACGGGAAGAGATTGCAACGCTCAAATATGTTTTCCAATCTGCAGAGCTAGTGCAATCCATAAACCATAGTTCACGCCATCACTAATTAAATCTTTATTATTAATATAAATTAAAGTCGTGGCGATCGTTCGTTCTTTCTTTCCTCCTCTATATCTAATTGGAGCTTTCCTTTCCACTCATATCCACTTTCCCTGGTCAGACCATCATCCACTTCTCCCTCCCAATAAGTACAATTTTATTCATTATAAATTAACACGTCATTTGATTTGATTATTTGATTTAAAAAATATTCCCATAGCCACGCACAGTCACTTCTAGTCACTGTAAATTCCATGCTTCTGCTTGATCTCCACACGTCAGCCCTCTAAGTCCTTAATCTCTTCTCCCCACCTCATGAGTAGGGTTGGCTATCGAGTACAGCGGACACAGTAATGCTCGTCCATACTCATGCCTACCAATCAAAATCTCCTCTATAAGTATACCCACAAAGGGTAGCGGATGAAGAATCTCGCATATACCCATCAGCCGTGGGTACCCGATACCCACGAGTATACTCGGCATATTACATCTGAGAAACATATAATATAGCTCATAAATCTGAGTGCTCAACACAAATCATAAGCAACACAACACAAATCATAAGCAATATATTGGGATTTATGGTAGGAAATAGAAGAAAAACAAACTTGATGGCAGAAAATCATGAGACAAGAAGGGTGGGGCCGTAGAATGCCTTTAAGGTTTTTCAAACATTACCTACTTACTGATGTTTATTGTTGGGTTATCGGATAGAACGAGCACGAGTGAAGCTCCTCCATATCCATACCAGTTTGCCTGCTAGGTAAAGATTTTTCCCACGAACAAATCACAGATAATAAATAAGGAATATATCTACTCTATTAGGATTTTTACCTATAAATTTATGAGTAATCGGGCAAAATTGCACGGAGCAACGGGCACACAGCTACTAGCGCTGCTGCAGCGTGCGGGCACGGCCAATACACAGTTGCAGGGCCGGAGCAACCGAGGCCATCGGGGTCGCCCCGCCGCTCAGACATTGCGTCGAGCACCTCGCATGCAGGTGCAGCGCAGGGGCTCACTCCCGTACCGCAGCGCTAAGAGCCCAAGCAGCCAAGCCCCAAACACACCAAACAAAGTCGCTGTATGGGTGTGGTAGTAGAGAAAAGCTGCGTGGTTAAGGGGCTGTTTGGTTGTCTTTTCTCGCGAGTCTGGTCCGTTCAACTCAGCCAGACTGATAGGATACGGGATGCACTGATACAGAGACGGTGTTTGGTTGAGTATTTAGTAGGTAGGTATTTTAAAAATTAAATATTTTAAAATTTATATAGCAAGTGTGGTCTAGTTTTGTTTGAAAAAATATCAGGAACCCATTTTTGAAATCGGTTCGGTAATCGGAGATGCTAATCAAAAGATATAAACAAAAAAGAAAAAAAGAAACTTACATACCCACGTGGCACCCTATGCATGGTTTGATATTGTGGCTGACAGTGGCTCCTTGCGTAGAATATGAGGCTGCCATGCGCTGCATCCAGAGATACGTCCATTTTCTACGTATCTCCAGAGCCAGACTGCATGGAGAATCTTGCATCCATAGAGCCAGGCTCAAAACTAAATGTAGGCAACCAAACACAAGAAAAAAGCAAGATTATGCATCTATGGATGCAAATCTCTGTGCATGCAGGCAACCAAACAGCCCCTAAGTCGCTGTATGGGTGTAGTAGAGAAAGTTGTACATCTGAAGTCACTAAGTCGTATACTTAATTACTTACAAATCTATTTAATCTAATCATTAAATTGTATTTTTAAAATTTCATTGAAATGAACGAAAAGAAATTACCAGCACGGTTATGAACCCTTTTCCTCCTCCTTCTCATCTTCTTCTTCCCCTCTCCTCTCTTTTTCTTCCCCTCTCCTCTCACTCTATTGCGCTCAGCTCGGCTGGCAAAAATGGCGAGTCTGGCCGGACTGGAGCGTGGCCGTTTTGATATAACGCTTTCTGTCGACAGAGTGCTGGACCATTTAACAACAGCTCTCTGTTGCCTATTTGAAATGGTGAAATTGCGATGGACTCTCAGTCGCCATTTCAAAAGGCGACACGGGTGTACATTTGTATTTTTAATTCGATATATTATTTCTATAATTTTCTACTTTTTAAATATGATTTATAAAATTCTTCAAAGATAGCTGCTTTCATGCATCAATGATCGTGTGAACAAGAACAGTAGAAAGAACGAATACGACAGAGCCAGGGAAGGCCTGGTGAAGTCCCCCAAAGGGCAGCTACACAGGGAATGGTCATCTCCCTTGGTCCTCAGCAATAACCAGTTAATTATTAAGTTGGACCCAGCTACAGGTTCACAAAACTGTTTTTCAAAAACCAGTTCGAAAACCAAAATTTGAAAATAAAAAAATCGAGTCTAAAATTGTTCGAAAATCGTCAGAAACCAAAGAGTTAAGAAATCAAAATTTTTTGAAAAAATTAAAAAAAAAACGTAAACCGGTTGAAAACCGACCGATGAATTGAATGTTCCTTAGAGCCGATTTTTGCGCAATTTTTGCTTGTTTTCATCAAACATCGAGCGGTTTTTACCATTTTTGACCACTTTATGTTGCATAAATTTTTCTAAATTTTTTGAATTCAAATATAAATCGGATCGGTTTTCTATTTGGTTTTTAATGCTAAACTGGCTCGGCGGCTCGATTTTCGTCGGCTTTGCAAACCATGCCCAGTTGAATCCCGGCACAATCAGCATCCACATTTTCTTTAGAAAGGCATATGAGTATGACGGGACCACTTTTGAGTTAGAACATCAAATGCGAAAAATAATGGAATATCAACACTAGTAGTGGAATCACGAGGTACAACTTGACCAAACACACGGCCAAATGTTAATACGATATCGAGCTGGACTATGATTTCGATGGTCAGTCCTGTCACCTCATCGCAAATAATAATTGGTCTGGAACACATCGGTAAGCAAACATGAGTAAAGTAGAACGGAATGACCTGAACTCGGACGTCCAAAATTTTCGAATACACTGTAATATTTTTTTCTTCACGTGCACCATTTTGTTACAACGCATGCAACATTTTTCTTCAACAAACAGTAAAATTCACTACAGTAAACAGATGTCGCAAGCGTTAAAAAAATGTTTCACGCGTTGATAGAAAATGTTGCAAACGTAGAAAAAAAATGTTGCAAAAAACATCCGATAGGATGAACAGAAATCGAACGTCCGAGCACTAGTTTCTCCGAAAGTAGAATGCCTGGGACCGGGAGGCAATGCAGGGTAGCAACTAGACGAGAGAAATGGCATCCGCCGACTGCGAAAGCGCAGCATGTGTTGGCATCTGGATCGGCTGGGCGAGGCCGAGGACAAGATAGGCTGGTACCACACGGCCTCGACGCACCACAGGTCCACGCCATTTGCAAGCCGCCGGCACCTTCGCAAAAGCCGAAGCGGCGAAGCGTACGGTCCACTTGGCTCCAACAAGTCATCTTGCCTCGAGCAGTCGAACGCCGTCTTGGACATTTCTGCTCCGCGTCCAAGCAACCTCCAAGAAACGCCGCTCGTCTCCTCTCCTCGTCGACGCATGGAAAATGGCCGAGGCCTCCACGGTGCCTCACCGCTAGTTCCGTCTACTGCGCATACGGCCCCGGCTTAGGCATTGGTTCGAACGCGTGGCTGGCACGGTTGAGAGAGCGAAACCGGCGGCTCGGCTCGGCACGGCATTCCGTCGAACACCGGTCAGGCAGCGGGGTTGCCCGTTTCGGTCGGAGGCTTGCCCCAACCAGGGGTACAGTTCATCGGGTCGGACCCGGGCCCCGTCGACGCCGGCAACTCGTCACGGGCCTTCCCTCGTCGTCGTCTGCTAGCCTTTGTCTTCTCCCACCCTTTTTTGGCGCGGTGGTAAAACAAAGACCGAGTACTACTTTTAGTCGTCGTCGTCGTCGTCACTTGGATGGCAGTGGCATTGTCCACTATAGGCTGCTGGAGCACGTCCTGTCTGAACAATAAATTTTGTTCTCGTCCCAACCAGCAAGCAGGTCTCTTGGTACTATATACCACGCAGGCACGCGCTCTTCGCGAACATAGATAGTACCACGTGCATCGTTGCCTGTAAAGTTGCGGAAGTAAGAACCACGTGCATGCATGAAATCTGAGATGAACCTAGTTGTCTATTTTGTTCTTTAGAGAACGGGGAAACACTGGTCAATGAGACGATGATATGTCAGCTACCTCTCTACATGAATTGCGTCTTGCGATGCTACAAGCTTTGTAAAGTAGGAAGCAGAACGAAGGGGATGGAACGGACCCAAAGCTAGTGCGACGTGGTCGGGCTCAACCAATTAAGGGCAAGGGTATTTCGCACATCCGCATAGCAATTGAGGGTGTAAAATAAAAAGGGAAAAAGGAATCAATGGTAACAAAGATGGACGGAGACTCGGAGTGGTATATATCAAAATAGAGGGATATTTCACTGGTATTAAATTGAACCGAGACCCAACCCAAAAGGCCTAGCTCCCTGGCCACGTTGTATCGAGAGAACTTGCCGAGCGCGTAGAAACGGACCCAGATTTCCTTCAGTGGGCACAGCTTGCTCGCGCGCGCTTGATCCAGCCTAAGGGTGTGTTTAGCAGAGATTCAGCTTCTCTAGATTCGTAAATCTGGTGAAGTTGAAAATTCTAGCTTCATCAGATTCGTGAAGCTGAAGCTGTGAGTACATTAAGGGTCTGTTTGGTAGAGCTCCAGATCCCAGCTTCACCTGAGATCTGAAATTTGTAGGCTAAAATAAAGTGAATTAAGTTTATATTTTTGTCTAAAATATAAATAAGATGATCCATCTAAACACTCTTAATGTACTCACAGCTCCAGCTCCACGTATTTGTGGAGCTATAAATACCCAGCTCCACCAAATCCACGGATCTGGTGGAGCTGGAGCCCTACCAAACACACCCTAAGAGTGTTTAGATAGATCATCTTGTTTACATTTTAGATCAAAAATATAAACTTAATTCACTTTATTTTAGCCTATAAGTTTCAGATTTCAGGAGAAGTTGAAATCTGAAGCTCTACCAAATAGGCCATAAATCACCTAGGCATGGGCTCTTTTCCCCCGGGCCACGCGCACACCGGTCGCCCACTCGCCCTAATCTCCCGCACGGCATGGCAAAACCACGCACGCGACTCAACCAGGTAGGAGTGTATGGGCCTGTTTGGGGGCTGTGCTTTAGCTGTGTTTCAGCTTTGGGTCAAAAACTCCCTAACAAGTATGGTCAAGCAGTACTGGGAAGCTAAGCCACAGTGAGCACCCCAAAAGCTGCATTTCTTTGGGAAGAGCTTTTCAGCTGTGCCTTCGCTTGACCGCCTCTCATCTCGCTCACTTCATCTCCACAACCTCCGCCGTCCTGTCACACTGTCTCCACGTCACCTCCCCACTCATCCACTATTATGTTTCGCTAGGTTACTGCCTCTCCTTTTAGTTACCTCCTAAAAGCTACAGTTGTAGCAGCCAATTTGCCAAACAGCATAACAAGAAAAGCCACACCCATGAAGCTACAGTGCTTCTGACCCGATAAACCAAAAGCGACTTTTCAATTGACCTGACCCCCAAACAGGCCCTACATTACGAGACTAAGGGTCGCTATTTCTTAGAAACCTCTCTCCTCTCCTGAACTCGTTCCCCATCCTGGCCACATCGATCCTGAAGGAACGGCCGGTGGCTCCCGCGCCCGGCAGGATCGTTCAGGGGACCAGTGCCACAAGCCACAGCTTCGTCCCGCGACGCCCAAGAGGTGAGGCGCCAGTCCGCCTGTCCACCGCGCATCGTGGAGGAGGCGAGGCGACGCTTCGCCGGTTGGTCCTGCATGGAGGCTAGCTGCTGCTTTGTCCCCAGCGCGAACTGCTTCCCTACCTGCCAGAACTGCTTCGAGCCGATCTATAAGGTATGAATCCTACTAATCTCAAAAGAGAAGAGATTTTGCGGTGTCGGTGGGAATGTGGGAATATGGTGTGGTTCCTGACTAGATTTCATGCTGAAAATTGTGTGATTTGTTCCTGCCTAGATTTTCTTGTTGCTTGTCTTGTCCGTAGTCCATAGTGTAAACAGTAGGTATAAGAGTTCTACAAGCATTTAGTGGTAAACATACTTGAATGATGAAATTTTCATATCCGGTAACGATGCAATGTGCAATAAGTATCTTGAGGGAAATGGTATTTTATACTAGCATCGGGTGTGGGAGATTTGAAGTAACATTTCTTTGTTCCAGCTACCATGTCCTGGTATCAGGGTATTTCCGGGGAGTAGTAGGTGATTAATCTGCTGCCATGCCCCAGTCCATAGTGATTCAGGAGCTGAATGTGTAGTGTGACTGGAATCTTGGAAATATATGTTACGAATGGTGGTTTTGTTGTTTTGAACTTTGGAAATGAGCTCTGCAGTAGCATATTTAGTTGTCTGTGTTGTGAATCTGAGTTCAGAGCGCCATAAGCTAATTTAGCAGTAAGCTTGAAGGATGATAGTTCATGCAATGTGGAATAAGCCCTCATATTTCCCTTGTAGAAGTAACAATATTGGGTGGGAAGGTTTTAATGGACATTTCTTTGTTTTGGCTTCCATATCCTAGTATCAGTGTGTACTTTTTTTTTGCTGATGATGAATTAATTGTTCAGAGCAGGTCTTGTTCTTGATTGGGTTGTTAAATGGTGAATGATCTACTAAACATGATTTATTACGGTATCATGGTTAGTAAGTAAAGCTCCAAATATAGGGATATCCCTTCTGACTGATAGTGTAGAAGGATTTCTTTTGAAAATACCTTCCTTTGATGGCGCTGGTAGTAGTTGTTGTGGCGCTGGTAGCAGTTGAAGTTGTAGCCAGATATCTTGTGCATCCAAACTTGACATCTGCAAAGTTAATGACTACCCGTGTGCTACCAAAATCGCGTGTTGTGAGTACATTGGACATATGGCCGTGGAAGTACTTGGGTCCATGGATGAGAGAAGATCTGTTTGCTAGGGTATACCTATTTATTTAAGTTGAACCGTTTGCTTACTTTCATCTTTTAGGAAAATGGTTAGGAGGATATGTTGGGTTTGGTCACTGGGTGGGTTTCAAGCGTGATCCTTACGCTTCTGTAACACCTGAGGGTCGGTTGGAGTGTTAAGTTATACCTTCAGTCCTTCACTAGTAGTTTACATTTCAATTGATGTGAATGATCAGTAGTGTAGACTTCAAATAATTATCAATGCTTTGGTGTTTTAATTGCCTGTACTAGATTTTTTTGATAACCTTGATGATTCTGTGATTCTACTGATCCAAGACAAATGAAGTTGGAGCCTGCTTATTGCTTTTGTTGATCAACATTATTAAAGGCTTAGCATGCCAGTATTAATGCATTGTCCTTGTACTACTAATCTGTTTGGTTCATGCACACTCTCAACTAATACAATTGTTAAGCTCACACAATATTAATATGTAGTTGTACATGTAGATGGACAAGGATCGGGAGAAACTGAGTAAAGGCTTGGCATGGACAGTAAAACAAATAGAGTGCATCGCATTTAACCTTAACAAAATTGCAAAAGACAATTTTAGTCCTAACACATGTCAATGTGCCAATGAACTCAATAGCTTTGTGATTGACATCGAAACTATAGCTCGCAGACTAGAGCAGGTTGACATACAGTCACATGAACTGATGCAAAGAGATGAAGTAGACCTTGCAGAGGATGTAGAAATAGAGAACGACTCATTCCAAACCTACGCCGAAATGAAGAATGAGCCATGGAAAAGGTGATCAATAAAAAATACAAAGAAATAAAATATTTCTCATCATAAACCTATGACGAAAGAAGGCTGGGCCGTAGACTGGAGGATCAGCAAAATAGTCTCAGTATAGCCTGGCATGCCCTTCCTCTCTATTGTGATGTATGTATTGATGGCCAAAAATAGAACCCCCATGGCGTCGAGCATTCACACACTCATTTTGCTGTTGTGCTAGGTATGCTACTGTAAGAAGAGATTCATCATCGTCATCTGACGATGAGTCTTCTAAGAGGAAATGCTGAACTAAGTTCTGATGACTCATTGAGATAGACTAGATAGTGAACATTCAGAAATGGGCAAGGTTTGGAAGTGCAAATGGCTATGTATATATAGCCTAAAAATATAGCCGTTACAATATAACCATTACGCTGACCGTTAGAACAAATTTCAAATTTTAAATTCCCGCAATTAAAAATAGCTGATCAAATTTTTCCTGCTAAAAAATAAACGTGGCTCATATGGCAGTTATGAAATATCATTATAATATAGGAGTGAGAAAATAGAGAGTGGGATTTGGGGAATGCTGTTGGAGAGAAAAGAGATATAGGGAAGGAATCTTTTTAGAGAAATCTGTATATGAGGATATAGGGATACAGATTTAGGGAATGCTGTTGGAGATGGCCTAACGCCCGAGTTTCTCTATATGTTCTAAACTAGTTCAGAAACAATTAGTACTCATAATAAAATAAACATAATGCCACAACATATCTTGTGAAGTATTATTTAAGTAAATATCAGCGTTTACAATATCACTGACCAACAAAAAAATATAACAACAGAAGACGAAAAAGGAGTAGTAGGACTAACAGATTTGCGACACGCAATCAACTGGGGAAGAGGTCTCATCAACATCCTCACTTGTCGGCGTTTCTTGCCGACCAACTATTATGCCTCGAAGGGATCCGAGGTTCGATAGAGGGGATCTTCACGGACGAACACCTATGGGCTCTCTCGAGGGATCCACACAAACAAGGATTAAAGAACACATCGATATACCCAGGTTCAGGCCCCCGATGTGGGTAACAGCCCTACGTCCTGCTTCGGCTCTTGTTAATGTGTTTTTCGGGGGGATTACAAGTACACAATCCATACCCCGGATTCTACTTGAGCTCTCTAGTTGTTCTTCCTCCCTTCCTGCCTCTTTTTCTTCTTTGGTTCTCCGTTCTCTCCTCCGTCCCCCTTCCCTCATGCACCGATCCCCCCTTATATAGGCCGTGCTGGCTTGGGCATGTGAGAAGGATGACATCACAATAATTATATTTCATTTATTACATCAGTTGCTGTAGCCCCATCCTCTGGCTTCATTCTTTGCACCATCGTCCAACTCCGCCCGGTCCGCTCGGGAAGTGACTTGTATGGGATGGGTTAGGTGCAGGACGACAGAGGGATAAGCTATCGTGCCATCAGCAAAGCCATCCATATTCAATGGTTCTGACACGGAGTGTCGGGGGAGAAGACTTCGAGGAAAAGCTCCCTCTTTCCTTCGATGTACGTCTTCAAGTCTGACCGGCAGTGGACCTCAGAGTACCTTCTGGCTCCATCAACCGACCACGCAGCAGGGCCTGATCGCCCACGTGCCCACCTGGCCGGCATGCGACGTGGTCGCCCGGTAGCAGGGCCCGATCGCCCACCTGCTCGCCAGGCCGCCACACGACGTAGTCGCCCAGTAGCAGGGCCCGATCGCCCACCTACTCATTAGGTCGCCACACGATGCGGTCGCCCAACAGCAGGGCCCGATCGCCCACCTGCTCGCCAGGCCGCCACGCGGCACGGTCGCCCGACAGCAGGGCCTGATCACCCACCTGCTTACCAGGCCACCACGCGACACGGTCGCCCGACAGCAAGGCCTGATCGCCCACCTGCTCGCCAGGCTGTCATGCTTTGGCACTTGTGGCCCCTTCTGACAGTGGAGGAGAGGGTACCCTGGCGTAAAGTATGCCGACAGTAGCCCCCGGGCCCGTCCTGGAGCAGCGCCAACCCTTTCAGATCTCTTTAATGCTGACGCGCTCCCAGACGGGCCCACCACTTCTGCGAATGCAACCGCTCTAGCCCTCTCCGCTTCCGCCGCATTCTCTTAGGACCTGAAGCGTCGTGCACTTTCGCCTTTTCGCGAACCGCCAGTGCAAGAAACCTATTAATACGTGCGCCCAGGGCTGGCAGTTCATGCTCTTTTTCGACTCCCTCGTCTTCTTCCTTTGCCGCTTCAACTTCCTTGTCCCCAGACCTTACTTCATTCCAATGGCGCAGCCTTTCCCTGCTTCGACCGTCGACGAGGAGAGGCAAACGAGGCTCTCCCGGATTGCCCCCGAGGGTTCTCTTCGATTACGCCGGGGCACCTCCACCCCACGGTGCGAAGCCGGGGAGATCATCGTCTTCTCCTAGGCACTGTTGGCGGGCCTGGTCCCTCCTTTCTCCGAATTCTTCCTCACTGTCCACCACTTCTACGAAATCCACCATCTTCACCTCATCCCCAATGCCATCCTCATCCTCTCCACCTTCGCATACCTCTGCAAAATATTCGTGGGGGTGATGCCGAATCTTCCGATACTTCTACACTCTCCACGGCTCCACCGATGGTGGGGTTGTGGGTAGCTGCCATATCCATCTTCGCGATGGATCTGCCTCTCGCTATATCCCCTTCCAGACAAAGACCAATTGGAAGGCGTGGCAGAGTGACTGGCTATATGCCGGCGACGACAGCGGCCTTGACGCCCTGGGGATACCCTCCTCACCGGCAGAGGCCAATGAGAACTAGGGCTCGCCCGTCGACGAGATGGTGGAGCTCCAAACAATGGTGGCCCGCATCGACCGGCCCACGGACTCTGGGCGCGGAGACCTGGTGGTCCGGACTTCGTGACCGGAGGATCGGCCCCTGTGCGGTAGCGCTCGACCAAGCGTGGCAAGATACGGTGACGACGACATAACCCGTACTTACCCGGGCTGTAAGTTTCTGTTCTTCTGATTTCACATGGTCGCCATCAATCGGTAACCTCTTTCTTCAGGCGTAGGGAATTTGGACGCCCCTTCCATCATCAAGTGGCTGGGCGGGCTGGTCCCGCCCACGCCAGGCGGTTCAGATTTCCCGGCCGAAGCCCGACCACTGTGCGATCTGGAGTTCGTGGAACGTCTCCGGATCGTCAAGTCGCTCCTGGTGATGTCTCCACCGGGCTCTCGACGCTGCCGCCTCGCGGTCCCCTGACGATCAGGGACCCCACCCCGGTGGACGATCGGAGCGTGGGCAAGGGCCGTCCTCCTCGGACGCCTCGGGTGCAGACCCTAAGAGGCCCTGCATCGATGACTGGACAGCCACCCCTTCCAGTTCCATCACGCCTTCAAAGACGGCCGAAGCGGGTCTTTATCATTGCGGCGACATCTTACGCTCTGCCCGATCGACTTGCTCAGACTGCTCCACCGGCATCGAGAGCCCTCTCCACTGCTCCGTAGGGAGGACTTAACCTGCCTGCGTCCTCCTTCTGCTTCCTGGCGCTCCCAAGGATGGCTCCCAGCAGTGCTACGCAAAGCCAGGCACCCGCCGAAGCGACCAGAGTTCCTATCCGCGGTCCGTCCGGCGCCCCAGAAGCGGTTCATGGGGACGTCGTCGGCGCCGGCACCTCCGCCAGCCCTTCATTGAGTGCCCTCACCGCCCCCGCCTCTCGACTAGCAGCGCTGCTCACTGAGCTTGGTAGCGTTCATGCTTCAATGGGCACCCTCTTCACGGTGGCCACCCAGCAAGAGGCACAGTTGAGCCAGCAGATGGGGCAGCTGCGTGAAGAGCTGGCGCAGGAGAGGGAGAGAGGGGCAGCCCTGCTTGCCCAGGAGAAGGCGAGTGTGGCGGCCCTGCTCGCCCGGACAGAGGAGGCCAAGGCGGGACGGAAGCAGGCTGAAGATGAACTGTGCCGCTCGTTGCACAACCTCACCGTCATGCTCCGCCCTGCGTACAACTGCATGGTTAGGAGCCTGTGGTCCCTGGGGGTGGAGCTGAGCGATTCGCTGGAGTCTTCGGTGATGCAGTACGCCCTTAGTGTCACCCGCATCACCGACGCCCTCGCCGGCCTGCCCACCGCCTTGTCCGCCCACTCCGCCAGAGAAGGGCGGGAGGTCGCCACCGCCACTGCGGGGTACGTGCTGGCCTGCTGTGCCAGCCGCGACGCCTCCTTCGACGCCATGCCATTGTGGTCGGAATCGAAGATGACGAGGCCCAGGCGCAAGCTCATGTGTGCGAAGCCTCAGAGTACATGGCGGGGCTGATGACGGTGGTGGACCCGGCCCTCGACACGGCAATGGCGGAGGAGGAGACGGGGGACGACGCCGGGCACATCCAAGTCACTGATGACGACTGATGGCCCGAGCGGCCCTTCTTGTTTTCTTCGTTCCTTTCTTTCTTTTTTACTGTAACCATGTAGATACACCTTTTAGTAAACTTAACGAAATTGTTATCTTTCGCGTTTACCTGAGTGCCTGTTTGTGAGTATGTTTGCCCGCGTTTGCTCGCCTAAGTCTCCGGGCGACCAGCCCCCTGACCTTGCCATGATGCGGGTCTAGGGGTTTAGATTAGGTCGATGCTCCGGCATTCTCCTTGCACTTGTGCTCAACTGCTACAAATACGAGTAGAAGTGACGCAAGATACGCAAGGAATAGACCAAAAGATCTTAAGTCCCAGCGCGTGTGGTTGTCATTGTCCCATTGTCTTTCGGATCTTAAACCCTTGCGATCTCTCGGAACCTGACCACAACGCTGCGTGGCAAGGCAGCAGGTTCCTAGGGGTGGTTTTGGGCCAGCGGTGCTCGCGGTGACAACCCGGGGTGTGCTAGCCGCATGGAACACCGTGCCAAACTCGACCTTCTGCTCGCCCGTCTCTGCTTGACGCAAGCGCTAGGCGTTACCGCTTATCGACAAGGAGCCGCCAAGCTATCGGTACCCATGACAACCACGCAAAACGCGGCCCACCAGGGCTAAATGGGACAGACAAGAAAGATTTACAGGGAGCCTGTGAGGCAAACAACTTAACTTATTACTGGCCGTCGCCTGACCAGCTAAATGGAGAAAAACCCACTCCCTGGCTGATCGGAGCGAACCATCGAGCATTTACAGATCTCAGGGGTAGAACTTCCGCAACATCTCTAAGTTCTGGAAGTTCGCCAGCTCTTGGCCATCCTCGTGTGTCGGACCGCCTGGTCAAGAGATCGAGACCGCCTTGAAGGGCCCTCCTCTGAGGAGACGACTTATTCGACCAAACTGCGTCTGAATTCTGCGCAAGACGAGGTCGCCCACTGCCAATGCTCTCTTGTGGACCCAGGTGGTGTGGTACCGCTTGAGGCTCTGCTGGTACCGAGCAGCGCGCAGAGATGCTCAATCGCGCACCTCCTCCAGGAGGTTGACTTCTTCTCAGCGCTGATCTTCCTGGCCCTCCTCGCTAAATGCCGAAACGCGCGGGGAGCCTAAAGACAATTCGGACGGAAGAACAGCTTCAGCCCCGTAGACCAGGAAGAAAGGTGTTTCTTCGGTCGCCTAGTTGGGCGTGGTTCGAAGTGACCACAGCACCGCTGGAAGTTCATTAGTCCACCGTGGCCCCCGCTTGTGGAGCCGGTCAAATGCTCTGGTCTTGAGGCCCCTCAACACCAGCGTGTTGGCACGCTCTGCCTAGCCATTGCTCTTGGGGTGGGCTACTGAGGCGAAACACACCTTGGTGCCCATCTCTTCGTAGAACTCCAGGAACGCCGCGCTGGTGAACTGGGTGCCGTTGTCGATGATGATGCGGTTGGCGATTCCAAAGCGGGTAAAGATCCCATGCATGAACTTGATGGCAGCGGAGGCCGTGATAGTGCAAACTGCCACGGCTTCGATCCATTTGGTGAATTTGTCAATGGCAACGAACAGATGGGTGAAGCCCCCTGTGGCCCGTGGGAACAGGCCTAGGATATCCAGCCCCTAGACCGCCAACGGCCAAGAGAGCGGGATGGTTTGCAGTGCTTGGGCTGGTCGGTGGATCTGCCTCGCGTAGAATTGGCACGCCTTGCATCTCCTCACCAGCTCGCAAGCATCCTGGAGGGCAGCAGGCCAATAGAATCCTTAGTGGAACGTTTTTCCGACCAACATCCGACTGGACATATGGCTCCTGCACATGCCTTTATGGATATCAAAGAGCAGGTTGCTCCCCTCTTCCCGAGTGATGCACTTCAGAAGAATTCTGTTTCTACTCTAGCGATATAGGTCCCCACCTACCAGAGTATAGCACTTGGCCTTACGTGCAATTTTCTCGGCTGACGCATCATCGTCGGGGATCACTTGGTCCCGCAGGAAGGCTAGGATCGGATCCATCCACTGACCTTCCCGGCCAAGTGTAGCGATCACACGGCGATCGCCTGGGTACTCCGCTTGGCCAGGCTTTTCCCCGGGTGCCGCACCGGCGGCACCGCCGTCTTCCCTCCTGGAACCGAGGGCTGAGGCGGGTGCGCTGCCTTCCCTCCCTAAACTGGAGGCCGCGACAGCCACACTGCCTTTCCCACCTGAGTCGGAGGCCGAGACAGCTGCACCATTGTCCCCACCTTGAACAGGGGCAGCGACGGATGGTCGCGTAAGTCTTTCTTCAACGACCCCGACCGGAACAGAGGCTCTTGATGATGTGAGCTGTGAAAGCCCGTCCGCCATGTGATTGTCATGCCGGGGGATATGGATATATCCCAGTCCTTCAAAGTGGCGCTCCATCTTCCTGACCTCCGCTAGGTATGCTGCCATGGCGGGATCAGAGCATTGAAATTCCTTTCGCGCTTGATTGATGACTAGCAGGGAGTCGCCTTTGACTTGTAGACGCCAGATGCCTAACGCGGAGGCGGCGCGCAGCCCTGCCAGTAAACCTTCATACTCGGCGGTGTTGTTGGTGGCTTTGAAGTCCAAGATGACCACATACTGGAGGATGTCACCGGTCGGGGAGACCAGGACAACCCCAGCCCCCGCGCCCTCAAGCCTGAAGGAGCCGTTGAAGAATAGAGTTCAGGGAGAAGGCGCGGGTATCTCTTCAGCTTCAGGGGTGGTAGGAGTCCACTCGGCGACGAACTCCGCCAGTCTTTGACTCTTGATAGCAGTGCGGGGGTGAACTTGAGGCAGAACTCCCCCAGCTCTACCGACTACTTGGCGACTTGGCGACACGACCCTCGGCTTCTCGATTGTGGAGTATCTCCCGCAGGGGATAGGCAGTGACCACCGTGATCTCCCGTCCCTAGAAGTAATGCCGTAGTTTCCTGGACGCCACTAGAACAGAATAAACATCTTCTGTGCCTATGGGTATCTGGTCTCTGCTTCATGTAGCACCTTGCTGACATAGTAGACCAGCTTCTGGACGCCTTCCCTCTCCACCACCAGTACCGCGCTCACCACTGCAGGGGTTGCCGCAATATACAGGAGCAATGGCTCACCAAGCTTGGGGGCGACCAGCACTAGCGGGGAGGAGAGGTACTTGTTCAGGTCTTCAAACACTTGCTGGGTCTCCGGGGTCCATTCGAAATGGTTGGTCTTCTTCAACAGCTTGAATAGGGGTAGACTCCTTTCTCCCAAGCGAGCGATGAACTGCCTGAGGGACGCAAGTCGGCCAGCGAGACACTGCACTTGCTTGAGCCGAGTTGGTGGCTTCATGTGTTCAATGGCCACTATATTGTCAGGGTTGGCTTCAATGCCTCGGCCGGATACAAGGAACCCGAGCAATTTCCTGGAGGGCATGCCGAACACGCACTTCTCAGGGTTGAGCTTCAGGCAATTCTTTCGAAGGCCGTTGGCGAAGGTTTCTTCCAGATCTCCAATCAGTCCCTCGCCCTCCTTGGCCTTCACCACCAGGTCATCGATGTATACCTCGAGGTTCCATCCTATCTGTGGACAGAAGAAAGTATTCATAGCATGCTGATAAGTAGAACCAATATTTTTTAACCCAAACACCATTCTGATATAACAATAAATGCCCATCGGGTTACAAGCGGTTTTTCTTAGTCCTCATTGCCATGCTAATCGATAGTACCCAGATACGATCCGTAAAGCTGAACTCGCACCCGCCGTAGAGTCGACGATGAGATCAATGCACGGCAAAGGGTACGGATCCTTCGGGCAGGCCTTGTTGAGGTCAGTGAAATCGACGCACATCCGCCACTTCCCGTTGGACTTCTTGACGAGCACGGGGTTGGCAAGCCACTCGGGATGAGAGACTTCCCTGACGATGCCCACACTAACAGCTTCTCTACTTCCTCCCGAATGGCATCTCGTCGCTCTGGTGCCTGTCTCCGGACCTTTTGTCAGACCGGGCGCATTCTTGGAAGTATTGCCAATCGGTGCTCGATCACCTCCCTAGGGACCCCAGTCATGTTAGACAGTTGCCAGGCAAACACGTCGGAGTTAGACTGGAGGAAGGTGATGAGCGCACTTTCCTATTTGGCGTCAAGGTGGGCACCCACCTTGACGGTCTTCTCGGGCTCGGCCACACTCAGGGAGACCACCTTAACCTCACCGGACAAACCAGGCGAGGCACGGGTCTTCGCCGGAGGGGCTCCCGAGCAGGCAACATCAGCTTACCTAGCACAGGTGGCGTCGGCCAGGTCCAATGCCTGCTCATGGCAGCACAAGGCTTCCGGCCTATCCACCTGGACGACTATGGGGCCACCGGGCCCTGGTATCTTCACCATCATGTATGCATAGTCGGTCGCCGCCATGAACTTGACCAACGCCGGTTGGCCAAGCAAGGCGTTGTACGGAAGGTCGAAATCGGTGACCTCAAAGTCCACCACTTCCGTACGGTAATTGCTCTCGTCTCCAAAGGTGATGGGGAGGCGCACCTGGCCCAGAGGCACTGAGCCAGCCCCCGAGGTGACCCCGTAGAAAGGTAGGGCCAGGCGCAACTCCAGCCGTGATATCTGGAGCAGCAGTAGATAAACCACCAGATGAAGTCATGCAACGACTCCCCTTTCTCCTGCTCGAGGGCGTGGAGATCATCCTCCATGCCCGGTTGCGTGTATGATCCTTGGAAGTTGGTGACGAAGAGGTCACACAGTTCCTCCCACAAGCGCACCGACCCTCGCGGAAGGTTCAACAGCCAAGAACGGGCATATCCCGTCAGGGCTGTCGTGAAGTAGTTGGCCATGGCCTTTTCAGACACACCCGCCGCCCGTACCACCATTGTGTATATATGCAATAAGTCCTCCGGGTTGGTGGTGCCGTCATACTTCTCGATGGACGCCGGGCGAAACCTCTCCGACCATGCAACGCGGCGTAGCCGACTGGAGAAGGCTTGGCACGCGACGCCGTAGGGGGAGCTACGCCGTCCACCTGAACCCCGGCCCGGAGACCGTGCTGGGGAGCGCAGATCTTGGCTCCTCAAGGATTCGGAGGAGAGGGCCTCCTCCTTATCCCGCAAGTAGGTATCGCTGGAGGAGTGGTTGCCATCAGGAGCCATCCGCCTATGGCGGCCTTGCCCCTGCGCGCGACGGCGCTGCAGTACATCGTGCAAATCATCGGCGCATTGCTGGCGACTCTTCTCCAACTGCGCCCTTAAATCCTCACGGCCTCCCCGGTGCCCAGGAGACGCGCGAGGCGACACATTCGGTAGCACACGGCCCCCCGCACCAGCGGGGTCCGCATCCAGCAAGCCCTTTCTTTTGCTCCGGCCCTCTTGGCCGGAGCGCTTCCCGCTCGGGTGGCTGGAAGCTTGGGTGCGATCCGCACACCACCCTGATTGTGGGGCACTGGAGGTACCCAGCCGCTCAAGCGTCCCCACACGGAGCTGAGCCGCGTCTATCAGGGAAGCGGTGTCCTGTAGCCACGGCGTGGCTGGGGTGTCTCCTACAATTTTCACCAGGGGTGGTCTAAGAGGAGACGGACGGCATGCAGGTTTTGAGCTGGAGTGGCCTCTTCCATGGCTAGCTGCCGCCGAACCGGCAGCTCTGCTATCGCCGAGGGGACGACACCGCCCGCCTCCGGGGAGGGCGTCAGACGATCCCCCACCCGATGAGAGTGCCGGGATGTGTCGCGGGTGCTGCTAGCCTCCACCGGTTCTTCTTGCTGAGAACGTGAACCTGCCATCTCCAAGGGCAGGATCCTTCCGGATGGATGACCAAGATCCGCTGGAGAGACGAAAGGGTGAGCCAACTGCTACCCCCCTACCTGGTGCGCCACTGTCGGCGTTTTTCGCCGGCCAGCTATTATGCCTCGAAGGGATCTGAGATTCGATAGAGGGGATCTTCACGGATGGACATCTATGGGCTCTCTCGAGGGATCCACACAAACAAGGATTAAAGAACACATCGATATACCCAGGTTCAGGCCCCCGATGTGGGTAATAGCCTTACGTCCTGCTTCGGCTCTTGTTAACATGTTTTTTGGGGGATTACAAGTACACAATCCACACCCCGGGTTCTACTTGAGCTCTCTGGTCGTTCTTCCTCCCTTCCTGCCTCTTTTTCTTCTTTGGTTCTCCATTCTCTCCTTCTCCGTCCCCCTTCCCTCATGCACCGATCCCCTCTTATATAGGCCGGGCTGGCTCGGGCATGTGAGAAGGATGACATCACAATGATTACATTTCATTTATTACATCAGTCGCTGTAGCCCCATCCTTTGGCCTCATTCTTTGCACCATCGTCCAACTCCGCCCGGTCCACCCGGGAAGCGACTTGTATGGGACGGGTTAGATGCAGGACGACAGAGGGATAAGCTATCGTGCCGTCAACAAAGCCATGCGCATTCAATGGTTCTGACACGGAGTGTTGGGGAGAAGACTTCGAGGTAAAGCTCCCCCTTTCCTTCGATGTATGTCTTCACGCCTAACCGGCAGCGGACCTCCGAGTACCTTCTGGCTCCATCAACCGACCACCTTGATAGGGCTCGATCGCCCACCGCCCACTTGGTAAAAGACGCAACGCGGTCGTCGAGCGAAGAGGGCCCGATCGCCCACCTGCTCGCCAGGCCGCCACACGACGCGGTCGCCCGGCAGCAGGCCCGATCGCCACCTACTCGCTGGCTTCCACGCGGCACGATCGCCGGCAGCGAGGCCCGATCGCCCACTGCTGCGCCGAGCCGCCACGCGACACGATCGCTTCGGCGGCGAGGTCTGTCGCCCACACGCTCACCAGTTGTCATGCTAGCCGGCACCGTGGCCCATTTCGACGGTGATGAGAGGGTACCCTGGCGTAAAGTACGCCGACATCACCGATGATGAAATTCTCCTCTTTTCAACAATAAATATAGCAAAACGAGTACATAAAATACTCTAGAAGTTACACATAAAGTACAATATTAACGTAACGATAATAAAGAAAGACATAATGGGTTTAGTTTGAGATTAAAGCAATATTAAAATACAATAAGTAATTTCGAAGACGTACTTAATACAATAAAACTTAATTTTAAACCAATGTAATCACGGATTTCAATCTGGAGTTTCGCCGGAGGACTCCCTCCATCCACAAATCATTTTTTTAAACACTTGCTGGACTCGTGATCACATGATTTTGGACCCTCTGTGTACTTACAGGACCTAGGATCACATGATTTTGGAGCCTCTTATGTATTTCTATACTAGTCCTTTAATCAGTGACTAGTACACACACTTACTTAGAGCATAGCATTATCATCCAATACACAAAAGATAAGGAAGTACATTGATAATATTTAAGTAGTCTTACATATTGGGCTTTGAAGACCGGATACATTAAACAAAGTCTGTAGCCAAAAATAAATAAAGATAGAGTCTAAGTGGTTTTTCATAACCCACAAACAACCGACAGGGGTTTGTGCCCTAATATTCAGCCCCATCGTCGTCTACAAACCCAGTGGCATAGACGTACCCCATTTCCAGATCTTCATCTTCAACTGGTAAATTTTCAACAAGATATAATCATCTTATATTGCCTATGCAATTTACACTCAACGAGATAGAGTTTGACCTGACAAATTATAACAAGACCTTTGCAATTCGAAGCCCTAAGATCACCCCGCCCATTGACCCCTCAATGTGTGTAGGCCCGTTACCGTCAAAATGAGGTATACATTGTTGCGTCGGACAACCTGAAAAATGAGTATACATTGTTGTGTCGGACCCAGGCCCCGCCGACGCCGGCAGCTCGGCACGGGCCTTCCCTCGCCGTCGTCTGCTAGCCTTTGTCTTCTCCCACCCTCTTTTTTTGGGTGCGGTGGTAAACAAAGACCGAGTACTACTTTTAGTCGTCGTCGTCGTCACTTGGATGGGAGTGGCATTATCCACTATAGGCTGCTGGAGCACGTCCTGTCTGAACAATAAATTTTGTTCTCTTCCCAACCAGCAAGCAGGTCTCTTGGTTATATACCATGCGGGGCCGCAGGCACGCACACTTCACGAACTTAGATAGTACCAGAGCTCTCCTTTGTTGCACTAAATTCAACGTAGGCCATAAATTTTATTTATCTATCACACCACATTAGCTAGTATTTATTTATTTTTATAATAAAATAGTTAGGAATAATCTCAATAAATAATAGCTAGATCTATTTTCTAATATCTACTTTATATTACTAGTATAATACATCTAAAGTATCTGATATATAGTTAGCGAGACTCTAGCCGTATTTAGCCACAGAACACGGGTGTCGTACGGTTGGTACATCTTAGATTGTATAACGATGAACCTAGCTAGGAGCTTCGTAGATTAGGCCATTCTCGGTGGGAGTTTCAACTGAATTTTATTCTTATTAAATGATATGACACATCATTATGTTTAGTGATATAGTAAGATAATTATGAAGAGAGAGATAGAGAGAGTTTTATAGGAGGTGAGAGAGTTTCATCTAGATGAAACCTGAAATACACGGTTACCTAGACAAAAGCTGATATGATACTCTTAAAAACTGAGAAATGAAACTATGCACTGGGAATAGCCTTAGTACTTCTTAATTCTCATCGTTGCCTGTAAAGTTGCGGAAATAAGAACCACGTGCATGTATGAAATCTGTGATGAACATCCAAAAGGAAACAGCAACCTGAACACTAAGTGCGTGCTACCTGCTTCGAAAATGATATGTGGGGACTAGTTGTCTATTTTGCTCTTTATAGAACGGAGAAACACTGGACAATGAGACGATGATATGTCAGCTGTCTCTCTACATGAGTTGCGTTTTGCGAGTCTACAGCCTATGTACAAGCCTACAAGCTTGTTTGTAAAGTAGAAGTACGAAGGGGATGAAGTCAACTAAGGAATCCTCGATAATTTTGTATTTCTAGCTCTCTACCGTGTAGAATTTTTGAAAATAGCCAGTGTCGGCGTACTTTATGCAAGAGTACCCTCTCCACCGCAGACAAGTAAGACCACGTGGCGGCGACGCAGCAGCGGGGCGTTGAGCCCCTCTCACGGGCGGCGGTCACGTAGTGGCTCGACGAGCAGCGGACGAATCGAGCCCCTCTCGGCGGGCGGCAGCCGACGTGGCGGCTTTGGCGGCAAAGAGCGTCAGTCCCTCTCGTCGGCGCTTCGCCCGCGTGGCGTTTAGCGAGCATGCAGCGAATCAGCCCTCTCGGCTGGGCCCGGCCTCGTGGCGGCCTAGCGAAGCGAGACGGCATCAGCCCTCTCGCCAGCGCGGCGGCTCACGTGGCGGCTTTGGCGGCGCAAAGTGACGAATCGAGCCCTCTCGCTGGCGCCCACCCATGTGGCGACCTAGCGGCGGCGGGCGATCGAGTTCTCTCGCCGGGCGGCGGCCGCGTGGCGGCTGGCGGCGGCGGACAATCGAGCCCTCTCGCGGGACACCCGCCCACGTGACGGCCTAGCGAGCAAGCGGACGATCAGGCCCCTCTCGTCGGGCATCGGCCCACGTAACGGCCTGGCGAGCAGGCAGGCGTTCAGGCTCCTCTCGCTGGGCGTCGACCCAAGTGGCGGCCTGGTGAGCAAGCGGGCGATCAGGCCCCTCTCGCCGAATGTCGGTCCACGTAACGACCTGGCGAGCAGGCGGGTGTTCAGGCCCCTCTCGCAGGGTGTCCGCCCACGTGGCGGTCTGGCGGCGGTGGGCGTCGAGCCCTTCTCCCGGCGTCGACCCCGTGGCGGCTGGCGGCAAAGGGCGATCGAGCCCTCTCGCCGGGCCACGCGGGCAACCAAAACAATGAGAGGAAGGCTTCGCCTCGAAGTCTCCTTCCCCTGACACGCAGTGTCAGGGCCATTGATTGCGAGGAGTTCTACTGTCGACACGACGACGGCCCATCCCTCTGACGCCTCATACCTAACCCATCGCAGGAATGTCACACCCCGGGTGGACTGGGCGAAGCCATATAGCGACATTAAATGAAGCTTGAGGGACAGGTTTACAGTGATGGGTGTAATTAATGAGTCGTAGATCAGTATGATGTCACCTTCTCACCTGCCCGAGCCAGCCCAGTCTATATAAGGGAGCTCTGGTGCATGGAAGAAGGGGGAAAAAAGACGGGGGGAATCCTCGATCCGATTCAAGCCCAGAACAAACTGAAAAAAGCATTATAACCCGCTTGATAGGCATCAACAAAGATCTAGCGGGACATAGGGCTGTTACCCACACTAGGGGCTCGAACCTGGGTACATCACTGTGTTCTTTGATCTGTTGATCCCCGGGATCCCTCGCGCGAGAGTCATTAGGGTTTCCGACCGTGAAGATGCCTTCTACCGAACCATAACCTCCATCCCTTGGAGGACACAATATCCGCTGACAGGGTCTTATCCGACGAAATACGCCGACAGGGGCGCACCAGGTAGGGGGCTAGTGGTTAGCTCACCCAGCCATCTCTCCGGCGGATTCCGGTCATCTGTTTGGAAGGACCGCGCATCTGGTGATGGCGGGCTCACACTTACAGCAAAAAGAGGTGGCAGAGGCTAGCAACGTCCAGGACACGTCCCGGCACTCCCGCCGGATAAGGGATCGTCTCACGCCGCCCCTGCAGGGAGGCGGTGGTGCCCCACTGGCGGCGGCGGAACATCCGGTTCGGCGACGACTGGCTATGGAGGTGACCACTCCGGCCCAGAACCTGCATGCAGTCCGTCTCCTCCTGGACCACCCTCCGGTGGAACTCGCAGAAACTAGATTCAATTCCGAAGCTAACTCAAAAAGAATCAACTCGATCGGACCGACGGATTTTGAGATATTACCTTCGCAAGATGACTTAATCGTTAGTCGCCGGACCAAAGCAAGAATGGAAGGATATACATTTACTAAAATAGTAATTTCTAAAGATCCAACCGTTGGATTGATATGAAATTTTAACTGTAGAAACTAGGTTCAATTCCAAAGTTAACTTAAAAAGAATCAATTCGATCGAATCTATAGATCTTGAGATATTACCTTCGCAAGATGATACCTTTGTAAGAAACCGAACTCCGTGATGAACTTCGTGACTGCTGCGACGGACAAAACTTCAGTCGATGCTCCAATCTACGCCGGACTAAAAAACAACTCAAGGTGCTGAGAGCTCTTCAAATTCTTCTAGTTGCCTAACTCCTTTGCTGGCTTCAACCACGCTGCAATAGAATAAAGATCAAGCGCTAAAAACTTCTATTTGCAAGGATTTTCTTCTTCACGTCGCGATGCACAGGATACTCGGATTTGCAAGAAGGATTTTATTTATCTGGATACAGTACTCCAAAATAAAAGAGTACAAACCCTAAAATCTGGCAATCTACATAAACAGGAGACACCTCCCCCTATTTATACAGAGCAAACATAATGAGGTTGAATACAACTCCCCTTCCCACATGGAAAGAGTTCGTATACATCTCAACCTGGCCCAATATGGCCAAAAACAACTCTTGCATGCTTATACAGCCCACATGCTGTAAATATGTGACTAACCAGCCTCCATGTGCATGTTCTCTAGCCCGAACATCCCGCATGACATCCTTGACCACTAAGACCTTGATTCCTCCCAGAATCTAATCCTGAACCTCAGTTCCTCCATGAACCTAGTTTCGGTCCCGTCATCGACCATGTTCACCCTCGAGCAATACCTGCACATGAATAAACAAGAAACAGATCCGAGCACAAGTCCACAACTTGACTCAAAGTCAATCCATACAACCACTCACATGAGCGCATTGCATCAAGCAAAATCATTAACATGCTATCACAGCATATCAAACAATCATCTTAAACAACACATGCACAAGCACCACACATGCTATAACCAAAACCACTTTGCAATGCCAATTTCATTACTCAGCCAATTTTTCAGCACATGATTTCACACAAGAAAAACCACAGCCGCCAGCTACAGCTGCTTTACAGCCTAACAAACCAAAAGCAGCTTTTTAGCCCAGCCACAGCTCCTCCAAACAGGGCCATAATATGGGGAGATTGGCACCACTGACACTCTTTAAAATTCGTGATTCACTTTATGACACCCTAGCCCACTGTCATAGACTTAGATGGACTCACATGTCATAAACACATCGTTAAAAACCAACGAATTGAGTGTCGCTGGACTAATTTTTCCCCATAATATGACCTGTCAAGAATCGGGGTGTGACTTTTACTAAGTTGGCCCCAGTCAACTAGAGTTTACACTGAGTTGGTGTTCAAAAGAGCAGCATACTGTAACCATAAAGTCTTATAAAAAAAAGATAAACCCAGTTGTTTATACCAAAATAGATTCAAGACAATAGCATTGACACCAAAACCTGAACTTAAGTGCTTTTATCATGAAAGACATAATATAAATAAGCACTAGTTACTAGACTTCCTATGTCCTAACAGATACTGCAGGGTAACTTATATTGTTAACTGAAGTCTGAAGCCGTAGACTATTGGCAAGGGTTAAGTATTCAATAAACGCAAAGGAAGGGAAAGGAAGATCATACCTGACATGGAGAGGAATTACAATGCTCACACAGTCACATGGAAAGGCTATCCCCCATCGGCCATACGATAATTTCCTAGCTGGGACTACATGTTTGAGTTTGGATCCAGAGCACTGGATGACTCGGCTGCTCAGACTAGCGAACACACTTGTAAGATTCAAAGATAGCTAGCTCAGTTGCTTTCTAGCCTCAATGCAAGAAGAACAGTATAAAAGACGAATACGGCAAAGAGGGAAGACCTGGTGAAGTCGTTGTTCCAAGGACAGCAACACAACCAGAGAATGGGCATCTCCCTTGACCTCACAACAATAACCACGCCATGTACTAGGGTTATCAGCTGATGCTCATGACTTACTAAAGTCTAATGAAAGCTGTGTTAAACAATAAGTTATTAAGTTGGACCCAGTCGAATCCAGACACAATCTGCATGCAAATTTTTTTTAAAAGAGCATATGAGTATGGCAGGGCCACATTGGAGTCAGAGCATCAAATTAGAAAAATAATGGAATATGAACACTAGTAGTGTAATCACGAGGTACAACTTCAACAAACACACACCCGATTGTTAATACCATATCGAGTTGGAGTACGATTTCTGTAAGATCTCATTGTTGTCAATAATTGGTCCGGAACACATAGATAAGCGAAGATAAGTTAGTAGAATACCTCGGATTGTCCTCAGACAAGGAGGCAATGCAGGGTGGTAACTAGACGAGAGAAATGGCACCCGTCGACTGCGAAAAGCGCAGCAGATGTGTTGGCATCAGGATCGGCCGGGCGAGGCCAAGCTAGGCTGCCGAATGTATATATTATGCAAATTGAAAATGGTAAGTAGCAAATGTTACATGGGCAGAACAAGCCAAAGGAACGCCATACCTGACATGGGAAGAGATTGCAATGCTCAAATATGATACAATCGGCAGAGCTAGTTGTGTTCCATTGTAACATTCTAATTTTTGTCTTATTTGAATTTAATATGCATTTTATGGATTTTCTAAATTTATTGGATTTTTTGGAATTTATTTGAATTTATTAATTATGACTAAATATGGCCTATTTGAAAAATATTTAAATAATGAGAAAGTTTAAATAAAGTTTTACCAAAAAAAAATTTATTTGAGTTCCAAATGTTTCAAAATATTTTTCAGAATTTTTTTTGATATTTTTGCTATTTTATTTGGCTTTGTTTATTTTCTGGAATTATTTTAAATCAAAAAAGTTTGAAAAATGGTATCAATAGTTTTGGGCCGAAGCCCAACAGAGCTGGACTATTTATTTATTTTCCCAAGCTAGGCCCAGCTCAGCCCAAGTAACCACGCACTGTTTGCCCTTGGATCCATAGTCGCTGGATTTAGATTGAGTCGTTGAGAGTGGATCGAAACCCTAGGCTTCATGGCCTTTAGATCTAAAGTGTGCGGTGAGGATTGATCGGTTTTGTCAGGGATGGGTAAATCTTTTACCCCTGGCAGCTACCGGATGTATGCTACCCAGATGTCCGTGGCCCGGATGGTCAAGCCTGGCATGAAGGCGCACTAACTCCACTTAATTGACGGTTATAACCACTTTATGACTATAATTACCGGCGTAATAATCGGTGCCCATTATTGTGTAGTTAGTGCACTTATTGGTGCGCGTAATTAGCGGGCTCGTTGCACTGCGTGGTTGTGGTAGGAAAACCCCCTGCGCGGGGAGTAGGAGGGGAGAATCTCATTCAATCACCCCGTTGTAACATCCATGTACTTGTGTTCAACATTTCAATACAGAAAAACGCCACTAGGCGACTGGACGTAGGGCTATTATCTTGACCATGAGAGGCCCGAACCAGGATAAACTCCTTGTGTTCTTCGTGTTCTTGTTGACAATCTTCCACGTCTTCGATGCAACACCTTCGGCAGAAAGAAGACCGTTGATCATTCAACTTAACAAGTAAGCTCGGCGGGGACCTATTTCCCAAGTGTCGACAGCTGGCGCCGTCCGTGGGGATCGATAGATTCTTTGCCAAAGGAATCCCGAAGGCGTCATCTTCCACATCTGACGACCGATACTACACAAATTATGATGAGGTAAGATCGAAAATAAATTATTTACCTTAAGCAAATTGTGCTTTTAGGAATCGTTTCTGTTTTGCACCGAGCACGTTCTTCGCTCGGACACAAATTTCATCCCCTTGCATGAGCAAGCGATCTGCTCTTATCTGTGCCGAGTAAATTTTTAGCTCGGACTCGTGTTTCTTCACACTGAGCAAGCAATGCGCTCAGGAATTGATCTCCCCCCAAGCAAGCGATTCGCTCGGGGACTGTTCACTTTCCGCGCCGAGCACGTGCTTCACTCGAGCGCGAGTCTCTCCCCCCGAGCACGCGATTCGCTTGGGGACTGTTCACGTTCTGCGCCGAGCACGACCTTCGCTCGGGCGCGAGTCTCTCCCCCCGAGCACGCGATCCGCTCAGGGACTGTTCACATTCCGCGTTAAGCACGTGCTTCGCTCAGGCGTGAGTCTCTCCTCTGAGCACGCGATTCGCTCGAGGACTATTCACGTTCCGCGCCGAGCACGTGCTTCGCTCAGGCGCGAGTCTCTCCCTCCGAGCACGCGTTTCACTCGGGGACTGTTCACGTTCTGAGCATGTTCTTTGCTCAGGTACGTGTTTAAATGCCTCCAAGCAAGCATTGCGTTTGGGGACTTATGCTATTCTGCGTCAAGTATGTTTTGCACTTGAGCGCAAGTCTTCCCAAGCATGTAAGTATGCTCTTGTGTCTTTTCTCTCTTTAAAACATTTTTGGACTCTCAGGGCTTGCCCGTATACAGTGGCATGAGTCCTCTCATGACCTGCTAGTTTCTTTCCCTGGACGTTTGGTCCATGTCTAGGATGCGGCAACTCGAGCATATCTCGTCTGTCAGTTCCTCGAGCATTTGATCCATGCTCGAGATGTGATGGTATGAGTCCTCTCATGACCAATCAATACCTAGACATCTGATCTATGTCTAGTTTCCTTGTGCATCTGATCAATGCATGGGATGCTGCAACTCGAGCATATCTCGTCTGTCAGTTCCTTGAACATTTGATTCATGCTCGGGATGTGATGGTATGAGTCCTCTCATGACCAATCAATACCTAGACATCTGATCTATGTCTAGTTTCCCTATGCATCTGATCAATGCATGGGATGCGACAATATGGGTTCATTCACAATCTGCTAGTTACCTTTCTGCTAGGCATCTGATCCATGTCTAGTTTCCCTGGGCATCTGATCCATACTCGGGATGAGGTTGTACGAGTTCACTCGTGACCTGTTAGTCCTTTTTCTGTCTTTTTCATGTTTTCTGGCCTATTTGATTCTTGTGTTTCTTGATTCGCTTGCGTTTTATTTTTCTTGTTCGGTGCAGTTTGTGCCGACCTTTTTCCCCGAGCATCTGATCCATGGTTTGCTCGGGATGCGGTAGTGTGAGCCTGCTTCACCTATCAGTTCCTTTTCCTAGTCAATTTATGCCCGGATGCTATGGTATGTATTTCACCATCAAGAATTCAATCCCTCGGACTTCTTAGTCTCAAGGAGATGACCCATCTCACTTGAGCCTCGAGGACTAACTGTCGGGGATTGGTAAATCTTTTACCCCTGGTAGCTCCCGAATGTATGCTACCCAGATGTCCGTCGCCCGGATGGTCAAGCCTGGCATGAAGACGCACTAACTCCACTTAATTGACGGTTGTGACCACTTTATGACTATAATTACCGGCGCAATAATCGGCGCCCATTATTGTGTAGTTAGTGCACTTATTGGTGTGCGTAATTAGCGGGCTTGTTGCACCGCGTGGTTGTGGTATAAAAACCCCCTGCGCGGAGAGTAGGAGGGGAGAATCTCATTCAATCACCCCGTTGTAACATCCATGTACTTGTGTTTAACATTTCAATACAGAAAAACGCCACTAGGCGACTGGACGTAGGGCTATTATCTCGACCATGAGAGACCCGAACCAGGATAAACTCCTTGTGTTCTTCGTGTTCTTGTCGACAATCTTCCACATCTTCGATGCAACACTTTCGGCAGAAAGAGGGCCTGTTGATCCTTTAACTCAACAAGTAAGCTCGGCGAAGACCTATTTCCCAAGCGTCGACAAGTTTGTGTAAGAACCCTAATGGTCTGGGGCCATTGATTCTCGTGAATGACCAGGATTGGACCACATTTCCATGCTAATGATCTTGCCACATGGTTGTCTCTGGTGCTTTGTTCCCATGCCACCGTGCTCGGGTAGAACTCTGCTGCCGCCTCTAACTTCATCGTGTTTCCAGCGCAAGCACGCATTCCTAGGCCCTATAAATGGCTGAGGTTGTCTAAGCTGTGATTCCCAATCGACATCGCATGTTTTGCCCAAAAATTTGGCGCTTGGGCCATCACGGTTTGGTCAAGGGAGCTTGCGAGAGTTGCTAGCCCTAGCCGTCACTTTCTTTCACTGAGATCTCCTCTTTCGTCATGAGTTGGTGGAAGTGGGGGGTTCCGTTGAATCTGTTGCAACAAGATCTTCTGAATCCAGGGGTCAAGGTCGCTGATTCATCACGGTTTTGCCGAAAGCCACTTCGTCTTCCTTGGTTCTGGTAAGTCACCGCAATTTAGGCCATGGTCGGAGCCTCACTGGCAATAACTTGGTGCCGATTCGACGTGGTAGGCGCATTGGAGTCACATAGAGCCACGTCAGCGCCATGTTAGTACGTAGACTTTGCCACGTGTTGGTTGAGTCAGCGATTGCCATGTTAGCATCTGGTGACCCACATGTCGGTCGGTTGGATCATGAACCTGGTCCACCGTGGACCTTAGTCAATCTGTGGACTTGGTCCATGGACCGAGGGCCCACGTGTCAGCCCCAAACATTTTTTATTATTTAATTATTCATTGACATCAGCGACAATGCAATAAATAAATTTTTCGGTACAAAAATAATCCAATTAATTCGGTATTTTTCATTTTTCTAATTTTTATGATTTTTGAATCTTTCAAGAGCATGTTCTTCCTCGTACGAGCTCCGATTAAGGTGTTTCAAATTTCTAAAAATTTGTAAAATTGATATTTATTTAATAGTGAATTTTATTTGATTTTTAGAATATATTTGTTATCTGTTTTGGTATTTATTTGGTTTTCTCTCTCGATACATGTAGACGTTGAAGTGCTCGGAGCGTCTGAAGAGGAATCCTTGACTCAAGATCAAGAACCAAAGTAAGAATAAGGGCTTTTCTAAGGTAAGTTGTGCTTTGATTATGTTGAACCCAGTTTACAAAATTGCTATATTGTTTTACATTATGCATGATATTTTATGTGTATAACTGTTTCAAAATAGTTTGAGATCTAGTTAATCTACCTAATTGAATTATACCCTACCTTGTCATTTATATGCTATGATTAATTGTCACGATAGGATGGTTCATTACTAGTTGGTTAATATTAGTAATCAATGTGGGTTGGCTAGACCGTGTCAATACACTTAGCCATGCCACATATATCTCATGATTTTGGAATATCAATTTTAACTTGATTAATGGAATATAGAACATGTTTATGAATTAGTGTGTCAAGTGTTGTCACACAATAATGTTGAGTTGTAGTGACGGAAAAGGTCACGCAATGACGTTGACTTGTTGATAGCACATGGTGTTTAGTAATCATCAACTGAGGTGGTAATCATTTGAATTGGGGCAAGTAGCAAGGAGCTGTGTGCCAAGATGGGCCAAAAAGGTGTGGAAGTCTTGCCCTAGTCATCTTAAGGACTTAACCTTGCAAGCCTTTGACCTGATCAAGTCAAACATGCAACCACATGTCTGGAATATGACGTACCTAGCTGATTAATTTGCAATGTCTTAATTTTGGTACTACCAATGGTAGTATGAGTCTTAAGTTGTGGTAACCAGTCCTTTCATGGGTCAACTTACATGGCGCAAGAGAGGGGCCCTAGCTATGGTAACCAGTCCCTCTAGTGCTAAAATCTTAGTGGGTAGTACTGGGTTAAGACAGAACATTGTAAAGGTTTTGTCGTGATCTCTCCACCAACACATCAAAGGAAGTGTGTCAATCTAGAGGCAACAAGAGATGATCATGTCGTGTGGGTAAAGCGTATAACCTGTGCAGAGTGTAAAATCTATTTGGATAGATGTGCTCGTAGTATTGAGCAATGCTTGGAAATTACAATCAAGTATTAGATTTTGTAAAATAAAAATTTAGATAGAATGGCAGGTTGCCATTGGAAAGTTTGGAACTTGACTTAGGGCTGGATGTCATATTTATTTAAGAAATGTTGAAACTTATTATTTAGTGTTATTTATTGTAGTGTCTTTTTAATCTACTTATTGTATTCATTCATAAATACTGCTTTACTGCAAAATAACCATGATAGCTATTTTTTTTTGAAATAAGCCTTGTATATAGTTATGTCAGAATTGCATTCTATGCACAACTTGTTGAGTACTTTAAGTACTCACCCCTGCCAATAACAACATTACTAGTTGAGAAAGAATCTACACCAGCTTTGGAAGAAGAGTACTAGGAAGAGACAAATGTTTAGGGTGCGAGCTTTGTCAGTTGTCTGTGGTACACTGAGGGGTTAATCTACGTTTTTCTTTCTGCGACAGTTTAATTTGTTACTCACGGTCTAACCTTGCGAGGCACAATCGGCATCCAGATTTTTTTTTGGATAATCCATACTATACCACTCCAAAGATTAGCAGTTCAACAAATATTATTTATTCCACTCCAAAGATTAGCAGTTCAAGAAATATTATTTGAGTCTCACATATCATTAAAACAACGAGTGATATTTTATGAAGTGTTAACAAATAGAGTGGTACAGTATGGATTTCTTTTTTTTTTAAAAGGCATATGAGTATGACGGGACGCTGTTGAGTTAGAACATCTAATTCGAAAAATAATGGAATATCAACACTAGTAGTGGAATCACGAGTTATGTACAACTTGAACAAACACATAGCCAAATGTTAATACGATATCGAGCTGGACTAAGATTTTGTTGCTCAGACCTGTCACCTTGTCGCAGATAATAATTGGTCTGGATACACAACGGTAAGCAAAGATGAGTCAGTAGAATGCCTAGGACCGGGAGGCAATTCAGGGTAGCAACTAGACGAGAGAAATGGCATCCGCCAACTGCGAAAGCGCAGCATGTGTTGGCATCTGGATCGGCCGGGCGAGGCCAAGGTAGGCTGGTACCATACCATACGGCCTCCACATAGCCCACAGGTCCACACCATTTGCAAGCCACCGGCACCTTCGCAGAAGCCGAAGCGGCGAAGCGTACGGTCATCTTGCCTCGAGCAGTCGAACGCCGTCTTTGGCATTCCTGCTCCGCGTCCAAGCAACCTCCAAGAAACGCCGCTCGTCTCACCTCGTCGACGCATGGAAAATGGCCGAGGCCTCCACGGTGCCTCACCACTAGTTCCGTCTGCTGCGCATACGGCCCCGGCTTAGGCATTGGTTCGAACGCGTGGCTGGCACGGTTGAGAGAGCGAAACCGGCGGCTCGGCTCGGCACGGCATTCCGTCGAACACCGGTCAGTCAGCGGGGTTGCCCGATTCGGTCGGAGGCTTGCCCCAACCAGGGTACAGTTCATCGGGTCGGACCCAGGCCCCGCCGACAACGGCAACTCGTCACGGGCCTTCCCTCGTCGTCGTCTGCTAGCCTTTGTCTTCTCCCACCCTTTTTTCGTGCGGTGGTAAAACAAAGGCCGAGTACTACTTTTAGTCGTCGTCGTCGTCGTCACTTGGATGGCAGTGGCATTGTCCACTATAGGCTGCTCGAGCACGTCCTGTCTGAACAATAAATTTTGTTCTCGTCCCAACCAGCAAGCAGGTCTCTTCGCGAACATAGATAGTACCACGTGCATCGTTGCCTGTAAAGTTGCGTGAACGTAGATTAGTACTTCTTAATTCACATCGTTGCCTGTAAAGTTGCGGAAATAAGAACCATGTGCATGCATGAAATCTGAGATGAACATCCAAAAGGAAACAGCAACCTGAACTGCTAAGTGCGTGCTACCTGCTTCGAAAATGATATGTCGGGACTAGTTGTCTATTTTGTTCTTTATGGAACGGAGAAATACTGGACAATGAGACGATGATATGTCACTGTCAGCTGCCTCTCTACATAATTGCGTTTTGCGATGCTACAAGCTTTGTAAAGTAGCAAGCAGAACGAAGGGGATGAACAGCGACAAGCTCAACGTGCTCAAAACTATGTAACAAGTCAACTTGCACAAATTTTTTTTTGGCATATAACAAGACGAAGCTTGCCAAGTCTTTCAATCAAACAACAAACGTTATCAGCTTGTTTGTTGAAAAAATGAATTTGTTTGTCTGGGGGTTTTGATGGTGACGTGGCGGTGTCTGGAAACCAAAAGAGGTGCTTCGAGATGAATCATTAGGAAAGTTGAGCATGCTTGTTACTGCTCGGTTCGTCGTGTTTCTTGTGGCGGACCGGTGGTAGCTACCAGAATTGGGCAATAGTGGTTGTCTGATTGAAATGCAAGCAGAATTTTGTACTTGTAGTACTCTGTATAATGTTGAATGATCAAAACTGTAATACAATGTTAAATGAAGAATGCCATGTGCTTGTTTCCAGCGAATTGTTTCTCTCACGTATGCTCTGAGTGCCGAAGAAACATAACAATCTAAATAAAATTGCTGCGAGTCATGAAAGAGCAACTACAAATTTCTGAACACAATCCACAAACAGAATACAATTTACAGTCCGTCTTGTAGGGGCGATGCTGGTTACTACTCGCTCGCAATCACACTGCACGTCCATATTAAAATTAGGGGAGCAGCTACCAATGGCAGCCAAAATACGGTACAACGGGTAAATTCGGTGGCATATAATTAAAGTCGTGATTTTTCCGATAGTATAGTATAGAACTAATTTTCTTATTTATTGACATTCTTTTCTATCCAGTTTATTTTATATGGATTTTTGGAGCGTGAAAACCCTAATCTGGGAAAAATGTGTAAACAAACAACCCAGTGATGTGCGTGTTACGGATTTATGTTTGTGAAGCCAAACTTGATCCAGTCTCTGTTTTTTAATCCAAACTCGAAATACACCGAGCGGCCGTGTGTCCTCCAGTCGGAGACCCAACCCAAAAGGCCTAGCTCCCTGGCCACGTTGTATCGAGAGAACTTGCCGAGCGCGTAGAAACGTACCCAGATTTCCTTCAGTGGGCACGGCTAGCTCGCGCGCGCTTGATCCAGCCTAAATCACCCAGGGATGGGCCCTTTTCCACCGGCCCACGCGCCCACTCGCCCTGATCATCCGCGTGCAACGGCAAAACCACGCGCACGACTCAACCAGGCAGGCAGGAGTGTATAAACTAGTTCACAAACAATTAGTACTCATAATGAAATAAACTTAATGCCACAACATCCAATTTTTCCGGAGGACTCCCTCCATGCGCAAATCATTTTTTTAAACACTTGTAGGACCCGGGATCACATGATTTTGGACCCTCGTGTGTACTTGCAGGATCGGGGATCACATGATTTTGGACCTTTCTGTGTATTTCTGTACTAGTCCCCTAATTAGTGGCTAGTACACACAGTTACTCAGAGTATATGTATCGCATTATCATCCAATACACAAAAATAAGGAAGTACATTGATAATATTTAAGTAGTCTTACATATTGGGCTTTGAAGACCGGGTACATTAAACAAAGTCTGTAGCGAAAAATAAAAAAAGATAGAGCCTAAGTGGTTTTCCATAACCCACAAACAACCGACTAGGGTTTGTGCCCTAATATTCAGCCTCATCGTCGTCTACAAGCCCGGTAGCATAGAAGTACCCCATTTTCGGATCTTCATCTTCAATTGGTAAATTTTTAACAAGATATAATCATCTTATGTTGTCTATACAATTTACACTCAACAAGATAGAGTGTGACCTGACAAATTATAACAAGACCTTTGCAATTCCAAGCCCTAAGATCGCCCTGCATGACCCCTCAGTGTGTGTATGCCTGTTACCACCAAAATGAGGTATACATTGTTGTGTCGGACAACCTGAAAAATAGAGGAGTACATTTTTAGCTCTAAAGAAAGTGTGTTTTCTCCATAGAATAGCTTAATTTGGTGGAATAGGCTTTTGATATCACCTTCCCTCTCTTTTGTCTTTTTTAGGATTTTTTGAGCCAAGTCAATTTCAAATATTCATATCTTTTGCGTCCGATCTTCAAATTGAGTTAAACTAAATTCTAAATTTTTATAAAGTCATGAACTTTTAGAATGTACAAAAATATTTGAATTTGATCTCTATTTATGTTTTTGCTGTTATCAGATGTTTCATGTAATATCCCAATTTTTGCATCTTTGAGTTGGTTTTTTTTTTTTTGCATTTTTATGAATTTTAAGAATTTTTATTGCAATTACAATCTTAATGTGGATTTTCCATATTTAAAAAGTATTTAATATGGTTAATTTTCAAGTGAAAAATTATCAAAATTATTTTATTTAAGTTATATATACTCTAAAGTATTTTACATAATCTTTTGAGATTTTTTGAATTTATTTTTTATTTATTTGAAGCTATTTAAATTTTCTGTAATTTTTTTAAAAAGTATCTAAAACATCTGGAAAAGGCTTTGGGTCGAAGCCCATCTGATCTGACGCAAGAGCCCATGTAACAGCCCAGCTAGCACAGCCCAATTAGCCGCTCGGCCTGTTGCCGCTAGACGTTGATAGGTGGGACCCACTTGTTAGGCTGCCATCTTCGTGTTCGGTGAGGACTCGGAGTCCCGACTGTGTGCGCCGCGGACACTGTTGCCGTTCTAGCCAAGTTACAGGCTCCTTGAGGCCGCAAACCCAAACCCTAGATTGGTTTCTGAGGTATCGCTGCCATGTCACTGGATTTGGAGCTTTTGCGCTAGTGTCACCGATGAGAAGGCGTCTTTTCACCACCACAGGTGATCACTGGAGCTCTTGGTCCCCATCCTCGTGTTCTAGCCGATGCATGTATGATCTCGCTGGGAGGATGCCGTGGATTTTGGTGACGAGGACATCAATTTCTAAGTTTCATTCAGTTAATTACCTATAGACGGGCTAGGCATGCAAGCTAGACCCTTCTATCTTTTGCTTCCATTTCCGCTTCGCTCTTTTCCTATGTAAAGTCATTTGCCCAGTCGGTCCTTTCGTTGTCAAAACTGGTCATGTAGGACTTAACTTCGATTGCCTACTACTAAGTGTTATTTAACTTATCGTTATGTATAGACGTGATATTTCAATATTGGATGTGTGTGCTAGTGGCTAAATGTGGGATTAGCACAGTAAATACATAAGGTTCATAAACTCAGTTTACGGGTTGGACACGCTCGATCTGTGATGGCGATGGTACTCTGGCGCAAGGATTTAAATTTTGTTTGGGGAAAAATACGGGGTATGGCTGAAATCCGAAATTTCGGTGCAATTTTGATATTTCGGACAAATTTTGGTCAAAATCCAAAAACAAAAATTCAAATCCGGTTCGTTTGCCACCGAAAAAATCAGAAATTTGGCAAAATTTACCGAAATTTCAGGCGAAATTGCCAAAATTTTGATCATTTTGCACTAGATGAAATGTGGGTCAAACAACAATGAAAAATTTTGAAATTTTTTCTAGAGAGTTTTGACATATTGATGATATTTTCATAAATTTAGATAATAATCAAATCTGAGAAATTTTTAAAAATTCAAATATTGCTACTATCCTGATAAAATACTGACTGGCAAGTTTGAACTAGAACAAATAAGGTTATAAAATTTTAATTTTTTTTGTTAATGGTACTTACACATCCGTAATATTCTCATAAAATATTTAGATAATGGCTAAGATGTACGAATTTTTGAAAATTCGAAAAGTACTACTATCATGTTAAAATCCTTACTGGCAAATTTGAACAAGTCATATTAAAATCCTTACTGGCAAATTTGAACAAAACATGTTAGAAAATTTTTAAAATTTTTTTGGATGGTCCTCATATAGCATTAATGGTTATATAAAATTTTTAGATAATGATCATGCTTAAAGGATTTTTAAAATTCTGATAGTGCTATATCCTGATAAAAGACTGATGATCAATACATAGATTTGCTTTAGCAATTAAAAAAGGTTTAAATTTTTTAAAAATTTTATAGAAGGGTGATAATGAAATGTTTAAGACCTCATAAAAATTTTGAATCATGATCACACTCCAATGAATTTATAAAATTCTTACAATACACAATAACATTTATGTTCTTTCTCTTTTTGATGTTTGAAATATAATATAACAAATAAAGTTTAGTACTTACATAGATTTGATTAACCAAAAAAAAGTTTAAAATTTTTGAAAATTTTATATAATAGTACTGAGGCACTTCTTAATCTTTTGTAAAAATTTTAGATCATGATCACACTTGATCCCTGCTCGCGTACAGCAGAGGCTTACGCTTGATGCAGCCAGGGAAGAATGGCGCGGTTGGCACGCACGTGAAGGCATGTGCCTAGCCGGCCAGTTGCAATGAATAGTAGAATAAAATATGGGAAAAACTAACGCTCGGACGTCTGATACTGTTTATTCCATCAGACGCCTCTTGTAACATTTTTTTTCAACGTTTGAAATATTTTTTTCCGATGTGTGTAATATTTTTTTTCAACGCTTGCAACATCCGTTTATTATGCCGCATTTTACTGTTTATCGAAGAAAAATATTGCACGCGTTGGCAAAAAATATTGCAATGCGTTCAGACGTTCGAACTGTAGTAATTCCGATAAAATATTGCCTAGCCGGCCAGTTGCAATGAACACTAGAATAAAATATTATATTAATCTGAAACGTTAGCGATAGAATTGAGGAATCGGATGAAAGCAACGTACCAAGAACTTATCTTAGAGCATTATCATATTGTTGTATAATCATGATCACGTTGCCCATGAACGAAGCTCTCCTCACAAACAGGAATTACAAGTATACTAGCCATGTGCCTATGCATTACAATAGAAACTCAATTTATAATAAAAAAGTTTATTTACAAAGAGTAATAACAGTGGCAAAGGTGAGTAATTAAAGAGCAGTGGCAAAGATGGATAATTTTGATGAAGTGACACGGGCAAAGATGGGTAATTAAAAAGCAGTAGCAAAGATGGATAATTTTAATGAAGTGACATAGAAAAAAACTCTCACTCTATATAGTAAAGACTAGAACAAAAGATATTGTCTTAGCCTTCACTTTTTTATTGATCTCTTGCCTGTGAGTGGTACATGTACAATGAGAACCCCTGCCCCTTTATGCCAATTGAAAATGCACGCTTTTATAGTTTCATAAGCAATATGGGAGTAAAATAGCTAATGGGTCTTGTGGGTCGATGTAGGATCAAGAATAACCAATTAGAAAGAGGTGAATAGAAGGTTTTAATATACTTTGGCTCTAATTGCAATAAATAATCAATCTAAATAAGAATTATGGTTTTTGACAATTGAAACTGAAGGTTTTGCTAAGTGCATCAACAAACCAAGTCTAATCAAATTATACTATCCTAGATAAATGATCACACACTAAGCACCCTAATTATATAAATTTGCACAAATGAATATAAGAGAGCACACCACAAATAAGGAACACAATAAATTTATCCCTTGGTCTCGGAGACTTCCCGGTCTCCCCTACTTCAAGTTAAGAAAGCTTGAACGATTCAAGCCACCACTTTGCGCAAATGAGCCTCGCTCGATCGCTAGTGGTAGTTTTTTTCTGCTCCGGGTAGGTGAACTCCAACATTGCCGAAGTGCAGTGGCGGAACTAGAATTTTTTTATTGGGTATGCACACTTCACACATATAACTCTGTAATCTTTTACAATTATTTCATAAAATCGTAAATCCAACATATATATTTGAAATTTGCTAAAAACATAATATAAATAGTTCTAAGGTCTTAAATATCCCAAACTACCAAAATCAAAACCAATTTAATAAACAAATTTAACATGTTAAAATGATGATTTATACTGACTTTCGAAATTTTGGGGGTGCCAGGGCATACCCGGCACCCCCTGGTACCGCCCCTGCCGTAGTGCATGCTACCACGTGCATCGTTGCCTGTAAAGCTGCGGAACGTAGATTAGTACTCCCTCCAGTTTGGTATTAGATGTCACTGAGTGATTTTGCAAAAAGTATGGTAAAACATGTCGTTTTAGCTGTTTTGGTGGGTTTTAGCCAATATTGCCCCTAATTAAGTACTGCTGGACCGTTTCTGCATTGATTAGTCTTTTGAGATTTCAAGAAGATGCCTCCATTTAATAAGGGTACAATCGGTAGTATACTTCCGAATTAACTCCACCTTGGTATCCTAATTCATGTCTAAAATGACATCTACACTGGAGGGAGTACTTCTGCCGAAGTGCATGCTACCACGTGCATCGTTGCCAAACTGGAGGGAGTACTTCTGCCTAATTCATGTCTAAAATGACATCTACATTAACTCCACCTTGGTATCCTAATACCAAACTGGAGGGAGTACTTCTTAATTCACATCGTTGCCTGTAAAGTTGCGGAAATAAGAACCACGTGCATGCATGAAATCCGAGATGAACCTACACTGCCGAAGTGCATGCTACCACGTGCATCGTTGCCTGAACGTGGATTAGTACTTCTTAATTCACATCGTTGCCTGTAAAGTTGCGGAAATAAGAACCACGTGCGTGCATGAAATCTGAGATGAGCCTACACTGCTGAAGTGCATGCTACCTGCTTCGAAAATGATATGTCGGGACTAGTTGTCTATTTTGTTCTTTAGAGAACGGAGAAACACTGGACAATGAGACGATGATATGTCAGCTGCCTCTCTACATGAATTGCGTTTTGCGACGCTACAAGCTTTGTAAAGTAGCAAGCAGAACGAAGCGGATGAACAGCGACAAGCTCAACGTGCTCAAAACTATGTAACAAGTCAACTTGCCACTACTACAGAATAGGTCATCACTGCCGGCTCGTCCACGCCATTACTGTCGGTTATGAGAGCCGGCAGTGATTGGTCGGCAGTGATACTCGGGGTTATCACTGCCGGTTCATTGTACAACCGGCAGTGATACTCGACTATCTCTGCCGGTTTATACTAGAACCCGGCAGTGATACTCGATTAGCTCTGCCGGTTCACACTAGAATCCGGCAGTGATATATGTATATCTCTGCCGGCTTATACGAAGAACCGACAGTGATCTGTGTATATCACTGCCGGTTCCTGGACGAACCGGCAGTGACAACCGAATTCTAAAAAAATTTGTAGATGTACTTCATAGATTACTCTACCTATGTATAAAATTGTAGGTTCAAATTCAATACATATCAGGACTTACAAAAAAAGAGAAAATTGTAAGTCCTGATATATATTGAATTTGAACCTACAATTTTATACATAGGTAGAGTAATCTATGAAGTACATCTACAAATTTTTTCAGAGTTTTCGTGATTTTTATTAGTTGGTGTGCATGATGTGTACACGGGAAGAGCTGTGTGCATATGATATATTGCCTTCAAATATATAGTGTATAAAGCGTCGTTAGATCATAATTAAAATATATTAAAACATCACAATATTTAGTTTTTACAATAGTCTGTTTACAAATGTAGTGTGAATACATCTCGCTCACTTTGGATCGAGGATGTCATCGTGGAACTCGCCCTTTGGATTGATGATCTCCTCGTGAATGAATCCAGCGATCTGTTCTTGAATTGCTAAAACTTCTGTTATCAGTAACTTTTTGGTTCTCATCTTGGAGCGCTGTTATTGAAGAAAAGAAAATTTTAATTAATGATGATAGATGTTAAATGAAAGAAAAGTAGGCATAAATGTGTAATTATATACCATAGCTTCGTTATAGCCGACACTCTGCGTGGCAATTGCATGTATATTTGTACATACGTAGTATGCACATAAACTATTTCCCTAGTCCTGTCTCATGCATGGAAAGTCTGTTATTATTAGGAAATTTTTCTGAGCGGCGATCTTGAGCCACTTTTCTTGCAATACCGTGTGAATGCCCTGTGAATGATTTTAAATAGTAATTAACCTTAAATACAATAGAATAAAATATTACTAGAGCAATAACGCAACGATCGATTTTACCTGTTCATCATGTCCCAAAATTTTTGATACAGATTAAGTTCTTTTCTCAGCGAGTTCAAGACAAAAACCCTGCTAGCATCTAACTCGATGACGAGGAGGACTCAGTGATAACTAGATATATATGTTAACATAGCCTATTAGTCCCACACCGTGGCACGCAAAAATAGTAAAACAATATTAGAAGTAGGGTAATACGTACTAAAAGTTATAGGGTAAAAGTATGGAGGTTTTGTTTTGCAGCTTCAAGAAAGTATTAAATAAATAGTCTTCAACAAACTGTGGCTTATCACGGATGATTGTCTCGTTGACAAGCCCTGGATCGAGAAATCCTAAATTGTCATTGTTATTTCCTCTACATATCTGTATCTCCATTCTACATATATAAAAAAGAAGTTAGACATACAGTTGAACGGTACAAGAATATACAATAATATAAATAGAGACTTACAAAGTCCACAGTCTGAGCATTGCCGCGTCCAGAGCATCTTACCGGTACAACATATACAATTCGCAGAACTCTACCCAGAATATGTTATCCCCATTGTGAAAATCCGATTCTTTGTATTTCACTGGGAACGCCCACATACCCTTTTCGCACTGCTGCATGTAATACTGATGGACGCACCGCAATTGTGTTGTTATCTTCTCTAAATCTTTTGGGGCAACCAGCGGTTGCCCAAAAAAGAACTTCCAGCTTAGACCTAGCTCGTGATTACGAAGTTGTTCAGCAGCATCTTTTTGAGCTTGCAACATCAACTCCTCAGCACTAGCCATCTTCAAGTATTGCTTTCTGGAGATGCGCTCGTAGTCCGACATTTTGAAGGTTGAAGCCGCCTGTCTCTTTGGCTTTTGCCATACTCAAGAAAAACTTCTGCGCATTAGCATCGACTTTAGTCTTCTCAGGTGATGGCGCCTTTTGGAAGTGAGATGTTACGTCGGCCTTTATTTCCTTTTTTCGTTCTTCTTCAGTCATCTCGGCCGGTAATTTCTTCTGAGGCTGTGCTGACTTCGCAGATGACCGAGATTTGGTACAAGACGATGCGGACTTCTGAGATGGTGCTGATGTTCGATTCTTCTCATGTGCCGGCTAAGGAGTTGGACTTTTTCTGGATGGTGCCGGCGGAGGAGTTGGACTTTTCCTAACTGGTGCCGGCGGAGGAGTTGCACTTTTCCTAGGCGACAGGTCTGCGTGTGGAGAGTGCGGCTCATCATCATCATCGTCGTTGTCGGCCTCATCGTCCGAGCCAAACATAATCAAGCTCTTGCGCCACGCGAGGAAGCCATGCACGTTTTCTCCAAGTTTGTTTTTTCGTCCTCGCCAGGAATCTCTACCTCCATTTTGCGATATTGTCGGACTACATCGTTTACTCGCCGACCTGGCGAATCCAGTGATGATAGGCGGCGATCACGAGACCTGCGAGGAGCAGATGGCCAAGCCCTGCCATTAGCCACCTTGATGGTAATGCCATGTGCGGACAAATGCAGCTTGCACGGTGTCGGTTCTGTGATGTCATCCACTGGAAAATGGAGTCGATGCTCTCCCGGAATCGCTGTGGATGCGCAGCTGCTCCTACGAACACTGTGACTGAGGTTCCGACTTCCGAGGGCTGTCATCGAGTGGCGGTCGTGAGCTGAGAGCTTTCTGTACTGCTTGCTCCACAACTTTATCCAGCTCCGCTCTCTGTTCCTCTAACACTCTTGCCACAGCATGTTGTATTTGACTTTCCAGTTCATCTTCTCTTATTCTTTTCGACCGCTTGTACAACGATGCATCAGCTGGGAAGCCTTCTTTCCATGGCACCAAACCAACTCCTCGGATGCGCCCAGGATGCTCCTTGTTACCTAGGGCAACAGTCAGCTCATCATTCTCCCTTCGTGGCCTGAAAAGCCCTTGGGAAGACTCCATGTGAGCATCTGATATTTTCCGCCACACCTCCCGGGCTCTATCGCTCCTGAAGCTCAAGCTGCTATCTTCCGAGACAGAAGCACCCCTCCCAAGCAACCAGTGCTTCGATCGTTCACTTAACTCAGCCATCGCAGAAGTGACGCCCCTGAGGGTTAGCTCTTGTTCGCGCCTATCCCATGCAGGTATTTTCTTCACGTAGCCACCAGTGCCTAGTGTGTGAGGGTACATATTCTTATCCGCGTTAGCCTTGTTCTTCTGACTCACTATCTGGGCTTCTTCAGAATTCTTGGACGCCACAAAGTCCTTCCAAAATTCCCTTATCTTTGGAAACAGGTTAAAATTTGGTGTGACATTCTTCTTCACATAGTTCTTATTCAGCATCGTCTTTCAATTCTTCCACGATGTGCACATGATACTTAGTGCACGCTTCTTTGCAACCAACTCTGACCCTTGGGGGAACTGGAATACTTCTTTTAGCTTGCCCCATAGCAAGTCCTTCAGGTCATCGGGAACCACCCACTGATCACCTTCGTGGCCGGTCCACGATCTATAGCTGATGGGCACGTTATCCCTAGCAAGTACTCGCAGTGTTTGCCTCTGTCTGGCGCTAACGCCGACGTGTGGTATAGCAGGTTCCCCGACTGCCGAGAGCTAGACTATATTGTGAACACCCTTAGGCATCTTGCTCGGACCACGACCTGCACGCCGCCTTTGTTCATCAGACATTTGAGCCTACAATTGGATCTTGTTATTAGTCGTATGACCCTACAATATTTTAGGAATCACAACGTACTAATACTTTGTCTCGCCCATGTTAGTGGCGTCAGCTTGGACCATGGCAGTGGCGTCAGTTTGGTCTATGGCTGTGGCGCCAGGTTGCTCCATATCAATATCCTGTAGGTTCAGGTAGTCCCTTGGGCTACCCATTCCTATTTCGTCTATATTCAAGGGCCGAACTTCCGCTGGCACTTGTCCCTGATTCGAGGCCATTCCTAGCAATCAGAAATGTTATTGGGTTAATTATATTGCATTCATTTATGGTTGCTACATGACATCAAACTTGTGACATGTTCGCTTGCAATCATTCCATGTCAAGCGAGCATGTCACCTCGTGGCTCCGCCTCTCGGTGTACCGGACGCTCTCCTGGCAGTCATGCTTCTTGAACTTGCAGGGGCTTATTTTTTTAAAAAATCATTTTAGTGTGGAATAAGAATGATTCATTATTTTTTATTAAGCAAATATATTCTTAAGAATATATGAATTTTTTCATATTATTTTGTACAGTTGTTTTCAGGATTGTGATATGTGTCACTTTTTATACACATACATCTTTATACACACAAATATATATTTTTATACACATACATCTTTCAAGGTCACATATATATATTTTTAAACACATACATTTTTGGTCAACAAAATATACATACACATAAAATTGTAGGTTCAAATTCATTATATATCGAGAGTTACAAAAAAGAGAAAACTCTGACAAGTTTAAAGAGTTTAAACTTGTCAGAATTTTCTCTTTTTTGTAACTCTCGATATATAATGATTTTGATCTTGAATTTTCTCTTTTTTGTAACTCTCGATATATAATGAATTTGAACCTAAAAATTTATACATAGGTTGTATAAATTTTTAGGTTCAAATTCATTATATATCGAGAGTTACAAAAAAGCATACTCCACTTAAGTGTATGCTCACTGTCACCCAAAAGTCACCCATACTCCACTGAAGAACACATACAAATATTTAAAAGAATACATACAAATATTTGAAAGACTTAGAGGTGACACACCCATAATCCACTTAAGTGTATGCTCACTGTCACCCAAAAGTCACCCATACTCTACTGAAGAACACATACAAATATTTAAAAGACCACATATAAATATTTGAAAGACTTAGAGGTGACACTCATACTCCACTTAAGTGTATGCTCACTGTCACCCAAAAGTCACCCGGAAAACCTCTCGTGGGTACCCGGAAATATGAATCGATTCCTCACACGTGCGTTGAACTTAGAGGTGACACCCATACTCTACTTAAGTGTATGCTCACTGTCACCCAAAAGTCCCGTGCACGGAGTATTGACTAAATGACCCTCACTCAAACAAATATGAGCCACATAGTCGCACCGTACACACTTACGCGTCCATGAGAGTTTCGATTCCATTCTGAATATCCATAAACATAAACTACAACTATTACAACTACTTACTATTACAAGTACTGGATGACCGACTAAATATTACAAGTCCAAAGTACAATGCAGCGAAAATAATACACATACACTTATCTTTACAAAACAAATATTTACAACACATGTATACATCTTTCAAGAACAGTTACAAGGTAACTAGCATAAAGCTCAACTTGTTTATTTTGAGTGTTCTAAGATGTCGGGTTGCCCAAAGGCCCTCCTCGCCACAAGGGACGAGTAATAGACTAATTTGTGACAACCTTACCTTAGTTATTGATTAATTCCCAGCGAAGTAAGTTAATTCAGGATTGATATATCAAAAGAGTTAACCAAAACATCAAACACAAATGCATGAATCAAAAATGGCCAATCTCGACATAATTGTGAAGATGCCAAAATTATGTAGACTATGGCATTCGGAGATTATGTATGTTTGAGAGTTTTGTATATCTTCGGATGGTAATGTAACAATGATTTCTCCTAGTACATTCTCATGTCTCAAAGATCATCTTTGCTAAATGCTTTTGTCAATAACCAACCTTGTCCAACAAGGTCATAAGCATGAGAATCACAACAAACTAACATTCTTTTTGTTTATGAATGTATCGATGTTTTCGCAAATAACTTTTACAGATTTCTTGAATGATGCTGAGCAAAGTATGATGGAGTACAAAACATGCATTGAAACCTTGAAAAAAGATTCCAAATACACCCTCGACAAAATAGCCATCGGTGAAAGTGATCTACAACGTGGACGAACTGATTTGAGGTAATCTGTGCAGGTTTAGCTTGACAAAGTTTGCCTTCTCTATTCTTCTTTTATTTTCTTGAACATGGTCAATGCTTTCTTACTGATATATTGTAAAATTCGTGCTCATGCCTTTTCCAGAGCTACTGGTAAGCAGATCCATTCTCTTATAAGTTCCATTTACAAGGCAGAATCCGCAGCTGTAGGTATTAAGTTATTTTTCAAAATCGGATATGCCCATTGTTTGAATTGTTTTCTTAACCCTTATATAATTTGAAACAATGTACTCCTATCTATAGATAAGAGGCAGCATGCATCCTTTGGTGGTTTACTTTATGTTCTATAACATTCATTATTATTATTGTGGCCCTAGGTTTGATGGATCAACTACTGAACTATTCCAACCGAGCAACCAAGTAGTGTTCATTTATTATTGTTCGAACAACAGTGATCGAACAAATGAATATACTAATCACAAGATGCAAACTGCGTACAAGAACCACAAATTGACAAAGTGAATAAATCAAGACTTCTCAAAGATGTAAGTCTATCAATTTAAGGCCTTATTCACGAATAAATGTCTATCTCATTGATAACCCTAGAATCATCACAGATTAGTTGTCACAAATTGTCTATTGCAGTCCCAAATCCTCACTGAACACTATACCCACATGCTAGGTCCCCAAGCCAAACGAATTGACTGGCCCCTTAGCATCTGCACATTCACATCTGCACATGCACATCTGCACACTCACAATCACATTCACATTCACATCTGCACATGCACATTCACACATCGCAAGAGGTGTACCACGGCGGGGAGACGAGGGGAGGTCGACGCGATGGCGGGGAGACGGTGGGGAGGTCGAGGCGACGGTGGGGAGACAGCGTGGAGGTGAAGGCGACGGTTGACGAATACTTATACCAGAGGTACCCCACAGCAGGGTCTCGATCGGGTCATGAGGGACCCTTCGCCCGCACCGTAGTCTGCGGGAGCGCGCCGACCAGGCCACGGGTCGGACTCCTCGCGGCCCATAGCCGGGCTTCAGGTCGAGGCTTCCGAGAGCTTCGACCGGGCCACAGGACGGGAGTGCACGCCGCCTCCGACCAAGCCACTGGTCGGGGCCCCGGCGAAGCCCCCGACTCAGCAACTCCGGCCACGTCATCGATCGACCTCAAAGTTGATCAACCACCATCTGAACAGGACGGCCATATAGGGATAAGCGCACCTTCCCAAGGCAACATCAGAGGCGCCGCCCGCGCGGCGCCTACTTCTGACAAGCGACCAGAGGACAGGAGCGCACCTTCCCAACGAAGCGCCGCTGGCTAACCCTACCGACAGAGCATAGCTGGCTAAACCTGCCAACCCATCATGACATATATGGGGAACTGTCGGCTCTGAAGATCGCAAAACCGGATCACCAAGGAATAGCACGCCCCAGCCGCTCCTCTCTCCCAAGACCCGTGTAACCTGCTCTCTCCGCCTATATAAGGAGGGGCAGGACCCTCAGGGAGGGGGGATCCTCTCTTTTCACGAACTGAACTCCCTCCGCCTATATGGCTTCTTGCTTGCTCCCCCGATCAAAACGATCGCTCGAGGCTCCCGAGCTTCCTCGCACAAACGAGCGCTGAGGGCCTGTCCTTAGCCCTCGCGTGTAATCCGCCATACCTCGAGCAACGAGGTCCATCACTACGAACTGGAAGTAGGGACGTTCAGCCCGAACCAGTATACATCTGAGACTCCTCAGCCCGATCCAGTGTACATCCGAGACTCCATGAGTCAACCATCAAGGAGAGGGGGCGCGCGGCCCCTTGACCTACAAATACGTCTGCCGGTTTTACAAAACACCGACAGTTGGCGCGCCAAGTAGGGGCCTCGCGCGTCATTGCCTTCGTCTTCAGGCCCCCCAATCATCTCTTTGATGGCCTCTTCTGCCTGCGACGACGCGTTCTTGATGCGAAGCCGGACCGGGATCTTCCGGGAATACATTCAAAGCGGGCCGAAGAAGGCGGTTCCCGCTCGCCACCCAAAGGGGTGTCCGCGGCCGCCACGCCACACCAAGAGTCCCCGTGGAGAGGACCCTTCGCGGCTATGAAGGTTCCCCGACTCGGCACCATTCGACTTGAAGACCTTGATGGTGACATTACACCCGGTGCGCGAAATGTGGAAAGGTCAAGGCAACTCTATCTCTAAGAACCTTCCCACTGTTCCTACGCCTTTCAAAAAAATCCCCGAGTCCGGCGCCGCGACTTCCGCTTCCTCGGTAAATCACGCGCCACTCGGAGGCGGCGGCGGCAAGATACCGCTGTGCGGTTCACCGGCCGACCATTAGAACCTCTCAAGGGGAGCCCCCGTTGACCCAGAGTGCTACGGCCTACGCCCAAGCGACTACGGTTGCGAAGTAGTGCTTTGTGGGAGAGGGGGGCACCCCTGCGGGGTGTCCCTTTGGTCGTTCGATGCGCTCGCGGATTGCGATTTCCATTGCTATCTTTGCGATTTTTCCTCAAAAGATTAGCGCCGGGACCTACGCTTTGGCTGCCCCTGCGGCTCCAAAAGGCTATGGTAATTCAGCGGGTGCTAATCGTGAAGGAAAGATGCAGGATACTAGGAAAGATGTCCAAAAATCATTGCACCATATGAAAACAAAAGAAATTGGAGGCGCTGGGAGGTTCCTTAGCCAGAAGCGTCATCACCATCCGAGTCGTCGCTGCTCACAACGACGTCGCCCAGCGCCGCCATCTTCTCTGCTGCCGCCCGCACCCTGGCTCGAATCGGGCTTGCGTCTCCCTCGATCCCGGCGACGGCTGCCATCGGGTCGAAGGAAGATCGCGGTGGCGCAGCGAGCGAAGACATGCTCGCTGACGCCGACGGCGACCCCGCCCCTCATGACGGAGCGCTCGCGCAAGGCGCGGGGCAGGTCGACGAGGACATCGGCCACCTGGGTGAGGCCGCGGGCATACCCCGAGGGGGTATGGTCCAGCGGTCCATTCAGCCTCACCCCAAGCGGCTCCAGGCTCCTCCCTATGCTTTCGAAGGCTGGGCGAAGCACAGACAGAAGGGCCTCGCGTGAGGACCATAGCTCTTTGCGCAGTTTGGGCAGCTCTGTCTCGGCGGCTTCGGCTCGAGCCCGTAGCGACTGTGCCTCCTCGCGCGTCTTAGCGAGCTCCTCCCGGGCAGCCTGGGCAAGGGCCCGTTGCTACGCCACCTCCGCCGCGAGGGCGGCGGCCCTCGCAATATGGGCGTTGAGAGAGGCCTCCAGCCGCGCCAATGCGACTGACAGATCCGTCGTCCGGGCCGCCGCCAAAGGGGTGTGACCTGGAGCGATCGGAGGGGCGTCAGGAGCCGCACCCGTCTCCGTCGTCGCGGCAGCCACAAATGGCTGCCCCAGGCGCTGACCGGAAGCGCTAAGAAAAAAAAGGGGAAAACGGCCCGACGTCAGTAAAAGACAAAAATCGAAGCCACCCCGAGGCCGGCAAAAAAAGACCTACCCGCGAAGGGGAATCCGGATGCGGAAAGCTGACGAAGGCAGCGCGACCCTGTCCCCCGTTGCAGCACCAGAAGGCCCGGCGTCAGTGCGGGGCCTCTTGGCGTCAAGGGCCCGTGGGCTCACAGCCGCCTCCCGCTTCCTAGCCATCCGGTCATCGCTGCCGTTCGCCATCTACCGTTCGATATACAATAACCCTTTCTTTCTTGTGCTGAAACAGAGGCGCAGGTGGGAGAGGAAATAGTAACGACGACAAAGAGTGACGGCTCTCAGGTACTCCGTGCAGTCTTTCCAAAGGCAAGGTGAAGTGGCCAAAGCGCGTGTCACGCAAGGGTGCTGCGCGCGCATTAACTTCGCGCCCTGAGCAACGTGACGCGCACTCTCCATCCCTCCTACGGCGCATCGAAATACGAGGGGGCGACAAGATGCTGCTTCGAGCGAACCGCGACACGACCCCACAACTTCGGCCACTGGACTGACCGCACCGGCAAAGGACGAGCCTAAACCATCACGACGTCTCCAGCATACGGAACAAGAAGCTAAGACAGTCTTTTCCCCAAAAACTTCTTCCGCAATTGTTTTTTCATTACGAGTTTAAGCACTGTGTAGCAATCACAAGCTTGGTCCCCATGCACCGCTCGGGGGCTGTGAGCTCACTTTTACGGGTCGGGCGACCCGGTCGGCTATGTGGTCCTCCCTAGCGGTAACCCTTTCGACCCGAGCGCTATGGCTTACGCCCCAGTGGCTATAGTTGCGAAGTAATGCTCTGCGGAAGAAGGAAGTACCCATACGGTGCGACCCATAGTTGGTCGGGAACACTCCTCTCCCGCGTAAGTGCAGATGAGTGACTTATATCTAAGATTCCCGCACTCACACGGGTCAGGCAATCCGGTCGGCTATTAGATCTTCTCCAACGGTAGTCCCTCCGACCCGAGCGCTACGGCCTACGCCCTAGCGGCTACGGTTGCGAAGCAGTGCTTTGCGGAAGAAGGGAACACCCGTGTGGCACGATCCATGACCGGTCGGGAACACTCCTGCCCCGCGGCGAGTGCAAAAGAACACTTCATTCTCAAGCAAAAGCTTTTTTCGAGCTTTCCTAAAAGGTGTTGACATACCGACCCATGCTTATACGACCACCGCGGTTTCTTAAGCCACGGTCATCGAATGTTCATCATCCCTGGGAAGCGCGAAGAATAAGAATCGGACCTACGGAATAATTCGACTAACCGTTTGGTTCCCCCACGATGGTAACCTTTTCGGCCCAGTCCATGACATTTTTAGGAATGGAAATCGCAAAAAGCAAGGGAGCGGCGATGGCGAGAGGTGGGAAAATGCCCTAGCACTCATTGCACCAAATCTGCGGGCACCTACCGAGGCACGTGCTGGCTGGACACACATCGACCGGTCGCTCGCCGATCAAGGCATCGCGCATCCCGTCGCAAACGCCGCGACAGGCCGCCGGTAAGACGTATCGCCCCCGATCATGTCGTTTCACATTTAAACTCCCGCGCGCACATTAAATGCTTGCAGGGACGTCGGGGTATCGCTCCGGGCGAAACGCCCCGCGACCTCTTGATCTCCGCCTCTGGGCCGGCTCAGACCAGCCCGAAGCAGGTATGAAAAGTCCACTGGGCCGCTGCGTCTCCCAGGTGGCGAGAGCGGTATGGGCACCAAGGGTCTAAATTCCACCAAGTGGAACCCTGGCCGCCCTAGTGAGTGAGGGGCGAGTTCAAGGCGAACCCTCGGTGGGTCCCTAGTTGGTTCGGCGGACGACCCAATCACCTTAGCTCGTATCCGAGACCAAACTTCAAACTCTCCCACGGAGCCCCGAAGGGCAAGAGCCAGTGCGTCCCGAAGTTCTGAATGGCTCGGGGCCGTGACGGATCGAGTAAAGAAAGGTTTTTTATGGGTCACCCCCAGCGGGTCAGACACCCGACGCAGGGATCGTCCGCTCGGAGATCGCTTGATCTCCAGGGCCCACTCGGATAACCCGTTTGTAGCTCCACGAGCACGGTGTTCGGCCGACGTATGGCAAACACGCGTCTGCTCATCCCCCCAGGTTCCACACCTGCGGACGGGGCGTATACGTGGGACCGACAGCGGCCTCTCCTCCCGCAGACAGCCTCGCCCGACGAGGACTCGGGATGGATGCCCCTTGCCTAGCTGCGGCGTTAAACCAGCCCGACTAACTTGCCCAGCTGCGGCGCTAAACCAGCCCAACTAACTCGTCTAGCTATGACGTTAAAAAAGTATTTGGGAACCGGAACCTCTCGCGAAGGCATCCGGACCTCCCTGCCGACCACGGCCGCGTCTAGCTACGACGTTAAAAAAGCATCTGGGAACCGGAACCTCTCGCGAAGGCATCCGGACCTCCCTGCTAACCACGGCCGCGTCTAGCTACGATGTTAAACAAGCATTCAGGAACCGGGACCTCTCGCAAAGGCATCCGGGCCTCCCCGCCGACCATGGCCGCGTCTAGCTATGACGAAAGATAAGTACCCACGCGTTCGCACCGACCCGAGTTGGTCGAAGCCACCCAGCCAAGAAAACCCCCGATCGGCTCTCCGACCCGCTCGGGGCTCAAAACTACACCGCCGAATGCGCTTCGCACCTGCATTTAAACCGATCAACCCGGTGGACGGATCCTGTGCTACCTAACGAAACCCACTGCTTTACGGCATGATTAGAAGACCTCGAAAGGGTCGCGAGAACGGAAGCCCCGGTGAAACAACCCCCATTTTTACACAGAATGCAAAAATGGAAATCTAATGTGCTTGCAGTACTAGTCCCTGGATCAGTAGCTAGCACGCACATTTCAACATTTGGAATCACAACCATACAACATATTAATTAAGCGGAAACGAATAAATACATAATTATTACAATTCAGAGAATTTAGCGGCGAAGAAGCAAAGCCTTGTAGTGTACCCATCCAATCCCGCAGGCAATTGACCAGGCATAAATCCTTAGAAAAGACCACGGCAAGAAGGAAACCCGCAACCTGCGATGAACAACTTCGAAGCTTCGCTTTCTAAACCACCTACAATATAATTAAGCAAGGGTGAGTACTTTACGTACTCAGCAAGACTTGAGCAAAACCTATGATACATGCAGGCCATTTCAAAGGAAAGGCTACTACAGTTAATTTGCACAAAGCGAAATTGAATTTGTAAATCAAGTTATTTGCAAACGGAATTTATAAGAGCATTTGAGTGATAACAAATAAGTAAAGCATAATAACACACAGTCCTCCATGACGTGAGCGGCGAATCATGAATTCCTGAAATCCAACAATGTCAGCCCTTCGACATAAAACACAGTTGCCAAAACAGTTTCAAACCGAAACTCCAGTTTTCAGAAAATACCAAAATCTAACATTGGAATGACTTCACCAAGTGCCCTTGACCGCGGGCGCGGCTAATTAATTAGATTTAAACTCTGCAGAGGTGTACAACTTTACCCACAAGTCATGGTCTTTCAACCATACATAGTCGTTACAATACCTAGACGTGGCTTTGGTCCAGCCCGGGACGTTAACCCCTGCCGTAGAACTAGAAACACACACCCAAGCCGTGGGCCCACATTCACACACCCAACACAACGTTTCTAAACACTAGGCGTACACCATTGCATTAGCAAGTAGACTGACCGAATACCCGTCTGGGTAGTCGAGACCAGGAAAAAACTGTGCAAAGCTCCGCCTACCAATGAACAAAGCCATGTCTAAATACATAACAAGCTATGGCTAACCCATCCTCACCCTTGTGGTTTGCACGAAATCTCGGATCAATAGCGTCCCATTGCTCGGTCCTTAAACCGACACGGCGACACTTCACCCTACACTACGTGCAATTCTTTTCGCACATCCGGCTATTGCCAATAATCACCCGCATCAAAGCATAGTTTTCTTTTGGGTTTTTAATCAAAGTACCCGCAACCAACAGTGACATTTTCAAGGTTTTCAGGAAAACAAATATTGATTTGATCATGTACATTGCTGATTCTAAAGCATGGCTAAGCATAAATAATATGATCGTGTATACCCAAAATGACATTAAGAAATGTCTAACCTTAATCTATGGCTATCAAGGTTCACATTTTCATAATCATCAAAGGAGATTCATGTGACGACAGGTATATCTACCAAACCACAAGATAGCAATTTACATAAAGTAAACGCATGCATAAAACAATTTGGTGCACAAAAGGAATATAAAATACTGGGCTCAATATGGTCAAAGGATGCTTGCCTTGCTTAATCATTGCTTACGGTGAAGATAAGGTTGGCGGCTGACGACGACGATGACGGAATCAACAACGTCGGGCTCTACACGTCGATCAACGGAAATAACGCAAATAAAAGACTTCAATAAGAGCAAAAGAAATAGATAGCAAAACAAATGAACTCTTTACAAGAAACAGTGATTGCTCTTTATGAATTTGTTAATCTTATTTTACGACTTCAAGATGCTAAAATTGATTAGATTAATAGAGTTAATCATTAGATGCAAGCTTTCATTGATTTTACTATGTACAGTGAGTTTTGCCAATCCTTAATACCTACGGGTTTTGCTCTAAAAGGATTCAGAGGCAAAGCAAGATAAATTAAGAATATTTTCTTAGATTGCTGCAGATTATATCCTAAAGATCATTTCTAAGCTGTTCTGTAAGAAATTCGGATTTAGATGAGTTGCTTTGCGAGTTAATGAATAGGCCTAAACAATCACATTATATTATAAATGAATATTTCTTCGCCTTAGGTTGACTTCAAATGGAATTAATTTTATACACGTTGAGACTATTGATTTAGGCTACTGATAACATTTCCATCATTTTTGAGAAGGTTCTGGTGATAAAAACAACTTAACTACGGATTCCTTCATTATTACCTAAAGTTTATTCATTCGCATTAAGGTCTAAATTAATGTGATTACTTAGCGTTGTTCAGCTATTAAGATTAATATGCAAAACATGATGAAGTATGGTTATTTCTTCATAATGAGATGATTTATACTTTGTATAACAATCTTAAGCTGATTCCATAAATTTTAGGCTTTGGCTGTTACATTATATTCATTGTTAAAAAGGCTTAAGTGGCATCGTTAAGTTGACACTATTCGGAATCGGCTAAAAGGTGAATCAAAAGGTTAACGCTTAAGGGTTTTGAACTAGTAAGCATAATATGCAAATCTTAATGAAATATGATTCTTTTTACGAGAATATGGTAGTATAAACTTTATGCAGTGTTACTAAACTGATTTTCTTGATTTTAGTATTTGGATGAGTTATTTTATCTATTGTTGAAATAGACTAAATGACCACATTTGCAAACCTTAAATCGGCCAAGTTTCGCTTTTGAGTTTCTAACTACACCATACATTATCTTTGATTCATTTTTCGGGCATTAGCGAATACCATCCTAGAAATGTTTGTAACTGATTTGGCATTATTTCAACTTCAATTGCAATAGATTATCTAATTACTTATTGTTTTAATTAACATTTTTCTTCTATTAAAAGAATGCAACTGGAATCTCGTCTTAAGTATTTTTGCATACATAGATTCTTACTGTTTCTAAGAACTTAATACAAATTTATTTCACTGGTTTCTAACTAACACTGCACAATTTATCAGCAGTTGAATGCATTTCGCCAGAAGCCGAAATCGTTTTCTCAAGTGATGAAGGCGCCTTGGCTCGCTTCTTCTTCAACCTCACCGATGGTTCCACAAGATAGGGACAGAAAAACAGGGACTCCTAGGGCTGGTCGGCGAAGGTGCTCGTGGTCTTCCGGTGAAGGCGACGGCACCAGAGGATCAAGACGGCAAGGAGAGCTCGGGGTGAAGTCGATTCACGGAGAGGACGAGGCAGTCTTGCAATGAGGAGGGGCGGAAATGGCGAGAGGACAGAGAGAAAACAACGGTGTGAGATCTTGAATCGGTGGCTGGTGAGCTTCGGGGACACTGGGAGTCTATTTTGGGGCTTACGGAAGGAGAAACTCGAGGAGCTCCGCCCCAATGACTTTGGAGAAGAAAGAAGCAAGCGTGGCGGCACTATTTCGCATGGAGGAGACCAAATATTATTGAGGGCTTTTGCTCAGTGGAGATTGGGGATGCTATGAGTTGAAGGAATTTGGGAATGAGTCCTTATTTCATGCGAATTGATTTTCGGATTGAAGCTTGGAAGCTCCCTGGTAATGGCGGCAAGGCAAGGGCTTCGGTTGCTTGGCTGCTGAGAGGAAGGAGGAACGAAGGGGAAAGCTATGCGCTGCTTCGGTGATCACAGGGGTGCAATGTATGGCTGAGAGCTTAAGTAGATGAACCGGATTTGGTTGAGCTGCTCTCGGTTGCTCCCTGGCAATGGCGATAATGGGAGTGAGTTCATGCGCTTTGGCTGGAAGAGAGCAGGGGAAAGAGCACTGAGGGGCACTGGAATGGCTGGAGGTCTTCGTGGCAGTGATCGAGCTCTTGTTGACGCAGCTGGTACAAGGAGCAGGTGAGGAAGACTCTGGAAAAGAGAGAGAGAACAGAGAGGGGGGATGAACTCAGGTGTGCTCCGCTCTGTCACGAGAACAGGAAGAAGAAGGGCCTGACAAGTGGGCCTGGGTCCACCGGTCAGTGAAGGGAGATGAGTACAGGAATTTATTGGGCTGTCAAATTAGAGTAGAAAATTTACAAACTTTTTGACCATGGTATTTGAATAGATTTTGATGCCTGGTAAAAATTTGAGATTAAACTAAGTTATCGAAAAATTGATAATATTCTGACAACAGTGACTGCTCCTAATTACTTGTGTCGGATTTTGATTTTTGATTGAGATCAATTGAAGTCTATTATTTTTACAATTTTGTTTTTCTAAAGGATTTATTCTCAGAATTCTTCTATAAAATGTTCAAAACAAAATATGTTTCCATTATTTTATAAAAATTCTGACATTGCAATTTCTAGATTTTCAGAGTTTCTGTTTTTAAATTTGGAAAAGTCTTAAATTATATTATTAATTTTTTATATTTTAACCAAAGGTAGAAATTGCATTGATATGCTCATGATAATTTTTACAGCTCCATATCAGTTATATAAATATTTTATAAATTCTGACAATGCATTGTTTTGATTTAAAAGTTGACTCTTTATTTATTCCTTCATTTCTCCTTATATGAAATATCACTTTATGGCTAAAATGATTTAATTATATGCTCAGGGTTCTCATGACAAATTTTCCAAATTTTTACTTTTTACATTTTTGCTTTTTCCTCTTTTTCATTCTTTATTTCCCTTTTGTTTGATTTTGCTTGCAACAAGAAAATCCAAGAACTCCAAATAAAAGTCAATAATGCCAAGAAACTCAGAAAGAATAATATTCAAATTCAAAATATTGATTTTTATTTTATTAAAATTTTGGGATGTTACACCCGGGCAAGCAGAAAGATGACAACACTCGAACAAAGCATGGGGTAACGTTCAACCACTGTCCGCCCCCCAGAAATCGAGGGTGGGCAGAAACAAGCAAGAAAACAAGAAGAGCTAGGCACCAAGCGCGCGCCGGACTGCCTGGACAAGGGCGTCCCTCGCCTTGGCGAGCTTGGGGACGACGCCGATCAGCGTATCAACAACGGCGGCAGCATCACAATCGTCAGCGTCAAGCCTCGCCCGTTCCGCTATGGCGAGGTCGAAGTCCTCCCAGAGCTCCGCAAGGAAGGTCTCCTCCTCCGTAGGCGCCGGCGGCGCCTCATCCCCGAAGCTAAACACTACCGACGTACGTCCGCGACCGGAAGAGGACGATCGAGGGGAAGCCATTGCGACCCCTAAGCGTCCCGGAGAGGTGAACGATCCAGACAGAGAGCAACTGCCCTGGCCCCTGCTTCTGCGCCGCCTTATGAAAACCTGGCGCGCGGAAGCCGAGCAGACCCAAGTTAATGAAGGCATGGGAAGTCGAGGCGTCGCCACGCCTGCGAAGAAACTATGTCGCAGAAATCAAAGGGTCCGTCCGGGAACGCCCGCGTTTCCGGTCGACCCCGGGGGCTACTGACGAATACTTATACCAGAGGTACCCCACAGCAGGGTCTCGATCGGGTCATGAGGGACCCTTCGCCCGCACCGTAGTTTGTGGGAGCGCGCCGACCTGGCCACGGGTCGGACTCCTCGCGGCCCATAGCCGGGCTTCAGGTCGAGGCTTCCGAGAGCTCCGACTGGGCCACAAGACGGGAGTGCACGCCGCCTCCGACCGAGCCACTGGTCGGGGCCCCGGCGAAGCCCCCGACTCAGCAACTTCGGCCACGTCATCGATCGACCTCAAAGTTGATCAACCACCATCTGAACAGGACGGCCATACAGGGATAAGCGCACCTTCCCAAGGCAATATCAGAGGCGCCGCCCGCGCGGCGCCTACTTCTGACAAGCGACCAGAGGACAGGAGCGCGCCTTCCCAACGAAGCGCCGCTGGCTAACCCTACCGACAGAGCATAGCTGGCTAAACCTGCTGACCCATCATGACATATATGGGGAACTGTCGGCTCTGAAGATCGCAAAACCGGATCACCAAGGAATAGCGCACCCCAGCCGCTCCTCTCTCCCAAGACCCGTGTAACCTGCTCTCTCCGCCTATATAAGGAGGGGCAGGACCCTTAGGGAGGGGGGATCCTCTCTTTTCACGAACTGAACTTCCTCCGCCTATATGGCTTCTTGCTTGCTCCCCCGATCAAAACGATCGCTCGGGGCTCCCAAGCTTCCCCGCACAAACGAGCGCTGAGGGCCTGTCCTTTGCCCTCGCGTGTAATCCGCCATACCTCGAGCAACGAGATCCATCACTACGAACTGGAAGTAGGGACGTTTAGCCCGAACCAGTATACATCTGAGACTCCTCAGCCCGATCCAGTGTACATCCAAGACTCCATGAGTCAACCATCAAGGAGAGGGGGTGCGCGGCCCCTTGACCTACAAATACGTCTACCGGTTTTACGAAACACCGACAACAGTGGGGAGGCGACGGGGGCCGGCCTGAGTCGAGGCGACGCGGTGGTCTGAGGCGAGCGAGGCGACGGTGGCCCGAGTCGAGGCGGTGGCGGGGAGCTCTGACGCGAGCCGACGGCGGTGGTCCGAGGCGCGGCGGCGGCCGGGAGCTCCGAGGCGACGGCTGTAAAAAGTGAGTGGAGGGCGCGGGCTAGGTTAGGTAACTAAAAGGAGAGTGCGGTAAAAGTATATTTATAGGGTGGACTATCACCGCCGGTTCAATAAAACAACAAGCGATAGTATATCGATCTTGGTCAATAATTACAACCGCAAGTGATAGTGGAATATTCTCGCCGGTCCATTGTACAATGGCAAGTGATAGTAGAATATTCTGCCGGTCAATATGTACAACCCAAAGTGATATGAATAGTACTGCCGGCCCATATGTACAACCGGCAGTGATAGGCTCTCTAGCCAAATTCTATTAAATTTGATTCAAATTCTCTTAAAATTTTTGGAGGTATACTATAGGACATCTAATATTTTATTTAAATATTTCCCCAAATTTTTATTAGGTTCTAAAATTATAAAAATTAGATTGCTAACTATTTTAATTGTTTTAATATTTCAAAAATCAAATAATGCTTGCAAATTGAACAACAAATGCTATCAAATTCAAGTGCAGTCAAAATCACAAAAATCCAAATGCAGTGATATGCTAATCTCCGACCAATTAAGTGAAACTTTCAATTTGATCAAAACAAAGCATAACCTCAATTTCCATTATTGCATATATTACATTAATTGTTACATATGAGAAAAAAAATATATCGTTCATACAAAAGAAAGCATACATTTCATTACTACAACTAAGCTACGATTCGACCTTCGTTATGATCGCGGCGTATGTACATAGCTTCGTCACTCTCTTCCATGGTACTTAGGTCAACGTCCTCTCCAAAATGGGGAAACTCATCGAATTGGTTGTACTCTTCCTCGTCGACAACATTCTCAACTCCGACAATCCTTCTTTTTCCTTGAATAACCACGTGGCGCTCCTTGTTAGCGAATTGATTACAAAGAAGATTTGTGTAATGTAATTAGCAAGTACGAATGGTTCTTCTCTGATCCGACGAGTTTGAGGTCCACGGTAGTGATCTTCAGACTTGTCGATATTCATGCCGCCGGAAGTCGACCCATTGGCACCGAAGAGAGAGACCTTTAAAGGTCCATAGTCAAGCTCCCAAATCTCTTCTATGAATCAGTAGTAGGTTTGCCTACTTCCATTCTTCATCATAGGCATCTATACGGATACCGCTATTTTGATTGGTGCTCTTTTTATCTTGCGCTCTTGTATAAAATGTAAAACCATTTATGTCGATCCTTGGAATGTCTGAATTGTAGTTGACGGTCCTCGAGCCAACACTTTCAACCGAGTGCGATCTGTCTCAGACGCATCATGTGTCTACGCAACCAATCGCCGAAATTATCTCTGTGCTCTCTCGCGAGCCAAACCTCTGACCTCCCTGGGTTTGTTTTGGATAGCACGTTCTTGTGCATGTGGACATACGGGGTCACCACAACTGATTGTCTCAAAACTGTGAAATGTGCTTGTGTAAATGCAGCTAGATTGCTAGTATGTACTGATTTCTCTCCTAGTGTCCCTTTCCCCTGTAGCCTTCCCTCATGCCGAGATACAGGCACACCAATCGGTTTGAGATCCATATAATCAACGCAGAACTCAATGACCTCCTCGGTTCCCCGACCATCGGCAATCACCTTCCGGTCGATTTGATTCTGAACATATTTCTTTATAACCCCATGAATCTCTCGAAGGGTACATCGATGTAGAAATACGGGACCAAGAATCAGTATCTCTTTCACAATGTGAACAATGAGATGGACCATAATATCAAAAAAAGATGGAAGGAAACACATCTCAAGGCTACACAGAGTGTGGACCACGTCTTCCTACAGCTTATCTAGTTTTAATGGATCGATGGCCTTCTGTGAAATCGCGTTGAAGAATGAACTCAACTTGATAATTGGGTCTCGGACTTTCTCCGCAGAACCCCCTAATTGCAATTGGAAGCATCGTGTCATCATCACGTGGCAATCGTGAGACTTCATACCAATTAACTTTAAGTCTTTCATTGAGACTAGTCTCTTTATGTTAGCAGAGTAACCAGACGGAACTTTGATTCCGTGCAAGCATTCGCAAACGCTAATTTTCTCTTTCTTGCTCAAAGTGTAGCAGTCATGGAAGGTACTTTTGCTGTATCCATTTCTTCGTGATGCGCTCCTTCCTCGATTTCATATCTTCGAGGTCCATCCTTGCTTGAAGTGTATCTTTCGTTTTGCCAGATATGTCCAGTAAGATACCAAGCAAGCTATCACACACGTTCTTCTCTATGTGCATGACGTCGATTGCGTGTCGAACTTCCAGGTGCTGCCAATAAGGTAGGATCTAAAATCTGATTTCTTTTTCCACAAAGGAGCCTTATCCGGGAAGTCGGAATAGATGTACCGCGGTTCCCTTTCTCGTGAATAATTGTAAGATCCTTTACTGCCGCAAATATCTGCTTTCCAAGATGATTCTTTGAGCTAAGGTAGTCTCCTTTGTCCCATCAAAAGCTCTCTTATTATTGCGGTATGGGTGATCCTTGCGGAGGAACCTACGATGCCGCATGTAAGCCATTTTTCGGCAGTTCTTCAGCCACCGGCTAGCTGTATCATCTAGGCACTAGACGCATCCGTTGAAGCCTTTTGTCGTCTGGCCCGACAGGTTGCCAAGAGCAGGATAATCATTAATGGTTACAAACAATAATGCCCGTAGGATAAAGTTTTCTTTTTTATACTTATCCCATACCTGTACACCATCGTTCCACAATATTAGAAGATCTTCAACCAATGGTTTGGGTACACATTAATATCATTGCCAGGTTGCCTGGGCCCTTGGATCAATAGTGGCATCATAATGTACTTTCGTTTAATGCAAAGCTAAGGAGGAAGGTTGTAGATGCATAAAGTCACCGACCAAGTGCTGTGATGACTACTCATGTTGCCAAAAGGATTCATCCCATCTGTACTCAACCCGAACCTTATATTCCTCACATCATATGCAAAGTGCTTCTTATATTTTCTGTCGATGTTCCTCCATTGCACAGAATCAGCAGGGTGTCTGAGCACTCCATCCTTCTTACGCTCTTCGGCGTGCCATCGTAGCAATTGGGCATGCCTTTTGTTCGCAAACAATCGCTTTAAGCGGGGGATTATAGGGAAATACCACACCACCTTACAGGGACACCTCTTCTTCTTATGCCTCACCCCGACATCTTCGTTCTCGATATCGCTGTCGTCGTTCTTATACCGCTTTGCTTTGCAAACAATACAGCATCCATGTGCGCAAACTCATTGCGATACAATATGCAATCGCTTGGACATGCGTGTATTTTTATACTTCCGGTCCCAACAGGCGGACAACTGCTTGGCACGGCACGTAGTTGAAGGCAACACGCTACCCTTTGGAAGCAAGTCCCCAGAGACATAACACTCAATAAAGCTCTTATCGGACCAACCATTGCTTGCCTTCAATTGCGAGAGTGAAAGCACGGTATGCGACTTTCGTGCTCCTCCTTGCGGCCGGGTACAATGGCGTTGTAGAGTCCTCTACCATACTGTTGGAATTTTGAAACTCCCTTTCACTCATGAAGTCCCCTCCCCATCACGCAACATTTGATCTAGATCATCTTCGTGGGTATCAACGAACGATCTTCCACCGCCGCCATATCGTTGTCTCCGTCATCTTCATCAACGTGTTGCCCTTCATGTACAATATCGTCTTCATCAATGTGTTGCCCTTCATGTACAATATCATCTTCACCGTGCTCGATCCAACGGTATAGCCACCTTGAAACCCCTTGAAGCAAGTGTGCGCGATCGACTCTATGTTACAAAACATCTTCTCATTTTTGCAATCAACGATGGACAACACATATAGTCCGCCAGTTTCTCGACTTGTGTGCCGCAAACCGCATTCGAAAACAAGTCACACCATTAAAGAACTACGGATGCGACGGTCCGTGTCATACATCCACCTTCGGTCCATCTACGATTAATTATATCAAACTACATTTCAAAGATATGAACAAACGATATCAAAATAATTTATTCTTTACAGAGTCATGCATTGCTAATTAATTAAAACGATAAACACATTATAAGCACATAATCAAATAACAATATAATTGTAAATGATTAGTTTTACAAATACATCTAGCAATTTTGCCTATATATTGAAATACAACAAACCTTTTTCACTATTTAAATATCCATCTAGCATTTTTTAATTATTTAGAAGATTTCTTCATTTCACTTTGTTATGTAGCGCTAGCTATTAAATTAAATTAATCTACAACAAACAAGCATATAATTGAATATAAGGATATATTTCTAAATAATTATTTATGTTCCAACTTTCATTATTGAAAAATCCATCTACCATTTTTCATTATTTAAATATTCAACTAGCAATTCTCACTATTTATAATTCATCTAGCAATTTTTACTATTAAAATCCATATAACAAATTTTCATTAATTAAATTAATTACAATTAAGCATAATTGTCCATCTAGCAATTTTATTACTTAAACATCCACTACATCACTAAAATGGATATGAATTTATGCAAATAACAATATAATTGTAAATGATTAGTTTTACAAATACATCTAGCAATTTTGCCTATATATTGAAATACATCAAACCTTTTTCACTATTTAAATATCCATCTAGCATTTTTTAATTATTTAGAAGATTTCTTCATTTCATTTTGTTATGTAGCGCTAGCTATTAAATTAAATTAATCTACGACAAACAAGCATATAATTGAATATAAGGATATATTTCTAAATAATTATTTATATTCCAACTTTCATTATTGCAAAATCCATCTACCATTTTTCATTATTTAAATATTCAACTAGCAATTCTCACTATTTATAATTCATCTAGCAATTTTACTATTAAAATCCATATAACAAATTTTCATTAATTAAATTAATTATAATTAAGCATAATTGTCCATCTAGCAATTTTTATTACTTAAACATCCACTACGATATGAATTATAATTTATTCAATAATTTAGCTAGATCTTAATTTGAGCACTACCGATATAAACTGTTCACACCGTACAATCAACAATTATCAACATCTATAACACTCTGTAAAGTAAAATTTTACGACAAATATAACATAGATTAAGTCAGTAACCTCGAAAAATTTTAATACAATTTTTCAGCAGCAACTCGCCAAGATAATAGAGCTCCTCTTTGTTCTGCTCGGTCGGAGAAGATGTCGATTCAATGAAAAATATGAACAAAATACTAACACAAAATTTCGGCAGCACCTCTCCAAGAAAAATACAACCGAGCAAAGAGCTCCTCTCTTCTGCTCGGTCGGGGAAAGGCGTCGGTCAGGTGGATTGCTATATAAATAGCTTATCACTGCCGGCTCTGCGAAGAACCGGCAGTGATAAGGTCATATTACGCGGGAAAATAGCTTATCACTGCCGGCTCTGCGCAGAACCGGCAGTGATAAGGTCATACTACGCGGGAAAATTGGGTTGCGCGGGAAAATACATATCACTGTCGGTTGAATATATGAACCGGCAGTAAACTTTAAATATCACTGCCGGTTGTAAATTAAACCGGCAGTAATATATCACTACCGGTTATAGGTATTAACCGGCAGTGATAGTTAGTTATCACTGTCGGTTAGTCATACAAAACGGCAGTGATACGTCGAACCTTCCAACTGCCGTGCCAACCGTCGCGCTTGCCCGTTCCTCTGCCGCGCCAACCGTTGCGCTTCACATTCCTCTACCAACTGTTGCCCTTCCCATTCTGCCTCTATATAATGCACATTCCTTAATCTAAAACACCACTCCTCATAATCCACTACTGTTGCAAGAATGGCACCCCCAAGAAGCGAGCATATATTGGGCAAAGCCCCGCTCCATCGCTAGAGAAGGAGGAAAAGGAGGAGGTGGAGGCGGAGGAGGAGGAACAGGAGGCAAAGGAGGAGAAGGAGGAGGAGGGCGACGACGACGACGACAGCGACGACGGCGAGGTCCTGTGTCGTTGGGGCAAGACCAACTCCGCCACCGAATCGGATTTGGAGGAGAAGGAGGACGAGCACCGGTGCAACTCCGATCAGTCATTAGGCAGCAGCTCCGACGAGGAGGAGGAGGAGGAGGATGACGACGACAACGGCGACTTTTGGATATAGGGTTTCGCGCCATTTTGGGTTTCAAACGGTTAATAGCCGTTGGCCTGTTATAATTAGGACTAAATATGTAATAATGGACGATATACCTAATTATGTTTTGTAAATGTTCTGTGTTTTAATTAATACATATCCTGCAAATTACAAATTTTGTAAATGTTCTGTGCGAGATAAATTACAAATTTTTAATATGTTCATTTTTAACTAATTATGCTTTCATATGTTACGTGAGAGATAAATTACAATGTTTCTTATGTTACAGATCGAACTAATTATGGGGAACGATAATATCACTACGGTCTAGAGTAAAACCGCAAAGTGAAAATGGTTTTATCATCGCTTTGGTTTATAGGCTTAACCGGCAATGATAAATCACTACGGTTGTACATATAAACCGGCGGTGATATCTTCTTATCACTGCCGGTTCTCTATAAAACCGGCAATGATATTGCCTCCATTCCTACGGGAAATTTATACTATTCATATCACTGCCGGTTGAATTTAGAACCGGCAGTGATAATATTATCACTGTCGGCTCGCACCTACCCGGCAGTGATGGGGGGTCGCGGATGAGGCAGTCTGTAGTAGTGTGCACAACTTTTTTTTTTTTGCATATAACAAGACGAAGCTTGCCAAGTCTTTCAATGAAACAACAAACGTTATCAGCTTGTTTGTTGAAAAAATGAATTTGTTTGTCTGGGGGTTTTGATGGTGACGTGGCGGTGTCTGGCAACCAAAAGAGGTGCTTCGAGACGAATCATTAGGAAAGTTGAGCATGCTTGTTACTGCCCGGTTCGTCGTGTTTCTTGTGGCGGACCGGTGGTAGCTAACAGAATTGGACAGTAGTAGTTGTCTGATTGAAATGCAAGCAGAATTTTGTACTTGTAGTACTCTCTATAATGTTGAATGATCAAACTATAGTACAATGTTAAATGAAGAATGCCATGTGCTTGTTTCCAGTGATTTGTTTCTCCAACGTATGCTCTGAGTGCCGAAGAAGCATAACAATCTAAATAAAATTGCTGCGAGTCATGAAAGAGCAACTACAAATTTCTGAACACAATCCACAAACAAAATACAATTTACAGTCATCTTGTAGGGGCGATGCTGGTTACTACTCGCAATCACACTACATGTCCATATTAAAATTAGGGGAGCAACTACAAATGGCAGCCAAAATACAGTACAACGTGGGGAAATCGAGCAGATTAGGGGTGTTAATGGGTCCGGTATTACCTAACCCGTATCTGGACGCAAAATTACCCTAATCGAAAACTATTTTACACTACCCACCGGGTACGGGTACGGGTAGTACCCGGGTAGGTTAGGTTCGGGTTCAGGTCGAGTACGGGATCGGCAATACCCGGTAGGTACGGGTCGGATTCGGGTACCCGGATAATTCTCACAATCCGGGTACCCGGATATGCTTGAAAAAATTTATTTTGTATAATTTAACTCTATATGTTGGACTCTATGTGTCGAACTATTTATATGAATTTCACTTCATGTATTGGACTTTGCGTATTTGTTGAACTCCATGTGTTTGATTATGTACTATTTGAACTCTTTGTTGTACTATGTATCTTTGTTAGACTATACGACATTATCTATTGTATTATGTGATGTCCTAGTGTGATAGTTGGATTGTTTTCATTACATATTTTGATCCTAGGTATTTCGTGTACTACCCGATGAAGTAATCATTGTCTGTATTATATCTGTCCGCACACTACCCGGAACCCGATTTCTACCCGTTCATAGAAAATGCAACCCATTACCCATACCCTACCCGATTTTTACTAGTCGTGCCCGTACCCGTACCCAGAGAAAAAATAATTGGGTAGGGTATGGGATGACCTACTACCCGCCCGTACCCGACCCGTTTACACCCCTAGAGCAGATAACTTACGTCTAATGTTGATTTGGGTGTTTCGTCATAGTAATGGGGATGTCGGCAATACACCGAGCGGCTGTGTGTCCTCCAGTCAGAGACCCAACCCAAAAGGCTGAAGGTTTGCAGGAGACGATCTCTCCTTCCCGCGGCACCGGAGCTTCTTCGCCGTTGGGTACGCGCCACGATTCCTCATCAAGATAGTCAAGCTTCACGAGCATTTGGAGCCTCTCCTTGCTAATCTTGCTCGCTTCGAACTTCGCCATGGATTCGGTGAAGAATGTAACATCCCAAAAATTTGAGTTTTGGAATGTTTAAAGTTAAAAATGAACCATTTGCATTTACTTGAATTGATCGAAGCTTAATTTGGATTTTTAAATAATAAAAAGATTTAATTTGATTAATCTATGCATCAAATCAAAGGTTTTAGGAGGTTTTTATGAATTTATTTGAATTTATTTGGATTTGTTTGAATTTTTGGAATTTATTAAATTGGAAAATGTTTTATTTTCTCAAAATCCTATGCAGGCCAAATTTCCTCAGGCCCAACCCTATTCCCTTTGCCTCGGCCGGTCCGACCCTCTGCGCCTCGGCCCACCTCACAAGATTCGTCTGCCCCACCAAAGACCATAAAGCCTCATTGCTCGATCGGCACTACGTTCGGCCGGATTCTTGCCACGCCGCCGCTGCTTGCCGCGCCGCCACCGTGAAACCCTAGCTACCACCGTTTTTGGAGTCCATACTGGGCCCACCTCCCAGGGCTATTTAAGGCGCCGTCGCACACCCTCCGAGGTTCTCCGTTGCACGCCGCACCTGTTGCCCCTACTCCCATTGCCCGAGACCCCACCGTTGTGCCGTGCTAGCTCGCCGGAGTGCGCCACCACCCAAATCCTTTCCTCGCCGCTGTTTTCCGTCTCCAGTCGGTCTCCGCCGCTGCCGTTGGCACATTTGGACTCCTCGCATCGCCCTCTTCCGGATCTCCACCGAGCCGCGCCCGAAACGACACTCCTTCGCCATGTCCGGTGTCATCTTCTTCGACTCCGATGAGTGCGCCGCCGCCCATCGTCGTCGTCCACCTTCGCGACTTCTCGGCCGTCCGATCGAGATCGTGTGCTCCAGATTGTGCCGTGTCTCCCACGCTGCGTCCTCGCCTCTTCAGCCGTCCGATCTAGCTAAGACATCGAATGCTTAACGCGTGCCCTACCATGTCAGCCGCCACCTCATTGCCTTGTCAGCGCCCCGTCAGCCGAGCCGCCGCATCAGCCCAAGCACTGTTCCTGTGAGCCCGGTCCACCATGGACTAGAGCTGTGCCGTGGACACGGTCCATGGACCGATGGCCCCACATGTTAGAGAAATAGGATTTTTGGATTTATTTTAGTTCAGGAAATTGATTTGCTGACGTCAGCAAATGCACAATAAATTGATTTTCCCGTAGAAAAATAAATCAGGAAATTCAGATTTTCTCTTTTTCTCTGAATTTAATTTTTTAAAGGCTCGTTCTTGCTCATACGAACTCTGATTGAAGCGATTCAAATTTCTAAATTTTTGTAAAATTGAGATCTATCTTCTAGAGCTATTTTTTTTCAGTTTTGAGCTTGTTTGAGTCTCTGTTTTATATTTATTTGATTTTGTTGCTTTCTTTTTCGGTAGACGCGAATCACGAAGGAGCGAACAGAGACTTTAAAGACCAAGACTCAGCACTAGACCAGTAAGGCAAGTCATAACCTTTGATCATGTTGAACCTATGTTTGCAAAATTATTTTATTTTGTACAATTGCATGTTATTTGTGTATCAATGCTTAGTTTTGGGAGTTGCTATTCACCTGATTGACAATATGCCTCCTTCATCTATTGGAATGCCATATACTTATTGTTAACCATAGGTTGGGACTTTACTAGTTGGACATAATCATAATACCAAGAGGGGGTTATCGTAGCTATGCTTAGACCTGCTTAGCGTACGTTGGGATTCATATTATATGTGAATTAATGTTAATCTTGACTTAATGAGATATTGAATTGTGGCCGTTGGCCTCTATTGTAAAACTTGTTGTACCATGGCAGGAGATGCCATTGGTCTTGGTTGAACAAAATATTTTCCCTCGGGCAAGTGATCTGCAGTAAAGGGGGTGCTTTCTAGCACATTGGGATGTGGCTGTATTGCCTGAGACAACTTAAGGACTTAATCTTGTGCGCTATTGAACTAGACCTAACCATGCAACCACAAGTCTGGTATGGGACAGACCTAGCTGATTCATTTGCAATGTCTAGTCTTGAGTACTGCCAATTGTTGGTGTGGGTTTCAGGATTGACGGGTAGATTCACATGGCTCAAGAGGGGGCCCTAAGAGGCGAAATCTCAGAGGGCAGTACTGGGTTTAGATAGTGCATTGTAAAGGCTTTATCGTGATATCTCTGCCGACACACCAAAGGAAGTGTATTCATAGCGCTTGGCAACAAGGGATGATCGTGTTTTGTGGGTAAAGCTGTACAACCTCTGCAGAGTGTAAAACTATTTGAGTAGCCGTGTCCGTGGTCATAGACAAGTCTGGGAATTTCACACGAGGTATAGAGTGTTTCATGAAATGTGGAATTGTTGGGATGTGAATAGGGAGTTCACTGTTGTTTTGTTGTCTAAAGTTATACTATTGAATTGAGTGGTTTGATACTTGTTTTCAATGATGTAGGGTGATGCCTCGCCATTCTGTTCATGTTGTCTACCATTGATTTACCAGTTATTTATTATCGTTTTCATCAATACGGTTTTAATCTATTTATTGTATTTCAATTTCAAGTTATTGCTTTCTGCAAACGAACCATATGACTATCCTTTGTCAAGCCGTGCATGAATGTATTGCATCATTTCCCTACAGCTTGCTGAGTACTTTTTATACTCACGGCTTTATGCCTTTGCTGATCAGTTGCTGAGGAAGGACCCGGGAATAATGAGTATCATAAAGAGGAGTATTATGAAGACTACGTCAACTAGGAAGGCGTTTCCCCATATGATTGCCTGTGACATGTGGAATGGCCCAAGTTATCTTATTTCCGCCGCAACAGTTTTATTTGTTTCTTAAGCCATAAGGTATGGATGTATGAACCTTGACCATATGGTCGTTTGCCTTAATTAACAATAATTTGTTTCTTCTTAGTTATTGCGATGTATGGTATGATATATCATCTATAATTCCACTGTGTGTCTTAGCGTGATCCTAGACTAGTGCAAAATGTACAGAGGGTTTCAGATTTGTATATCTGGGTCATGACAGAGAAGGAGATGCAAGTGCAGAAGAATACGAGATGTGAGAATTTCCTAAGGACTTAGATGTGCAATGCCAGTGAAGAGTTTCTCGCCACCTCTGCTGCCCTATTTAAAGAGGCAGAGAAGCCGAACGGACACGACCATCTAAAACCACTCCCGCCTGTTCGCGAACCGACGCGTGGAGGCGCAGTTTTCAAAAACTGCCTAGTAAAGGTGCGGTTCCCAAAAGAATGTCCAAATCACTACCGCGAGGCTTCACGGAGAAGGAACTGGCGCAAACCTTTGATCTTCTTTTGCCCGAGCTTCTATTGGTCGGAGGCCGAGCTACTAGCTCGACCCTTATCAACCATGCTCATCCGCGAGTAGGACCTGCTCGGATGCTGCGGTAGTGCTTCGCTGCAAGATTCAATCCCTTCGTTGAGTCTGTAGGCTCAAGGGGAAGGCCCTGCCAAGTAGTTTTCCACTTGATCCTCGGGGGCTAGCTGTCGGGGATTGGATAATTTCCATAAGGACTGTTATACTCCGGCAGCCAGTTTTGGCCGACCATGTATGCCCTTGGATGGTGTTCCCAGGGAGGACCCTCGGATAGTCTAGCTGGCGGGTCTGCCCAGCTGGAGTAGGCTCGATGCTCATCTCCGAGCACCCAAGCTCGTCCCCGAGCTTCAAGCTCGGGAGCCCGTAGGATCGCTCAAGCTGGGGAGATCCTCGAGCATGATTGGGAGATCGATCGTGTTCGCCCCACAACGTTTACGTGGCAATAATTACGCCACGATCTAGAGCCGTTATGCCCACGACGAGAACGTGGCAAGAATCAAGGCTACGGTTACGACCACGATTAATATAGTGAATGGCGTATTATTCGGCTACAATTACTTCAATTGTAAGCTATAAGAACCCCCCGGTAGATCGGTAAAGGGGCTAGGCGAACAAAGAGAGACACAAGAGCTCAGACACACACAAGCCTTTCTGTAAGAAATTCCACAAGCAATAGTGAGATCACTAGAGTAGGGTTATTACCTCCGCAATGAAAGGCCCAAACCAGTATAAACCTCTCTGTTCATCTTTCGAGTATCCTCATCATTTTAAGAGCATTCTCCAGAAGCAAACCTTTCACCAAAAAGGGGCCGTGTTGATCCCTCATTCAACAAGTAAGCTCGGCGGGGACCTGTTTCCCCAACGTCGATAATTTTTATAAAATTTTTGAAGATTTGCCATGCTATGAAAAATTTATGGTACCATATTAAGAAATCTAGGATCATACAAAAAAATTTAAAATATTTTAACTTTATTTGTTATCTTTTAAAAATAAAAAACAGAATTAGCATAAATGAGGTAGTAACCGTGTCAAAATTTTATAAATTTTGTCGAGTTTTATCATAATCTAAAATTTTTATGAGAGCTTGATGATTTTCTCAGAACCCTTTTGTAAAAGTTTCAAAAAAATTAATGTTATTTTGGTTGCTCAATCAAAAAATTGTAAACGGTACAAGCACGCGCTCTGAAGTCAAAAAACTGTAAAGTACCACATTCACATTTTTTGAGAATTTGTTAGGGTTGATAATGATCTCAAAATTTTATGGGAACATTATGGATGTTTCATGACTGTTCACAAATATTTGCCATAGTTAGGATTCAAACCCGAGACCTCGTGTTTGCTAGCCTTGCCCTTTACCACTGAGCTAGGGCTGCTGATGACTTTTCGGATTGAAATGTAAATTGTTTTATACATATCAACCACACTAGTTTTAATGCCAACTCAATCTTTCGCACATTGGTTCACAGACAGTTCATGAGGTTCACTTTCCCCTCTGCACATTCACTTCCCCAGCCACAAAGCTTGCTTTCCCTCTACAATCTGGCCAAAATTAGGCCAAGTCTGGCTATGTCCATTTAACAAAAGCAAGATCTTGGCTCATTAAGCTGAGATTTCACCCCTCTGTAGCAATATCTCAAGTAGAAGAATAGAAATTTCGGTCTGAACAGCAGTTTACCAGGTGACGAAATCTCAGTTATTTTCGGTGGTACCTCGGTATTTAGTACCGGATTAGTGTGTACATGCGCTGGATTTGTATATTTTTTGGCCGAATTAGGTGTATTTGGGTGCATTAGTGCTGAGATAGAGAAAGTTCAGTTTGGATTCTAGGTGCACCACCTTTGGTTCAATTGCCTCATGCAAGTAAGCAAGCCTGCAGATAGGTATCAATAATTCTTGTTTTCAGCTCAAGTGCTGAGCCATGACAATAAACAAAGAAGGAGAAAAAATATAAGCAAGTTTGAAAAACAATTGAGGAAAAAATTTGTTTAGCTTAAGCTTAGGTATACTCACTTCAATAATTAGGGATATTTGTCGGGACTCGGATTTCCAAATCCGACCCCTCTGAGCATACCCGTGCTAGTCCAGGAACAGCTAGCACACTCAGCGAACACAGTGATGATAACATAGACATATCACAAAGTAAACAATAGTAAATTAAGCAAAAGGGAAATAGCATCGTACACACATTATTACAAGTAACAAGCCTTATGGCTTAAGTTGGTAAGTAGCAGCGGAAAAATAAACAGTAGCAACAAAAAGAGCCAATCCATGTGCCCACAGGCAATCGACTAGGGAGCGCGCCCTAGAAGTCCGGATCGCCTTCATTGAATCCATAAGCAAAGAAATCATAATCACCTTCAGCTTCAGGATACTCCTCTGGAGAAAATTTGATGTTGCAAGGGTGAGTACACACCGTACTCCGCAAGTCTTGGAAACTTAATGCATGATAACTATATGCAAGGCTTAACAATGGCAGGCATAATATGGCTCATTTGCATAAAGCAGAATTTAACTTGAAATAACAATAATAATTTCATAAAGCAGAATTTGACAAAAAGTAAATAACATAATAATTTAATTTGATGTATAACAATTTAATGGGTTCCCACCACCCGATTGGCTCCAACCGCCAAACCAAAACCCACGAGTTCCAACCACTCACGGTTTTTCCAAAACATCATTTTCATTTAAAACCAAAACCAGAAAATCTACAATGTGCTAGCGTACCTCGCCTGCCCATGACCGTGGGCACGGCTACTCAAGTAGTTTTAACTCTGCAAAGATTGTACACTTTACCCACAAGACATGATCTTCCCTTAATACCAAGCTATTAACATACTTTCTTTGGTGTGTCGGCAGAGAGATCATGACAAGGCCTTTACAATGTACGACACCGCTACCAACTTCGCCCGCTAAGGTTTCACCGCTGTTAGGGCTAAATCCGCCTAGTACAAAAGCCCCCTCTTGCGCCTTGCAAGTGTCTACCCGACACCCCATTCAACCCAATGGCGAAGCTAATAACGACACACACAAAGTACTTAGCCAGGTCGTACCCATATAGACTTGTGGTTGTATGGTAAAGCTCGGTCCAAGGTAACACACGCTTCGGCCCTTAATTGACTAGGGCGGAACAAACACTAAACCAGATCTTGTGCATTCCGCACCCACCAAACAACCATCCGCCCCGGTCTAAATTATTTTCATTTTATTTCAATTTAATAATACCAGCAATACCAATTGCCATAATTTCACAATTAATTTTGAACAATGATTGAAAGAATTTCCATAATGGTAAGGTACCGAAGTGTTTAAGCAAGACTAAGCCATTCTACCGTCCCATACCAAATTATTAATTATCATTTACAGTACTAAATATTTTCCTAAGGTGTTAAGGTTGTCACAATGAATATCATTGAAGGCATAACACAATTGGCATTTAGCTAAGCATTAAAATTCCATTTAAAGTACTTTACTCAAAATGACAAGCATGCATAGCTTAAAAACAAAATGTATTTTTATGAAATTTAGGATCAATATGTTCAAGGAAGACTTGCCTTCCACTCCTCCCGCTGGTGCTACCTCCGCCGGATGATCCGCTCGCGCTTCAACTGCGTCGTCTACACGTAAAACGAGAACAAAATAAATAAAATAAATTCAAATAAAATCCAAAAATCAAAATAAGGGTACTGGCAGATAGAGCATGATTTTAGATGAATTTAGAAATTTTAATCGCTCGAATCGGAGTTCGAACGGAGGAGAACGGGCCTTCGGAAGTTCCTCAGGAGAGAAAATCAGAAAAATCAGTAAGGAGTGACACGTGTCGGCTGGCGATTGGCTGGAATTTCGGATTTTCGGGAATAATCAGAAAATAGAATTTAATACCGACTGACATGTGGGGACCACATGTCAGCGGCTCGGTTCACGGTGAATCGGGTTCACGGACAGGCTCATGGGTGGTGTGGCGGAGGCACGATGACGTGGGCGCCACGCAGAGGATTCGGGTTGACGTGGCGATGACGTGGCTAACACGTGGCTTGCACGTGGCGCCATGCAGATCTAAGGCGGACGATGGCGGTGACGTGACGCACACGTGGCTGGCAAGCGGCGCCACGCGGCGCTGACATGGCGCGAACACAGCGATTAGGCGATGCTGACGAGGACGACCACGCGGGAGGTTAGGGCTTACGTGGCGTCTACGCGGCGGACACGGGGCAACACGTGGGGGGTGACCAAGCGGCTTACTGGGCGTGACGCGGCGCAGATCTGGCCGTTGGGAGACGATCCGACGGCGACGAAGTGAAGGCGCGGCGAGGAAGACGTGGAACGATGCGGGGCGTCGATGAGTGATCCGACGATGGAGATTTGAGAAGGAGTTCGACGGCGAGAGGGCGGCAGGGACGCGCCGGATGTGAGAAAGACGAAGCCGATTCGGCGCAAACTGCGACGAGACACGCTCAGATCTGGGGCAAAAGAAAGAGGGTGATGCGGGGAACTCGAGGGTGCAACTGGTGTTGACGGAGACTCACCGGAGAGGGAGAAAGAAGCGGCGGAAGACTCGGGCACAACTTGGAACTCCGACGAGGTCGTGCGGCCACTCGGCGGCGCCTCCGGTGAAATGGGTAGGACCAGTGGGTGCGGCGCGAGGTGGCAAACCTAGGGAGGTGCGCGGCGCTAGGTTTTATAGCCTCGGGAGGCGAGAAAACGACATAGAAGTCGAGGGCGGCTGTGCGGCTAGGGTTACAGATGGCGGCGCAGCTCGGGTCGACGTGGCTTCTTCGCGTCCGTGCGGTGAAGATCCGGCGGTGGAAAACACGGGACGCGGCACGGACGTTGGATCAAGATCCAATGGTGAGGATCGGGTAGGGTTAGGGTTTGGCTTTAGGGCAACGCGGCAGAACTCGACCGTTCGATTGAAATCCGACGGCCAAGAAACGGCGCGGGTTGGGATTCGCACGGGCGATGGATCGGGCCGGAACGGCGCGATGAAAGAGCGGGCTGAGGTGGGCCAACGTGGCGGGAAAAAGAAGGGCCGGGGCGGAATTGGATCGGGCCGAGAGAAATGATTCGGCCCGGGGAGAAAAAGGAAAATAAATTGATTTCAGAATTCAAGAAAATCCCAGAAATTCAAATAAACTCCAATAAATTCAAATAAATAGCAAATAAATTCAAATAAATCTCCAAAAATACAGAAAAATTCCATGAAGCACAAGGAACCCAATAAAAACAAGAAATATTCAAATTGAAGTATGGATTAATCAAATTAAATCCTTTTTAAATTTTAAAAATTCAAATTAAGCTGGAATTATTTCGAATAAATGCAACTGGTTCGGGTTTTGAAATTCGAGCACAACGAAACTCAAAAACTGGAATGTTACAATATTTTACTTGCAACTCCAGATGAAGTAGGCAACTATGTTTGTCTTCATTAGCTCTGTAACACCCCGGCGCGAAACGGGCCGCGAATGCTACCAAAAGACCCTAAATGACGCTTACAACACTCCGGAATCATACTGGTCCAGAGTGTCCCCAACAAGACCCAAGAAATAAAATCTTGACAGAGAAGTCTAATTGAACTAATAACTCAACGAGCGAATCACTAAACCTTTTACCTCTACTAAAAGATTTAAACCGACCTCGAAACTCTCTAAACCAGTTTAAAACTAAGTCACCAAAATTTATAAAATTTCGGCATGACCTCTCTAGAAAGTAGGACATCCACTCAGCAGACAGAAAACATTTGCAATTATGATATCATTCTAGCAGGTCCTTAGTTAATCAATCACATCCAACAGAAAATAATAAATTTCACCACGATCAACCATACATTACAATCACATTAATTACATCCAGACTTAACGAATATGTTAATTAAATTGTTGGAGATCGAAGTCGTACACGTGTTACTACTCCCAACCCGACGAGCCAGCTTCAAAGTACCTAAAACAAGAGAACAACAAGCGTGAGTCCAAGACTCAGCAAAGTGCATTCAAGTATGAAAAGTAATGAATTCGACTAGAATACAACTACTTCAAGACATAAAGTAATAGTTTCTTTAATTGACATCCGTAAATAAAAGAAGTAGTTTAAAATCATATAAAACCAAACATAAGAGCACAATTACTTCATCATTTGACATGACCAATATTTAATTGAAATCATCCAGTAAAAGAAGCAGTAACTAGCCCCATTTATCACATCCAACTCGGAAACGTAACTAAACCTTACTCATGCCTCAATAATCATTCCAGGATGAGTCCACGACTCAACCCTCAACCTGTCATTTCCATTCTCATCAATTAACATTTAACAATTGCAACACACAATGAAATGCGATGTTTTTATGCGCTCATGCTCAAAATGCAACCTTTTAGCCTATCTGAGTATAGTGAGTACACACCGTCGGTGTGCACCCTCAATCCCAACCATCCGTGGCGGGGCCTACTTCTTCGACTCGCTCCCATCCGTGGACGGGACTACGAGGTAGGACTTTTGTACTCACTACGTGTGAGTACAGAGGCCCACATCAACATGGGTCGCCTCTTCTATAATGAATGCGCAAATGCAAGTGACATGTTTATAAGCACAACACAAACATTAATATAACACACTGATAATATGTAACACACACATTATCAGTTAATCACTTTATCCTTTGCATCAACATAACCCTACTCATTTGTACAATACTTAAGGCATTGCAATACTAGAAATTGAATAACTTACCTTCCCATTGCTAACATTCATCCATCCTCATTACCATGTGTCGGCGTATTCCGCCTGACAGGCCCGGAGTCTACGGACCGGGTTTTGTTCGGAAGGAGGGCGTCTTCGCGGCAGGCTAAACCTAGCGAGGGGAAACCCTAGGAACTCCCCCGCGACGAGCTCCAGCGACTAAGAACTGGGAACGACACAGAAACTTTTACCCAGGTTCAGGCCCCCCTTGCCTTGGGTAAAAGCCTTACTTCCTGCTAGATTGTTTATAGAGTGTTTTGAAATCGACACAGTCCCAAGCTTGGGAATTACAAGTTCTCTCTTAGCTCTACTCTGATACTCTTGCTTGTTCTCTTCAACCTCCGATCCCTCTTCCCCATGCACCCTGAGGGCCCTTATATAGGCCAGGATAACGGGAGTAGGTAAAAGAGGGTCATCATGCTGATCCTTACACATTTAATACGCCTTCCTGTGCTGTCCCGTTCCTTCAGTCTCATTAAATGCCGACGCATGGCTTAGCCCGGTCTGCCCGGGATGTGACCCCTTCCTGACGGGTTGGTGAGAGGCGTCAGAGGAATGGGCTTGTAGCGAAATCCTTGCAGTTGATGTGTTCGACACGCTGTCTGTTGCCCGAAGCGATGATGACAGGAAGGAGCCTTCGAGGTGAAGCCACCTTGCACCACCTTTTGCCTTTTGCGGCGCGGCGGCGGCGTGCTGCCCGCTTTGCTCGTCGGCGCCACGTGGACTTCTCACGGCGGCGGCGGCGTGCTCGCCACCGCTCGCCGAGCCACGTGGACTTCTCCTTTGGCGGCGGCGTGCTCGCCCACCGCCGCCGGGCGCCACGTGGACTTCTCACCGGCGCGGCAGGCGTGTTTCGCCCACCGCCGCCGGGCGCCACGTGGACTTCCCGAGCGGCAGGCGTGTTTCGCCCACCGCCGCCGGGCGCCACGTGGATCTGGTATGTTGACCGCCATGTTGACTGCTTTTGTGCGGCGGAGAGGGTACCCCAGCGTAGAGTACGCTGACACCATGATAAGAACAACTTCTAGATATGCTATTAAACATAACCAAATCATTAGTATTTTCATACTCTTATCGCAAGTAGAGTATTTAATACCCTACTAACGCTCTAGGAGATGCACTTGCCTTTAACCTTGGCGAGGAACTGACGGCCCATTGCAGCGCTAGCAACCACCAACCCTAGAGAACAGAAATCCAAGATAGGGCAAGGTACGATTGTCACATTCACAAACTTATCAGAAATTAAAGAAGCAAGGTTACATAAGAGTATAATAACACACTACTCGATATGGGACTTTATACATTTCAAGATTAACCATTGAATGGCAACCTTCCTCAAATTTCTCTAGGAAACCAGCAACCCAGCGATCTGCGTTCTCCACCCACTCTTCCTGGAGTTTTGCCACTGAACTCCACTAGGAATACGCATAAACTTCTCTCAGGACATAAAAACAAGTAAACTTCACAGGGCTAAGTCTCCTGGTTCAAGCTATCAAATGTAAAGCATTATCTATGTTTGAATTGTGAATGTTTAATAACTAAGCTAGGACTTGTGTCAATGAAGAAGGGTCTCTAATACTGGTTACTTAGATTTATAAGTGACTGGCATATCAAGTAATGGCCCTAAAGTGACAACTACCATATACCAGTATAGTATGCACAACCATAAATACTGGGCTCCAATCCAATAATAAAGCACAAAGAGTAACCCTCCAAATCTTATCACCTACACTTGCTTGCCGACCAGACCCTAGCGCCTCATTTCAGAATCCCATACATGAAAGTTTTTTAAACCATAAAATTAGCCATAACCAAAATCCAAATACAACATCACAGCATAATATTCAGTCATTACCTAGGTAAGAATGATATTACAGAAGCTCATACACAATTAACACACATATACATATCTCATTCCAAACACAACACCACATAAAGTCCTCAAGAACATAATACTGATAAACATATACAACTGGTTGCATGTTTTGGTCGATCAATTCCTTTTATTTCATTAGCGGGCAAACATATAGCACAACAGACATGGTTATATAGACGTGTACATAAACTTAGCAATGCATCGATTCTTGCATTTCCAAGCCCATTTCTCAACCTTGCACACTTAAATCACTGCAATACACAACATAAACTTCCTAGACATTTCATCAAACACATGACATGCACAAAGAAACTAAATACCAACCATGCAGCAAATCCCCCAAGAACAATACCTTTCCTCTCTCTTGAATGAGGAAGAAGGCCAAGGGGAGGTGAGGGAGAGGCTGCTGCTGCTGGCTGCTGGAGCTTCGACTGCTAGCTACTGGAGCTTCTGGCCGCCTCTCCGGATCTTCTTTGCTTTCGGCTTGGAGCTTGATCGCTGCCGCTCAGATGTTCTTTGCTTAATTTCTGCTGGAGCTTCATTCTTCCGCCGCTTCATAGGAGGAGGGCGCCGGCCAGAGGAAGAGCAGCGCGCTAGGGGAGACTGCAAGGTGCCGGCCAGGGTTTGCAGGGCAGCGCTGAACCAGGGGAAGGAGAAGAGCTCGCTGGCCAGGGGGAGAAGAGGAGCTCGCCAGCTAGGGGAAGAAGAGGAGCTCGCCAACCAGGGAAAGAGCAGCGTGCCAGGGGAGACTGCAAGGCACCGGCCAGGGTTTGCAGGGTGGCTGGGAGAGTCGGCTGGCTGGGGGGAAAAAGAAAAGGGAGGGGAGCAAGGCGCCTGGAGAAAATGACGGCTGGGTTGGAGGAGCCGGTTGGGGAAATTTAACTCTAGGGTTTCCTCTCTTCCAAGCTTCCTTTTATACTCAATCAAATGGGTGCCATCAAACAATAGGGCTAGGGAAAAGAAATGAAGACCCCCCACAACACTCCAAAATCCAACTTAAACCCTTAGAACGAGCCAAATAAATTCAATACTTGGCGTGAACTGACAAACATCAAGAAGAAAAAGAAACAACTTGCCGCCAACTATACGGCTCGGAAGATAGCTCAATCCAAAAACTAGGGCAAAATTCCACAACCTTTATAAAAAAGCTTCAATTGAGCGACGATAAATCTATTCTCCCAAATAAAGATCCTCGAATCACGAAGGTGGAATTATTTCCGGTCGAAAACCTTGGCAAAAGAGGTTTTCGGTATTACAAGCTCCATAACATCAATATAAAAAATGCTCTGCCTCCTTAGTTCATTAGCTCCACAAGGCAGGTTTTCATTGTTGACTCATTGGCTCATTGGCATTTTTTGTATTCCATTGTAGGCTCTTGTGATAGTAGATCATGTGGGTACCGTATGGGAGCACGAAAAAAGCGTCGATCGAGGGTCAAAGTGCAACTACTACATACATGTTATAGAGGGTGGAGGGGTGACCCATTTAAAGGAACATCTGGTTCGCCACGTCGGCGATGTGAAGGCCTACCCTGACATGCCTAAAGTGGTTAGGCAGGCCATACTCGCTGACCTTTGTGGGTGTCAGGAGAAGAAGAAAGAGAAGGAGGTGGTGTGCCTTCACAACGAGGAGGCATGTGCTGACTGGGCAACCTTGGCCACAGAGTACCGTACTGAGCAGAAGCACCTCAAGATGGCCATAAGGGCCTTCAAAGAAGAGGCTTACCTTAGGAGACATAATTTAATTCCAAGATCGAGGTCTAGGAGTGGTGCAACGAGGCCCTCGGTCCAATCCACTCTTAACAAAATGTTTGGTAGGTCTAAAACGACATGGGAAAGTCATGCTTTCATCAATGTTGACCTTGCATAGAGTAGTGCTGAAAGTTCAAGCTCCATTAATTTAGTTTTGGTGTTAGTGATAAATCTAATATTGCGACTAAATCTTTTGATAATCATAATATTAATTAGTCCTAATTGTTAATTAATGGCAAATCTTTTATAAGACCAACGCTTTTGTTGAGCTTAACCCTTATTAGTCTCTTTTGGATAGAAAAGATGGAAATATCAAAGGTATGTATTCGAGTTCATATTATCATATTTTGTTACATTCATTGGATTCAAGATAAAGGATGAACTTCACCATAGTTTCAATCTTAATATGTGTATACTATTTTCAATTCTATATATATGTGAATACACATATTTAGGGAGAGTTCATACTTTACCTTGATGTTGTAGGATCAAGGATAACCGACTAGAGGGGGTGAATAGGTGGTTTCTAAAATTTTCAACTCTAATGCAATTAATTAAATTACTAAACTAGAATTGCAATAATGGCAATATACAACTATGATTGCTAGTGATCACAAAATCCTCTAGCAAGTCAAGTATGAGCAATAAAGGATTCTAATTTCAAATATTATACTCAAATTGTTAGAAATAAGAATTGAGCACAAGAATTATAAAAGCAAGTCACGAGAGAAAGGGAGTCAAGAATTTTATCCCATGGTCTCGGAGACTTCCCGGTCTTCCCTACTCCACGTTGTCAGGACCCGAATTTACCAATTCGAATCCACTGTGTTTACCGCACTAGTCTCGGGATCAATGCTAGTGCACACAGCTCAACGTTGTCCAGCATCACATCATACACAACGATAAGAATAATAAGACTCCATTTATTGATATAACTAAGTATATGATTGTATGATCAACTTACATTATTAAGCCACGCAAGGCTAGAGTGAAAATAAGACTAAGACAAATGCAACGAAAATAGCAAAATACGCTGGTGACTCATCAGTTCACCACAGGCGACTGACAAGACTCGGGCCTAGTGACTCACATCCACCTGGGACTCCTTCTGCAACAAAGGTAACGACTCCTCAACTGTTGATTTGTTGGTGATGGCAAGGATGAGTACAAAAGCACTCAACAAGTTGTGCACAGAATGTAACTCTACCATAGATATATACAAGGCTTATTCCAAAGGTATGGCTAACATGTCTCATTTGCAGTAAAGTAGCATTTATGAACAAGTACAATACATAAATTGAAAAGGCAGTAAAACAAATAATAGTAATAGATAGATTTGACATTTTCTCAAGTAAACCAGGTTTTCAACCTAAGTCAAGTTTCATACTTCCCCATGGCAACCTGCCATCTCATTCAGTTTTCTAGTTTATTAACTAACCCTTGACTGTAATTCCCGAGCTATGCTTAGTACCGTGAGTACGGCTATCTGAATAGATTTACACTCTATAGAGGTTATGCACTTTACACAGATGAGTGATCATAACAAAGTCTTTACAATGCTTTGTCTTAACCCAGTACTACCCGTTGAGGTTTCAACACTAAAGGGTTAAACCACCACAACAGGGCCCCCCTCTTGTGCCATGTGATTTCATCCATGAACACGAACTCACACCACCACAAGCAGTACTAAAGCTAAGACATTGCAAATTAGTCAGCTAGGCTGCCCCATAACAAACATGTGGTTGCATGATTGACTCAGATCAAAGACTTGCAAGGTTAAGTCTTTAGGGTGATCAAAGCAAGACTTTCACATACCCTCTACTCATCGGGCCCACCTTGGCACATTTTCCCCTTGCCACTTGCTTCGATCTAAGTGATTACCAACCCAGTTAATTACCAAGCACCATGTGCTATCCACAAGTCAACATCGTTATGTGACCTCCCTCGTCACTACAATTCAATCTCATTGTGTGACCACACATGACACACAAATTCACATCATTGTTCCATATTCCATTAGTCAAGATTAATAATCAATGATTAAGTACATGTGATGGCGTGGCATGGCTAAGCAATTTACTACGATTTAACCATCCCTTGTTGATTCTAGTATTAACCAACTATAGTGAACCAATCTAGGGTGGCAAAAAGATCGTGGCATACAAACGACAAGGTAGGGTATAGATCAAAAAGTATATTAGCTAATTCCCAATCTAGATTGAAAGCATTTGTATACATGAGATAATATGCAATATTGTAAAATGAAATAGCAACTTTATAAACATGGGTTCGACATGATCAAAGCACAACTTGCCTTGGCAAAGGTCCTGGTCTTGCTCTAGAATCTGGTCTTGAGTGCTCAAATCTTCCTCCGATGCGTCACACAACTCAACGTCTATGTGAATCGAGAGAGAAAAGCAAATAAATATCCAAAATAGAGAGAAATGAACTCCAAAAATCAAATACAATTCACCATTAGATAGATCTCAATTTTACAAATTTTTAGAAATTTGAATCACCTCAATTAGAGCTCGTATGAGGGAGAACGAGCTCTTAGAAGATTCAAAAATCATAAAAATTAGAAAATTAAGACATTAAATAATATCCGAATTATTTTTATTAAAGAAATTTGATTTATTGTGTCATACTAACGTCATCACTGAACCAGTCCAATCAAGCGTTGACACGTGGCTCGGCACTATGTTGTGGACTTGGTGCACTATACGGCCAGTGCACTATGGACCAGAGGCACTGTGCTATGCACCGGCTGATGTCATCGCTAACGTCATGTGCCACGCATCAGCTTCCGATTGGTCCAATCTGAGATGCGATCTGGTTCGCTCAGCGCTGATCTAACAGCTCATGATGCAACCCGATTTAGCGTCATTCAGATTTGATCCAATGGCCACGGATCTTGGGCCACGCGACAAAGCGACAACCCTCCGATCTGATCCAACGGCCACGGCTTACCGATGGCGATTACTATTGGCGTGAAGGCGTGGCTCGATCCCGATCGCTTATCTCGGATCCAACGGTGATCGACACCCAAAGCGCGTACTGCTTACCGATGCGACGTGGATTGATCCGAGCCGTCTACAGGAGATCCAACGACTGATGGTGCTTGCTCTCGGTGATGGCGGTGTAGCGGCGCAAAGTCACCGGGGCTGGGGAAGACGAGCACGACGACAATGATCCGACGACAGAACGGCGACACGGCCTCCTTCTACCGACGCGGCGACACGACTGAATCAGTGGTTCAAGCAGCAGATCGTGGGTTGACGACGGTGCACCACGGAGAAAACACTCGGTGGAGCTTCGGTTGTCAACAGCGAGGTTTCGCGAGTGCTCTGGGGCTCCTCGGGCGATGGTGCTTCAGAGAAAAGCTGCGGCGTGCTCTGACGGTCCTCGGGAGGGGTGCGGCACCCTAAAATACCCCCGACGACGCACTAAATCCGGAGCCCTAACGGCATACGGCGGCGGCAGCGTATCTGCGACGAACTCCGAGTCCTTGCCCGAGATGACAACGGATAACTGTCCATCTCCAGATCAATGACCACGGTGCAACGCGATCTCAACCATCTGCAACGGCTCAACGGTCTGGATCAGATACGCTTCCAACGACGGGATCTAATCTCAACCGTCCAATTCTAATCCAATGGCTCGCGCTCCCCTAGGGTTTCACTGCCGGACATGGTTGATCCAGGCCCTTCGATGTGTGATCAACGGGCACGAGCGGCGATCATCTTGTCATCGACACTTACTTTTCTTCTTCACCCATTTCATGCTTCTACGTTCGTCAAATTTGGACCAACCTATTCTCTTTAACTATGATTTTCATTAATTACCAAAACCAAATTGAATTAGGGGTCTAGATGCTTTCAGATATTTCGATAGTATTGATCTAATTCATCTCTCTATATCAAAGATCATTACTTTGAAATAATCCCTTGAGTATATTTAACTTGTGTAGTTGTAGTATACTCATGGCAATAGGATAAACTCCAAAGAAATCAAAAATTAATTCAAGTTCAATTACTTGTATGCACACATTTAATGGTGTTTATTCTAAAATTAATAGTCTTAAGAGTATTGATCCCTTTTAGCCAATTCATATAAATTGGATCATTACTTTTAGATTCCATTGAATTGAGTATATGAAACTTGTGTAGTTAATATGTGCTCATGACAATTTAAATTTAATTTAAAATTTATGTTCAGTTGCTATTCAATCAATAAAGAACTAATCACGTGTTGATGGTTTACTTTGTTGATCCTAGGACAATCAAAAGTTCTTGAGTATATGAAGCATTTGTTGCATTAGTATACTCAAAATACAATTAATCTTTCAATCAATTGTCTTTGGATTGTGGTCAATCATCAAAGGAAAAGATCAAATGATGTTAAGAGCATACATTATATGTTAATGGAGTGCATTAATGATTGAGACAACTATGTGTTTTGCACTAACACTTTCAATGAGTTTAAAATAGGTGAAGTCCAAGATTGAGATGGATAAAAGGGACAAGCATGTAATCATGTGTTGATGAGCGTTAAGAGAATATCCCGAAGCTAAGATAAGAGGAGTTCATCATGAGTTGATGAACAAGGTGAAGCTCCCGAATTGGAGAGAAGATGACCGGTCATCATGAAAGCTTTAAGTGGTTGCGAGAGGCAAATGTATAACTAGTAAGGGCTAAGAATATGTTCTTAGTCTTTTACTGGTCTCGGTGTTTGGATGGGAGGCTGGGTTGCTAGTTAGGTGCCGTACTATTAAAATGGGTTGAGTCTTTTAGCTTGAGCTTTATCATGTGTTGATGAACCCAATCCGGTTTACTCTAGCTCACTCTCTTGTTTGGATTTTGCATGACCTATGTATTTGCATGTGTTACAAATAAGGGAGCCTAAGATTGCTTCAGATTGAATCTTAATCGATTTAGTTTTTGTATGGAGCTAAATTTTGCATGTGTTGTAAAAGGTGAGAGCTCATGCATCGGTGATTTAGCTTGTGATTTGATCATATGTTGATCACCATAAGGTTAAGTAAACTTTATGCTTTGTGTTTGCAAATGTGTTTTTGTAAAATGTTGATTTGTTATTTGCAAATGTGTTTTACAAATAAGCTACAGGTTATGGTTTCGATCCTAGAGCATGTGTTGGTATTTGTAAATGTGTTTTGCAAAATGTCAAGATCATGCGTTGATCATTATATAGTTAGAGGATTGATCTCATTGTTCTCGGTTTATTTACAAATATATTTTGTAAATTATTTTGATCATGAGTTGATTATCAAATGGCTCAAGATTTGATCTTATTGACTCTTGCTACCTTGTAGTCACGCTCTTGATCAAGTTTATGTGAGAGATTTTGAGAAAATCAGATTTTTAGACTTTAGTGACTACATTTTAGTTTTTGTTTTGTGACATTTAAAAATATCTAATGGTTTCTTAAATCTTATAAAGGGGTGAAAATTGTAGCCCTCTTGATAAGCTTTGCATAGAGTCTAAGATCAGCTAAATCGAAGTTCGAAGTAAAATGTTATAATCGTTTTAGCCGTTGTAGCCGTGGTCGTACCGCCCAAAGGCCGGTCAGTATGAAAATCCAGAGAAAATGTTTTTCTCTGTTTTTAAAAGCCGGTGTTACCAGAATGTGAATAATAGCACCGCTGAACGGTATAACCGCTCCATATTCAGTATGACCGTAACCACCTCCTTTTTAAGGATGACCATCGTCAATTCCTGGCCATTCGAGGGCGCGGCTCCGGGGCAATGACGCCTAGCTAGCTAGGCAAGCTAGTCGCCACTCGCCACCGCTTCCTCTTAGGGATACAATCCAGTGCATATGCATGATGCAGATGCAGAAGTTGATCCATGGAAGAGCCAACGAATACTTCGCTGCTTGACACGTCCGAATGAGAGAAAAAGATGCGTAATATGAAGGTGAATGAGGTGACGTGACATCAACTCCATACAAAAGAAGCAAAGGCCAAGATACGGTGAAATCCACCGGGTGGATTTAATGGGCAAATCTAGGGGATCCACACCCCCATCCGTGCTCCCTTCTCTCTGGACAGTTCTATTTTCTAGGTCGGGCCCACGTCTCTTCTTCCTCAAGTCGGTTCGAAATATTAACACCTCTCACCTGCGCACAAAGAGCGACCATGGCCACAAGCAGGGAGTAGTCAACAGGGGGGTTCTATTACACAGGAGCCCACCCTTCGACCGCTAAACCCTAAATACACTCTTTAGTATCGGTGGTTAGTTTTTAGTATAGCAGCGACGAATGCACACATGTTCAGGCGTGGTCGAAGGAAGAAGCTTCGCTGAGTGGTAATTAAGCTGCTTGATGGCTACATGACTTGATGGGCCGCTGCTTGTTGAATGTCTAACTTGGCAATTGGTAACTTCACTTACTGCCTGTAAAATTATATTCAACCTAGAGACCATGGAGAGAGGGAAGGGTGGCTTGACACCTCTCCTTTGTGAGGACATGGCAGCCTACTAAGTCGGCATGTCGCTAGGAGTCGGCGATTACAAGGGCTCGGCGAAGGCATTAAGTGGATGCTAGGGAGCCAGTGAGAGAATGGGCATGTGTGATAGGTAACCCACCGTGGCGACTACGAGCAGGCAGTAAAAGTAGCGTAGCGTGAGTTAGCAAGTTCCTAACCGACTGAGTGAACTGATCGTAATAGCAAATAGATAATGTGAGCCCCTCTTCTGTTATATGATATTTTTATTAATTGTCACTATGTCTTTAAGTTGAATGGAGACGATCGTTAATTTGTTTGATTGGCTGGTGTTAACTTATTTATAGATTTTCAAAAATTTGATGAGCGAATGTTATACAAGTATTTCTCAATTAATATAGTAATAGTAGTAACTATTGAAACGATAAAAATACAGCACAAACTATTTAATATATTCATCTTAATTTAGTCTATTTCCTTCTCTGAGTACATCCTTCGTTTTTTTTTTATCCTAGCTTGCTGCTAGCCGCAAGGATCCACGTGGGAAGAAATAGGACTGGCCCGCCTGAGATAGTGCTCTTGCCGCCAATAGCCTCGTCTGTCATTCGGCTTGTTCATAGATATCTTTTCTTCACGAGGGACCAATCAATGGCTTTAAAGTTAACTTTTGCCGAAAAGAAACTAAAAAGTGGCATTCATCCATTGTATTTAGGCCCTGTTTGAGGAAGAAGTCAGTAAGCTTTTTTAAATAACTCAGCTTTTAAACAGTTTTTATATAAGCCTATAAGCCAAAAACTGAGCAGAGGCCGGGAGAAATTTTAAGGACTTGTATCATCTTGATGTAATATTCTTGAAATTAATAAAATCTTCCTTCATCTAAAAAAAAGCCAAAAACCGAAAGCTAAAAACTGGGTTAGATTTGCTTTTGCAGTTTATTGTTGAGGGAATTAGCTATTTACTAAACGGTCTTTTATAAAAAAAACTATAGCTATTTTTCAGCTAAAAAAATTAAAAAAACAACTTTTTAAAAAAGTTACAGCATCTAAGCAGATCCTTAGTGTGATTTTGTTAACTACTGCACATCTACTGCCCCTTGAAAAGAACAGGCGAAGAAGACGCTGGTGTTGGTGCTGCGGCTCGACGGGGACGTGTTCCTCGCCGTCAAGGCGTTCGGGGCCCTCGCCACTTGCATGCTGCACATCCTGCCCACCGCGTTCGACGTGCACGAGCGCCGTGCAGCAGGGGCGTGAGGTAGAAAATCAGAACCGTTGAGAGGGGAGGGAGCGCGGATGGGACTATGGGAGCACATCGTGCGAGCAGGGAAGCCGCTTCATTGGGCCGGATCACACTATTACGCGAGACTCTTTGCCATCCCAGGTAGATACAAAAATATATTAAGCTAGTACTAAAAAGTACTTAAAGGACAAAAGTATTAAGGGGCTATTTGGTTTGCTTTCAATTGTTGCCAATGTTTACCTTACTAAATTTTGGTAGTGTTGACCAAATTTGGCAAACATTTGGTTTGCAACCAAATTTTGGCTAGATTCTCCTCTCCACTAGCCAAATTTGGCAACCCTGGTTCATTTTCTTGCCAATTGTTAGCCAAATGTTGGCTACCAATTTGGTGACCAAATTTTTGGTATGCCAATTTTTGGTAAGGTTTGATTTGGTAAATTTGGTCTCAAACCAAACAGCCCCTTAAGAGTTATCAGATTTTAAGGGTAATTTGAAGGTGGCTATTCTGATCCTCCGTTTACGAAAAAGGTAATTCACGCAACACTATCCACTCCTGTGAGTCATGGTGACATCTGATTCTCCATCACTTGGTCTCCGGTCATCTCATGATCCCTGCATGCCTCTCCTCACGTTCAGACGCCAATGCGCAGAGGATAGGCACCTAAGACGTGTCTCTTTTAAGTCTTGGTCTCCTGAAGTCAGTGTTTATGTTTCCCCTGTCACTGGCTAGTGGCAACTAGCAAGGTTGTTCTGTGGGGTCTATAAGCTTGAACCTGCATAGGCTTCTACCAATACAAGCTCAATCTCGACTAAGCGGGTCAATTCACAAGCAAAGTGCGCATCCAGCCTTTGAGAAAGGTTAGGAGGCTTCTGGCAGAAGCGGGACAAACAGAGCACTAATAATTGCTCACCCGAGGGACGTGATTCTGGGGCGGATTTTCTACCAATTCCATTGTCATATGAAGATAACAGAGAATCAAGCCTTTCTGAAGCAAATGAACCATCTGTGGCTGTGAGAAAAGCACTACGGAGAGAATACGGACCAAACGTGCTAATTTTTTGTCATCCACAAGCTAGAGCTCAGAGGAGGGGACAATGATTTTCTTCTAATCGGAACGACACTAAAAATCAAAAGGAGAAATGCACGTCTTGTTCTTCATGGGCACTTGTAATCGCAAAAGATACGGATCCTCTTGCTAGAGATATCTGTGGCTGCGAGTATGTTGTATTCAGTGTACAACTTTTTAAAGGAAAAAAATAATGATGTACTCTCTTCAGACACAAATAGTCGTAGTTTTGGATATAGATATTATTAAACTTTTGAAACTTTAGTTGCAAATATCTTTTTAAATATTTAAATTGGACACATAAAAATCATCAGTGTAGATTTGTCTTAAAAAACTTTCATAATATTATAATTTTATGAGTTTTATAAATATATTATAATAGAAATTAGTTATCAAAGCTGTGTTTTGAAGACCATATCAATATCCAAAATGACAATTATTGTGACCTGAGGGAGTACAATTTGTAAGAGGCAAAATACTAAATTGCTAATGGAATAGATGCTACCTGTCGGTTTTTCACTTTGCAGATGCAACTTTAATTGTGATCATTGATCGTGTATTTTATTTTCTGTTAATCATTAAAGGAAGGAGCATAACAATGCTTGCTTAGTGGAGTACTTCTTTGCCTTAATTTGTAAACAGTGGCGAATGTTCCTTGTGCCAGTGGAACAGGAGAGATGTTGTGTGGCAACCGACCAGGGTCCAGACGTTTTAAGTTGTCAAGAGAAAGACCCCTTAGCGGATCCGCCCCTGTCTGTCAAGATCATATTTAGAATTACCATTTTTAACGAAGAGATAGGGGTAGGAACACTGTTGTCAACAAGTAGAGCACGAACACGGATAGTGCATCTCCAAAAGTAACCGGAGAGCAACCGTTCGCCACTTCGGCTGAGATATCTTCGGAGAGGCTTTACTTCTACTTACCACCGGAATAGATACGATTGATCTTAACTGAGCAGTTTAGATTATCCCATTCCTGCTTCGAGAGACATCATGAAGCATCTATGTACTACAAATCGTTAGCTTTCAGTAGGAGCTTTCTTAGGTACACTAAATTTAATATGAATTATTCGTTCTTTTCAATCTAAAGAATCATATTAACAAGTATTTAATTTATAAGATTTTTTACCATCCTTAGAAGGCACAAAAATTTACATTAAGATAATATTAAGAGATACTCCCTCCGTTCCAAAATATAAGGCGTGGTTTAATTTGGCACGGTCTTCTAAACTATACTTTGACCTTTGATTTCTCTTCTCCAATATCATCCATACAAACAAAATCACTATTATTACCAAGTACTTTTAAATACGAATTCAATGGTACCACTTTTATATCACAAAATTTTTATATAGTTAGACAAATCATTAGTCAAAGATTTCAAAGTTTGAATCTTGAAAAGCATGCGCGCCTTATATTTTGAAACGGAGGGAGTACTAAAAGTTGGTAGCTCCACCCTTTTAGTTTTTTATACTTAGGACCCGTTCGGTAGAACTGGAGAAGCCAGAGCTCTACCAAACAACCTTGGTTCCCTTGCTCGAGAATCAGGATCCCTTGGAGCGATTCTTCAAAATGCACGCAAGGCGAAGAGCGGCCTCGAACTTACTCCCCGCGAGAATCCGTCCCCTCCCCGTGCTGCGCCTCCCGCATCGAGTGCCGCCTCCCATGCCACCTTCCCATGTCAACCGCCGCCTCTGTGGGCACCCGGAAATATGAATCGATTCCTCACACGTGCGTTGGACTTAGAGCTGACACCCATACTCCACTTAAGTGTATGCTCACTATCACCCAAAAGTCCCGTGCACGGAGTATTGACTAAATGGCTCTCACTCAAACAAATATGAGCCATGTAGTCGCACCGTACACACTTACGCGTCTATGAGAGTTTCGATTTCATTCCGAATATCCGTACCGGGATTGAGGTCAACTCATCGAGGCATACCACTCGCCATCCGTCTCAGGACCTTGGTATCGCTCTCACTCTCGAAGGGGGCACGAGCAATAGCCAAAGAACGACGGTCGCACGAGTTTATGCATTGATGGTTGATGACAATTCCAGGTACCCGGATATGTGTCTAGTACTAGTTCCCAAGATCAACACCTAGCACCCACATATCCCGCATTCGAGATGTATCGCAACACACATACACACGAATCTAAGTAGTTGTCACAGTATAAACATAAATTAGAACTATTACAACTACTTACTATTACAAGTAGTGGCCGACTGGCCAAATATTACATGTCCAAAAGTAAATTGCAGTGGAAATTAAACATAACCAAAAGTAGAACAGCGGTATGCCCATCCATAAAACCCAAAGGCAACCGACTTGGAAAAGCCTAAGTTCATCCATCAACATCATTGTCGGACCCCGGAGTAAGGTACGTGTCATCGGGGCGTTCTTCCATACCGCCGTCTATATTGTTTGGATTAAGCAACCGTGAGTACACGTATGTACTCGCAAGACTTTAGTGTATGGAAATAAAGTAAATGCAGGGCTATAACAAGGGATCAAGCTTCTACACTAGTCTCATTTTCAGCATAAGGCAGATTTTATTTGCAAGTAAAAGATTCATAAAACGGTAACGAATTTGTAAAGAGCAATTAATATTAAGCTAAATAACAGTAAGTAGAGTCCATAGATGACATTCCACAGCCCTCCTTGGCTATGATCAAAGAGTAAAAACAGCCACCATTGGCTTCCCAATCCACCAACCCATTCTAACATCATTTCCAAAAGCTTTAGCAAAAGCAAAGACTATACTTGACATTATTTTCCTAAGGTGCTCATGACTGCGAGCACGGCTAATTAATTATATTTTAATCTCTGCATAGAGTGTACACTTTACTTAGATGACATATTCTAGCAATCATGTCAACCATGCCTCGCGATACTCACCGTACCCGATTTGCTAGATTGTGACGAAACCGTTCAACTAGTTAAAGTTTAATCTTGCACCCGCCCCGGTGATGTTAAATCCTTGTCACAGTCCGGAGATCCTGAACCATGATGGTGCCCTCCATCGGGAACTCTCCCCATGACAAGGTATACACCGTTGTATTGGAATGCTTGGGCCCCAACACCTCGGTGAAGAGAGCACCTACGAGCAACACCGTTCCTCGATGTGCCCTAACTACTCCGGCTTCCGAAGATGCAAGATTAAATTTCAACTAATCTAATGAGTTTAGGCTATCCCATACTAGCACATGTGGTTGCACCAAAACACTTAGGTGATAGCATCAAGTTCGGTCCTTAATTGACCCGGGCGAAAATCTCCCCCTAACTACGCGTGAGGTCCTTTTCATGCCTCAAGTTAAGTAATAACTCGCCCACATCTAAATCATAAGTTTTGAATTGGATTTTTACCAAGATACACGGAAACCATACCTCGGTTCCGTACAAATAAACAAAGTTGCTCATAGTAGTTAAAATGGTATCCAGCATTTAAAATTCATTCTAATGAGCATGTCTAAGAAGATACATATGTTAATCTCGCAAGTTTTACCCAAGTGACATTAATTATTGTCTACCCCATTACTAGGTTACAATGGCAGTATTCAAATGACAAGGTGAGGAAATGCATACAAGTAGATTTAGCTACCGATTCCCACAACATAACAGTATACAACATACACGCATGCATATAGTTTGATAAAACAAAATAACATTGAAATTATGGGATCAAAATAGTCAAAGGAGGGTGCTTGCCTAGTTGCTCTTCTTGGGAATATAATCCGGATTGTAGTCGATGTCGTTATCAATCGGATCCGAAATATCGTCGTCTACGCGTCGAATAATAAGAACCGAGATAAAAGTAAACAACATCGAATCAAATGGGGTAAAAAGAAATCAGATAAAATTACCAAATTAAATCTTACCAAGAAGGTCATGGTGGATTTTGGGTTCTCGAATTATCACTTGCATAGAAATCTTATTAGTACTCAGTTTATTTGAGGCTTTTAGCATGAATGTGGTACTTTCTTTCACCGATTACATGGAACTATAGTTATGAACACACATAATGTTGTTTATGAATTCAAGAGGCTATATTTACATGTTTTAGTATTTATAATTTCGAATTCAAGATGCAAAAATAGTTTGGATCGATATAAGTAAAACATTCACTAAAGATTTTGCTTGAATAGTTCTTAACTTCAAGTGTTCATGCATGGGAGCAATTTCTACAAGTTAGATCTGAAATTTAAAGTTATTTTCTGTTACTATATGGTCATAGGTTGATTTCTTGCATTGCGGCAACCTTGGACGAAGACTTCTACTCTTAACTATTCACATAATACGATTCCGACAATATTATCATTTAGGGTTTTTGCGTTAACATATTTTATTTGACAAGTAAGTCGTAATTAAGATATTTTTATAAAATTTGGTTGTCCATATATTGAAATATGTTTCTAGACCACTTCCCCTAAAATTTGTGCTTAGGCGAGCTATTTTACAAGTTCTCGAAAAGGCTTAAATGATAACGATTATGTGCAATTTGTGATCATTTAGGGTCTTTCTTGTGATTGGATTCAGATGCAAAGCAAGTTTTTTCCAGATTATGATAGAATATATATCAGATAATGTTTTTCAGCTATTCCTTTATTATTTTATATTCATATGTGATATTCTACAGACTGTCGAAAAGGCTTTTATGACCACACTTTTAGCGCTATTGCGGTTCAATGTTCTTTCTTCATTTGCGACTGCACCGAATGGGATAATGTAACCATTTTTCAGGGGTTAGTAGGAAATATCCCTAAGAATGTTTTAAAGTTGATTCTGTGATATTTCTCATTTGTTCAAGGTGTTTTTCATATGAATAGTTATTTAAGCCTAATATGAGCTTAACTCAAAGTTGTTCAAACTGATATTATTTTTACATGGCAAGCTAGGGCATATCATTTTAAGGTCATAAGAGTTGGTTTTGTCAAGTTTGAGGCTCGTTTCCTAAAGTTACGACCAATTGAATGTTTTGCGCATTGAATGTTCGACTATCAAGTAACTAATGCAAACAAAGATAAAATCTCAATATTTTTATATAATTTTGATCTTTGCAGTCCCAGGAGTGCAACTAAACTAGTTTCACCAATTTTTGAGCTCATTGGATTCACATTCTAACCATTTGTTTCTTGCATGAAAGAGAGGCTTTCTACAATTGATTTTTGATTCAAATCACATTCAAATCTAAATGATTCTACAAAAATGGAATATGCAAGGTTGCAAGAACATATGTGATTTATTCCATGATTTTTAGAACTAGGGATTGCATAGTTTCTTTATAACTCCTAAAAAGAGATTTTTGTTCAAACTCAATTTGAACAACTATACTACAAGTAACATATAAATTTGTATTGCATAATCTAAATCCTTATTGCCTAACTCAAATTTAGAAACTGAGATTGCTTCATTTGGAGATTCCTAGCAAAAGATATAAGGGTTTAATCACATGAGGCAAAATACAAAAAATAAAATGGCTGAAGTGGGATTCGAACTCAGGACCAATACGATGCAACCGAGTGACTCAACCACTGTGCCAAAGCCTTTCTTGTGATAAGGTCTCTTGCCAAAATATTTAAGCCTACCTCCACAAACCCTAAAGCTTCACTGGAACGGTAATGGCGTTAGCAATCATTGGCTCGGTAGAACTTAAGAGGGAAGTTGCAGGGCGAGATGAGCTCGGCTGGGGAGGTCCCTGGGCGTCGGCGCAGGTCACTGGAGCGGTCAGGTGGAGGAGACGAAGAAGTGGTGGGGAGGTCCGGCCGAGCTGGAGAGCAACACAGTGGGGGAGAAGATGGAGTGCCGCTGCGGTGAAGCAACAATCACGGCTAGCCTGCAGACAATGTGAAGAAGCAAGGTCAAGTGCCAAAGGAGAGGACCGCCATGGGAGGAGGCTTGTCCGAGCTCACCTGAGCTGGGCTTGCGCAGAGAAAGATGGCTCGCCCTTTGCCGTGAGGAAACCGTGGCGAGGGCGAGCAAGGGCGCAGAGAGGAGGTCAGTTGGCTTAAATGCAGCTGGTGGCGGAGACGGCTATGCATGGTATGGGCTGAGGGCGGAATGGGTGAAGCTCTGATGCTACAGCCGCGTGGCGCAAGGAACCTGCTGGGGCAGGCGTTGTCATGGAGAAACCCTGCCGTGGCACACTTCGGGCAGGACGGGGAGAGAGAGAGAGAAGGAAGAAGGGAGCGCTTGGGAGGCTGGCCAGTGGGTCCAGGCAAGCGTGGGGCCACCCTACCAGAGGCTTAGCCGGAGGCTTCATCGGATGCAACGGCTTCTTTTGGCAGTTGAATGAATTTAAGTGAAGAATTGACCTAGTAGTTGGGCAGGCTTGGCAAGGGGTGATATCTTGGTTGAAAAATTATGTAAATTTTTGGGTAGGTAGTTCAAAGGTTCTACTTTCCATTTTCTTTGCTTTCATCTCATTCCCTATTGTCGTTTATGAACAGTAATTCTCCAAACTTGACTAGTTTCAAACTGCATTTGAATTTTTAAGCTACCCAAATGGTGTGCCAAAATTCTGGAAAATTTATTTTTATTCAACCTTTGGTTTCTAGTATTTTATAAAATTATTTCCTATAGTATGTTGTTTGGTGTTTCCTTGAGTTCCATTTATGTGCTTGATTTGGCATTTAAAAGACTTTATTAAGCATGATAATTAGGAAAACGGATTATACTCTAGAAATAAATCCAATAAGAAATCCCAAAGTGCAACAAGATACAGAGCATGCCACTTAATCTTACTTGATCAAATTTGGGATGTTACAGCCTGCCTCCTGCATGTGTCGACTACCATCTCCCCGCGTTGCCCCCTCCTCGCGCCAACCACTGAATCGGTCACCTCCCACTCCGACCGCCACTTCCCCATGCCGACTGCCGCCTCCCCGCATTGACCGCCGAATCGGTCGCCTCCCGTACCGCCGAGGTACCCTCTCTCCTGAATCTGGAGCCAACTAGCTAGCTAAACACTTTTAGAAACTACTCCTGATTCCTCAGAAAATCAGAATCAGGAGGCGAAGCAGATTTTGGGAGGAACGGGAGTTGGAGCCTTTCTGAACGGGCCCTTAGTATTATCTCAATCTAAATTTTGCTACATTTTAAGGATTATACAAAATATCTTATTTATACTTCCTCTAATAGTAAAGTGGTAAAAATACAGTATATATATAAGTTGTTCCTAACCATAAGCCAGGACTTAGCTGCGACAAAGCAACAACGTGTGGCTCATGACAAAATGCCCAATTACATCAAACCCATCAATTATAGCACATCGCCATGATTCCGTTAAAACAGTAGACGTCGGAGCTCGGCGACGTCAGGTCGCAGCTGCGTACCTTGCTCTCAGTATATATGTATCAGTGATGGGACAGCATTGCTCTGCAGCCTGCACTTGGAATAGTACGCTGTACCTGTACGCTAAGCCGTCAATGGAGTCCGAAGACTACGAGTTCCTGTGGAAGTGGCGCAAGTACCTCCTGCTGCTGGCTACGCTGGTGGCCAGCGCCACCTACGTGGCCGGGCTCAACCCGCCGGGCGGCGTTTGGCCCAAAGACGACGACCAAGGGCACCGCACCGGCGACCCGCTGCTCCCGTTCACCTACTACCCCCGGTACACCGCGTTCTTCTACTTCAACGCCACGGCCTTCGTGGCGTCCCTCGTCATCATCATGATCCTGCTCGACAGGCGCGTCAGCGGCAACCGCGTCGGGCTCACCGTGCTGCGGTTCGCCATGGTGCTCGACCTGTTCGCTCTCATGGGGGCCTACGCGGCGGGGAGCTGCCGGGACGTGCTCGCGTCCATCTACGTCTCGGTGCTGTTCGCTGTGGTATTCGCGTACGTCGCGCTGCACATTCTCGTGGTCACGTCGGCGCTGCCGCTGCCGCCGGTGCAGTGGCTGCGGGCGTCGCTCCACGATCTGACAACCAAGTTTGAAGAACTGCTCGAGAAAGGCGACACCAATCAGGACGAGTCACGCGTCGAGGAGGACCGCCAAGAACGGCGGAAGTTCCTCCTGCTGCTGGCCACCTTCGCGACGCCGCTAACGTACGGCGCCGGGCTGGTACCGCCGGGAGGCTTCTGGGATAAGAAAGCCGGCGGCCACCTCGCCGGCGTCCCGGTGCTGCACGACGGGCGCTATGCGCGCCGCTACAAGGCTTTCTTCTACTGCAACGCCACGTCCTTCGTCGCGTCCCTCGCCATCATCATGCTGCTCATGAGCAGGACGCTGAAAGACCGCGTCGTCCGGTCGTACGCGCTGCAGGTGTGCGTCATGGTGGAGCTGCTCGGCCTCGTGGGCGCCTACGCCGCCGGGAGCTGCAGGAAGGTCGATACGACCTTCTACGTCGTCTCCCTCGCCGGCGTGGTGCTCTTGTACATTGCGCTCCAGGTGATCATTGGAATGTTCGCGATGAGCACGATCAAGGAATGGCTTGGCGGAGTCTGCAAGATGCTTCAGTGTAGTCGCACCATGGAGAAAGAACAACCGCACGTGACCAACAGGAATGAACCCCTTCGAGTGGAGCACGTGTAAGCTCGAACAACTTTTTCGAATTTTTGTTTAAAATAATATATATTTAATGAAAAATTACAGAAATAATATGCCGAAAATAAAACGCAGGTTATAGACACACCGCCGCAATTTAAAATTGTGACAGTGCGAAATTGCTGACAGCAGCATGCCGCTAATCGTTCAGGGTGAGATACAATTGAAATTGCGGCGATTATGCGTCATAATTTGGAATTGCGATAAGTGTGCAGATTTGTTATTTTTATTTTCGGCATATTATTTCTGTAATTTTTTATTAAACATATATTATTTTAAACAAAAATTCCAACTTTTCCCACTTGTTGAAAGAGGTCTCTTTTTCCACTCACGGAAAGAGGCCTTCGGCCGTACATACGAAGTTACATGCACTAATCCATCCGTTCCTTGTACTATAAGATTCGTGGGCATCACGCTCTCGGCTCTCATCCACTCCTCTTCCATTTTGCAAAAGCACCCTTCAATTTCTATTAGTTCCCTTTGGCTCCCTCCTCTCCAAGGCCCTCTCTCTCTCTCTCCCTGCCACCTGAGCGTCGTCGCGACTATCCTTCGCTGCGCCGCCACAAGGCCCACAACCATTGGGGTTTCCGGCGACTGCTGTAAGACGTTTCCAGCCGTGTAGGGTTTCCAGCGGTCTAGCAAGGTTTTCGGCGCGTCGTGCGGGTCTGCTCTTGCTTGGCTCCGTCTATTGCGCCCTGCCCTTGCCTTGGTCTGCAGTCGTGCACTCTGCTGTCTGTCTGCGTCCGGCTCCTTCCGACGCCGCGCAATCCGCCGAAGCCCCGAGGGAACATTAGTAAGGGAGAGAGAGTGGGGAGAAGGGACGGAAGTGAAGTTGATGGGCTTTTCTATGAAATGGATGTGGTTGGTGGGGGAGAGAGGCACGAATCTCGACGCGATCCAACAGCAGGAGGGGTGCATGTAACTATATGTATATACGGTTTAGCATTTCCGTCCCCTTATTTGCACAATTCTTTCTACAAGCTGAGTAGCTGAGCTGACGTGTGATTTGTCATTTGACTAGGGAAATGAAACCGAACCAGGCAACGCCAAACACTCGAAGTGATAGTCCGGAAGAAGATGTCACAGGAGTCGACGGCAACGAAGGCGACACAGACACGGTTGAGGAGTCGCGGTCGCTTCTACTCCTGCTCGCTACGCTCGCGGCGACAGTGACGTACCAGGCGGGGCTGAACCCGCCGGGCGGCTTCTGGACGGAGCGCGGAGATGGTCACCGCGCGGGGGACCCTGTCCTCTTCCAGGTGAATCCCAGAAGGTACAAGGCGTTCTACCACTGCAACACGGCGGCATTCGTGGCGTCCCTCGTCGTGATTGTCATTGTCCAGAGCAAGCAGCTGAGCTCGGGCTTCGTCGTCAAGCGACGCGCGCTGCAGGCGGCCATGATACTGGACCTGTTCGGCCTAATGGGCGCGTACGCCGCCGGGAGCTGCCGGGACGTCCCAACCACCATATATGTCACTGCCTTGGCCGTCGCCGTCTTCGCCTACTCCAATGTCGTGGCGTTCACGGCTCTTGGGAAACGCAGGGAGTGCACGTTGATCCTCTGGGTGGACGGCAAGGTCCAGAAGGTTCTAGAGAAGCTGCACCTCTCGGACGGCCAGTCCGAGACGGACGACGACCTGGAGAGGAAGCGCAAGTTCTTGCTGCAGCTCGCGATCCTCGCTGCCACCGTCACTTACCAAACAGGGCTGACCCCGCCGGGAGGATTCTGGCCGGACAGCGAGGGCATCGAACACGCGGGTGATCCGGTCCTCCTCGATCACTACAAAAAACGGTACCTGGTGTTCTTCTACTGCAACGCGACGGGGTTCATGGTGTCCGTCGCCGTCATCCTTCTCCTCGTGAACCGGCGGCTGTACAAGCAGGGCATACGGTGCAACGCACTCCACGCCTGTATCATGGTCGGATTGCTGGGCCTCATGGGTGCCTACGCTGCCGGGAGCTGCCGAAAACTGCGCACATCCATCTATGTATTCGCGCTCGTGGCCGCGGTGATCGCCTTCCTCGTCCTGCAGATCCTCCTGTTCGTGCTCGCGAGGTACGTCGTGCTGCCGACGCTGAAGTGTCAGCTGCCGCCGTGGCTGGCACGTCTGTTCGAGCCGCTGTCGCCGCCACCACGGAAGCCCGGTGACCACAAGAGCAAAGACTCTGGGCAGCACACGGAGCAGTACATGAAGCGCAAGTACCTGATGCTGCTCGGCATCCTCGCAGCGAGCGTGACGTACCAGGCGGGCCTCGCCCCTCCGGGCGGCACATGGGGCGAGGACGACGACGTCAACGGAATCGACGCGGGCAGCCCGATCCCGGGCAACCCGATCCTGCACGACATCTACCGGCCACGGTACCACGCCTTCTTTTACTGCAACGCGACGTCGTTCGTGTCGTCCGTCGTCGTCATCGTCTTGCTGCTGCAGCGCTCGGTGAAAAGGCACAGCGCACCGCTCTGGGCGATGCAGACCGCGGTGGTGCTAGATCTCCTCGGCCTTCTCGGCGCCTACGCCGCCGGCAGCTGCAGGGAGTTGGAGACGTCCGTGTACGTGATCGCGCTCGTCGTCGCTGTGGTCGTCTACATCACGCTGCACGTGGTGCTCTCGTTCGACGCCGTGGCGAGCAAGGCCGAGAAGCTGATGGTGTGGAAATGCTGCGGAGCAAGGTCTAATCAGCTCGGCAGCAACGGTGCCGAGGTGTAACGGTTGCTGACTTGTGCTGTGTTGCTCTTGTCCCGAATGTGCAGTGCTTTCTTATTGTAAATTCGTACGTGTGTATTGGATTGTACCATGCGTCGCGGTTTGAACGGCATATCGATAACCAATGGGTGTTTATATACTTAAGGGAGTGTATAGGTATCATCCGGATGTTTTTGTCTTAACTAACATCCAAATTTATCGGACCGTTGGATCAAATCATAGGATCGGATGTGGGCCGTTGGATCTAACATCCAAATTCACCGGACCGTTGGATCAAATCATAGGATCGGATGTAATCGATACTCCCGAATCTCAACAATGATCCAATGATTCTAGATTTGGGTGATTTCAACAAAAAAAAAATATCCGGTTGATGTATATCAAATCCCTATACTTAAATGAACGGCATATCCATCACCATTGTTTCTGAAACTTGCCGATTTCCAAGCTGAATGTGGTCTCAAACTTTGCTAAACATGTTTGAAACTTGCTTGAAATTTGTTTGAATTTAGCAGCTTCATTACGAAAAGGATGATGCATAATACATATGTTGAGTTTACACCCACAGGCCGCTTTCAAAAAAAAAGAAAGTTCAACCCACACGTCCTTGAGTGCCAGGCGCTCAAAACAAAGGGGGTGATTTTAGCAAACAAAACATGGGTGATGTTTATTGAAGTGTCTAGGAATCACTAGGATGTTTTTCTTAAAAAAATCAGTCAAATTTTAACGCCTCTTGCAACATTGTTTTTCAACGCTTGCAACATTTTGTTCCAACACGTGCAATATCTGTTTCGCGTCGTATTTCTACTGTTGTCGAAGAAAAATATTGCACGCATTGGAAAAAATATTGCAAGCGTTGAAAAAAAATGTTGCAACATTTTCAACTGACAACAGTAGAAATGTGGCACAGTAAACACATGTTGTAAGTGTTGAAAAAAATGTTGCACGTATCGAAAAAAAATGTTGCAAGCGTTGAAAATAAAAATATTACAAGTGGCTCCCAAATTTGAGTTATTTTAGCGAACAAAATATCCGGGTGATGTTTATGGAAATCCCAAAAGAAAACTCAATTTCCGATTGCGATAAATTCGTAGACCTTGTGCGTTACAGTTAACAACTCAGTATCCAAGTACACCTTGTGTGTACTAGAACTCTACAAAATTCATAGACAAATCTTTTTGTCCTAAGACAACCATTAGCTCTAAGCTTCGGCGCGGAGACGGTGACTCTCTCCTTCCTCCAGCTGAGACAGCTGCAGGTTAGGAGTTACTTGGCTGCCGCCTTGGTCTCCCCTGCTGAAGAACCACAGCACAAGGTGGATCGCGATGTAGGCAAGCACGGCGGCCACCAGCGCGATGACATATCCGGACGTCTCCCAATCCCGGCTGCTGCCGGCCGCGTATGCCCCCAGGAGGCCGAGCAGGTCCAGCACGATCGCCGTATTCATGGCGTAGAGCAGCAGACCGTGGTTCTGCAGAGGCTCCTGCAGCAGCAGGACGATGACGACGATCGACGCCACGAAGGAGGTGGAGTTGCTGTAGAAGAACGCGTGGTACCGCTCCCGGTTCCGGTCGTGCATCACGGGGTTGCCCGCGGGGTCCCCTGCCTGCCACACGCTGCCCGGCGGGTCCAGGCCGGCCTGGTAGGTGACGCTCGCGGCCAGGATCGCGAGCAGCATCAGGTACTTCCGCCTGGAACTCGCTTCGGTATTGCGCGCGTCGCCTCCTGGCCTGGAGGACCCATTTGACGTGTTGCTGGCTCCTGGTCTAAATATGAAGAAAACAAACAGCTGCACAACTATAAAGGCAATCACCGCGCCGACGAGCATGAAGACGTAGATTGACGTCCGCAAAAGCCGGGCACTGCCGGCGGCGTAGGCGCCCATGAGGCCGAACAGGGCGACCACCATGCACACGTATAGAGCGTAGCACCGTATGCCCGGCAGGTACAGGGTCGGGTTCACGAGCAGGATGATGAGCGCGATGGACGCCATGAAGCTCGTCGCGTTGCAGTAGAAGAACGCCTGGTACCTTTTCCAGTAGTTGTCGTGGAGGACAGGGAAGCCCGCATGGCCGTCCTCCTGCCAGAAGCCGCCCGGCGGGGTCAGCCCGGACTGGTAGGTGATGGTGGCCACCAGGATCGCAAGGAGCAGCAGCCGCTTGCGTCGCTTCTCCAGTTTTTGCTGGTCCTCGTCGCTCATGTCCTTGTGGTCTAGCGTGAAGAATACGACGTGAATCACCACGTACACAAGGACGGCGCCGGCCAAGGCCACGACGTAGATGGAAGTGCTCACATCCCGGCAGCTCCCGGCGGCGTATGCTCCGATGAGGCCGAGCAAGTCTAGTATCATCACCACCTCCAGCGCGTGGCGCTTAACTAGCTTCTTACTCTTGACCATGAGGATGACAACCAAGGACGCCACAAACGCGGTCGAGTTGCAGTAGAAGAACACCTTGTAGCGCTTAACGTCCGTAAACAAGAGTATCGGGTCGCCAGCCTTGTGCCCGAGATTCGGGTCGTCTTTTGGCCACACGCCACCCGGCGGATCAATCCCTGCTTGGTAAGTGATGGTTGCCGCGAGAGTGGCAAGCAGCAAAACGAGAGATTTAGCCTTCTCCAGGCCATCGTTCGTATTGCTTGTGTTCACCTGCTGATCGATGTTGCTGCGTTGCCCACCATTTGATGTTGCCAATAATTCACGTGCCGGCGATGTGTTATGTTGTCCGTCCCTACAAAATTGCACAGATGCAGAGTTAATATTAGGATTTTGGGACTAACATAGCACACAGATGGCAATTATTTTCGTAAGCAAGACTATGTGATTACCCATCAGTATGGTTTTGTTGATAGTTGCGGTGACATCCTCTTTCTTGCAGCCATTTCGACGCGCACGCGGAGAACGATTTAAGCCGCCTGCAGGAGCCGCTGCTCTTCAGAGGATCCGAAGCAAGCACCATGATCACCATCACGAGGAAGATGTACGCAAGAACCACGCCGACCAGGGCGATGACGTAGGCAGTCGTGTCTGCCTCCCTGCAGCTCCCGGCGGCGTAGGCTCCCAGGAGGCCGAACAGCGCGACGAGGACAAAGCCGTAGAGCGCGACAGACTGCACCCTGGGGTAGTACCTCTGCAGCCTCCTGCCCAGGAGCAGCACTATAACGAACAGCGACGCGACGAACGCGGTGGTGTTGCAGTAGAAGAACGCCATCAAGCGGGGGAACTGGTGGGCCTGCAGCATCGGTTCGCCCGCGGCGTTGCTGCCTTCGTTGTCATCCCGGAAGCCGCCTGGCGGGCTCAACCCAGCTTCGTAAGTGATGCCCGTCGCGAACGTCGCGAGTAGCATCAACACCTTGCGCTGCCCTTTGAGCTGCTGCGAGTCCTCAGGGCTCTCGTCGCGGTCGCGCACTTGTGGATGCTTCGATGGTGCGTACGAAGCCAGGAGGATTTGGACGCCTACGTAGGCGGCGAGAGCGACCACCAACGCTGAGGCGTAGACGGTTGTCGGAGCGTCCCGGCAGCTCCCGGCGGCGTAGGCGCCCATGAGGCCGAGCAGGTCCAGCACCATGACCAGCCGGAGCACGGCGAGCCCAACCGTGCTCTTCTCGTTCAAGACGAGGAGGAGGAGGTTAACCACAAGCGAGGCCGCAAACGCGGTCGCGTTGAAGTAGTAGAAGGCGAGGTACCTCCTGGTGTTGTAGAGGATTGGCTCGCCAGCCTTGTACCCGTTGCCCCCTTTCTCGTTCTCCTCCCAGACTCCCCCCGGTGGGTCAAGCCCGGCGGCGTACGTCGCTGCCGCCACCAGCGTGGCGAGCAGCATGAGGTACTTCCGCAGCTGGTACTCCCACGACGGCTCATCTTTGCCGTCCGACCGACTATTGGACGCCGTTTGGTTATTGAATTCCGTTTGTTCGATGGACGCCATTTTACTAGCTTTCTGGTGCAAGCAAAGGAGGAAGATGCCTTTGAGTTTGAGCTGGCGATGACGAGCCGTGCTCCGTCGTGCCATTGCATATAAAGCTGCCAAGGTCGCCCAAGACCATTAAGTCGCCTTATTTAACTCGAGAGATTCGTGTGGACATTGAATGTTTGACCCCTTCCTACACGAGTACACGACTAGCATAAACTGGATTTGTATGTCAGCCATACGACACAGTTTTTTCTTTCTTTCTTTTTGCGATTAACGGCAACAAAGTTGATCTTGAACATTTGCAGAAAACCTTTTAAGTTGAGGTAACCTGTTTCAGTTTAGCCATACATTTCAAAAGGCGAAGAAGCTAAATAATTGGTAGGCATGAACTAAGGAATTTTTTTTAATAATACATTTTTTATTCAAAATTTCAAACATATACCACCGAAAAAAAATTACAGAAATATACCCCCACTACAGGAATCTGAGTTATTTTCTTTTCCCATAGTTTCGTCGGCTTTTGGCCGACGGAACAAAAACCATTTAAAATATAGATTAATTTCGCTTGCCATCGATTTAAAATAAAATTATTTTCGACGGCTTACATGGCCGTCGAAATTACTAGTCGATGCACTGGAACCATGCCCGGTGCTGACGTGGCAAATGTATTTTCGTCGGCTAAGGTCGACGAAAATAATATTTTAATTTTTTTTAAAAAAATGGAAATGCTATTTTCGGTATTTTAAATTAAAAAAATATGAAAATGCTATTTTCGTTATTTTAAATTAAAAAAATATGAAAATTCTATTTTCGTCGGCCGAGGCCGACGAAAATAGTATTTTAAATTTAAAAAATATGAAAATCTATTTTAAATCACATTTCAGTTTATTTAAAATAATATTTTAAATTTTAAAAAATATATAAATCTCTAAAAGTTTACGTAAATTCACCGCATGCATATAATACTACAGCTTGCATATATAACTTCAATATAAACAAAAGATAGAGCCTAATAAGAAAAAATCCAACCAAACTCTTAATATACAAACGCATACACCAATTGTTGATTTCAGTAATTTAGCCATGCAAGAACTCAAATCAACAATAAAATGACTCACATGCAAGAACCAGTCAACAATAAAATGAATGTCAATAGCTAGCATATTACAACATACATTCATTTTGTAAAATCATTAGTTCAGTGCATTGTGAGAATAGTACTATAATAGATTATTGGTATACATTAACTCACAAAATCAATTATTTATATTCTACATCGTCGAACATGTCCTGAAAGAGTGATGAAAATAATAATCATCCTAAGTAAGCTAGTTTAATTTGTGCACACGATTCACGTTTTAAACAACCATTACTTCTAGTGTGCAAAAATAAAATCTAATTATGAACAATTGACTTCAGTTGGCATATAATATTTTAAACAACCGTTTCTCAAGCAGTTCATTAGCATTGTCAATTCTTTCGGCATATTCTCCAATTATCCAAATCATTGATGCCTGAAGAAAATGAAACATGTGAGTGAACAAAACATGCAATAAATTGCCGAGACTGTGTTCATAGACTAATACCTTAGCCTCTGGTTCATCTAAAGTGTCCAGACTTTCACAAAGTGTTGCGATGATAGACTCGTATCTGCATATTTAGCAAGAAAACAATTACTTTTTTACACAAAATTTCCTTGAGTAAAAAAGAACACTGATAGCTCCATAGCACCAAAATATCGAATGCCGAGCTTTCATGAGAAGGCACTTACGTGTTTGGGTAGCGGCTAAAGATGTCCTTGATAACAATAATAGCTTCCTACACAACATAATTAACTTTTATCTTAATCAGCTCAAGCAAAACACTGATGCACCTTTCAGCAGCTCTCTCCAATTTAATTGCAAATCTTCCAATAGCACGAACAGCTTTCCAAACAAAGTCAACATCCACCTCTGTAAAATGAATCTATAGGTATGTACTTACATATATCATTCAGTAAAACTTTGAAATAAAACACAAGAAGAAAAACTAACCTCCCTCTGTTTAAGTGCTGCCTCCTTCCTGCCAAAGATTCATGTAAAACGTTATGCTATGACCAGTTCGGACTTGTGAAACATGCATATCCAGAATGGAACAAACCTGCTCAAGAGGCGAGCTTCTAATGATACCCCTTCTCCAAGAGCAGCTACCTGCATATCAACAAATTATGACCTTAGCAAACAGAAGATGCATACAGCTAAGTATGCAACATTTACATTCTGAACATAAAAAGGCCAACTTGTTCCAATATGTCAAAAGTCAAGTTCAGTTATAGTTGAGATAGACCCGAACAAATATCGCAAATGAGCAAACATATTCAAATAAGCACATCGAGAAAATTTTCAAGAGATACTAATCTCACCTGTTTCTCAAGCTCCTTGGCTCGCTTCCACTTCCTCGCATCTTTCTTGAAAGAAGTCGAATCTGTTGATCAAGATTCAGAAATAGGTTATCAAAGCCTGACAGAAAATATGATTACAAAGTTGCACTAAATGGTGATGATGTTTGCTACTTTACCTTTTCTAGAACGCTCTCATTCTCCTCTTGTAGCATATCAAGCTGTAGTACAGCATTGCATTAGTCCTCAAAGAGCTAGCTGATAGGCACTCTTCAACTTTTCAATGTCCTAGTAAAAACTCCTAACAGCTAAACTAGAAACATGAACTATAATGCAAGTAACTAGTGTCTAGAGAACAAGGAAAACCTCATCTTGAAGTGCAGATGCCTCTCTTTGTGGTGCTGATTCTCTAGAGTTAAGATGTCCGGTATCGAACCTGAAGAAAAGAAAATGTGTTTGACATGATGGTGGATTTGCAAAGGCATCATATTTTGCTAATTTTAGATGTATTAACTATTCTGCAACCTTCCTTCTTTAGAGCAACAGAAATTATATGATGGAATTGGTAAACATAGTCTATAACTAAATAGCCTAGTTAGTGATTATTATAGATGGCTACTACTTGAAGTAAGAACAGGAAGCTGTATATGTCAATAGAAATTATAAGTAAGAACAGGAAGCTGTATATGTCAATAGAAATTATATGCAAGTATTTGAATTACATGCCCCTATGGATATAAGAAATATGTGGTGCAAAATGCTATCAGGTACTTGAATCTGCAAAATGCTACCATGTATTTCACTAAAGCAGTTCCTCCTCCTGCTTGAGACCAGATAAAAACAGCATTGACAACCTTAAGGTGAAGTTCAATAATTTAGTGCAAAAACTAATAATTCACAAGAATCGATCATCTTTAAGCTGCAAATTAGGGGATCGTGGACTCATGGAGCAAGTTTTACATCTTCCATCCACCAAAAATGCATGTGCCTTCCATTGGCATTCTAGTCTCATTTCAAGGGAACAGTCAACAGCGACACGGCCAGAACTTCTGGCAGTAGCAATTGGAAGAGGGAATAACAAATGCAGTATATACACAATTCATAGAAAAGTGGCACTGAATCAAGACAAATAGAATATTGAATATTTCTGAAATCAGATGGCTAATTTATACTTCTCATATAGGAAATTAAATGTTAGGCATGGTATTGCCAGGAACAATTATGAAAAAGCTTTACTGACTGCTACACGTACTCTTCACCACTATGGACCTTAGTACTAAATAGAATATGTAGTGGATGATGGATGGAACCCAGTTTGATTTAGATCAGAAAAGAAATGCTATCCAAAGTTCCAAACATTCAGTTTAAACTAACTGGCAATCATTTTCTCATGCAGTCTAAT